>WKLD01000032.1:0-289148 GCA_011316045.1 Picochlorum costavermella | reverse complement strand
GMWCNTNCCAKKYACMCNKTGMTCYMRTMTGNNGNCTNNNGCTTGAAWAAWARAMRGAAGCCTTGCATTGATCAGTTTTGAGGCTTGTTCTCCACATCGATTCATTAAAATATGAGCTATTGACCTCGATTCCGTACCCAATAGAGGAGCGGGGTTGGTATCTATTTTCTGGTTGATGAGAGCTGACCATCTTGAAGTTCCTGTTCTGATGGCGTGCAATTCGATGGCCAAGGTGTTGCTTAATTTGCTGTCTTGCCTCGACTCAAGAGCTTTCAAAATAGCTGACATTGCGGTTCTTGCTTCACCTCTGCTTTGCTCTGATTCTTTCAATTTCTGGTCAAGGTGTTGAATTGCCGGTGCTACAAGTTTCTGCAAGTATTGCTCTGAAACCATGATGTCATTTGTTTGAAGACACTTGGCTGCCATGTATGCCATACGAATCTGTTTGTATCTATTTCTACAGCAATCTTTTGACCGTAATTTTCCTTTTCTTGAGGCTGCAGTGCATGAGGCGACAGTAGAAGCAGCACACCCAGCTGCAAGTGCACCTGAAGCGGTGTTCCAGATGAAGTCCTCCCTCGTCTCACCCCCATTGAGCAGGATTGACACAACTGCAGTAAGCACCAAATCTTCCATGGCGTCCCATGGAAATACCAAGATCTTTCTTGTGTTCTCAGCAGTAGTGACATTTGGCTTGACCTCAGATTCCAGAGCAAGTTGCGTTTCATTTGGTCCCTCCTGGACGGTGTCATTCTTTCTTGGTCTCCCAACCTTGCCTCTCTTTGTAGCAGGAGCCTCGGGGATGTTTAGTAGAAGCTGTTGTTCTAACCAGACAGCTTCTGCCTCAGATCTACTCTTCTCCTCTTCCTCAGCAACCCGGATTTGCTCGGTGTATGCTTGATTTGCTGTAATCTGATCCCAATCAGCCACCGCATTTGCCTCTTCATCCTCATCAATATCAGCCTCCTGCAAAACAAATACGTACAATCAATCCTGCTAAATGCATTTTCGAGACGTTCATAAATTGTAGATGATTGAAAATATATCGACGTACCCGTTCTTCCTCAGCCTCTTCAATGGCCTCAATATTGAATTGCTCCACTTTGTATACAGCTTCCATCTCTGCCGTGAGAGCATCTTTATCGATTTTTCCAGAATAGTTTTCAATGAACCGGACAGCATATCGCTCAATTGGACGGAGTGCATTATCAAGAGTTTGCATAGGGTCCTGCGATTGGTCATCCAAGTGAGCCATTCTGACAACTTCCTTCATCACCTCATCTTCCTCCTCTTCTTTCGGTGCAGTCTGCTCAGTATTCCCCTCACTATCCTCTTTGCTCTTTTCTTCCTCTGAGGCCCCCCCTGCAGGAGGAATATCTCTAGTAAATTCTTCCATCTCAGCAGCGGTCTCTTTTTCTGCTGCAGCTGCAGCTGCAGCATCACCCTCATCCTCGGCAGCCCGCATAGCCTCTTTCCAGACCTCCTGGTCTTCGGTCTGTCCAGGAGCCAGAGGATGATTGTTCATCTCCGCTCCATACAATATATCAGTTGTAAAACCACCAGACTGTATAGCCAAGAAATCTAATTCCCTTTTCTGATCGCTCTTGCGCAAAATATTCTCCTCAATAGTGTGCTCACTAATCAAGCGATAAATGTGTACCTCACGGGTTTGGCCAATCCTATGACATCTATCCTGGGCTTGCGCATCCATTGCTGGGTTCCAGTCAGAATCGTAAAATATAACAGTGTCAGCACCAGTAAGATTCATTCCTACGCCACCACTTCGTGTCGAGAGTATGAAGCAGAATATTTTTGGGTTGGTGTTGAATCTTTGCATGAGAGATTGGCGAGCTTCTGGTTTTGTTGCTCCATCAAGCCTGACATAGGTATGTCCATGAATATTCAAGAATGCCTCTAATAAATCGAGCATTTTGCTCATTTGAGTAAAAATGAGTGCCCGATGCCCCCCAGATTTGAGTGTGGTCAGCAAACGAGCAAGCTCTTGGAGTTTTCCACAGTCATACTGAATCAATCGCTTATCTGGAAAGAACAGTTGCTGGCGAATCCTGGGGACATGCAGCAAAGCAGTAGATCTCGTGTATTGCTTCCAAAGACTTTCACTCTTCACAACCTTTTCAGTGATTGATCCTTGCTGTGGACTTCCTGTAACCAGCCGAGGAACCACTGCTCTTGCCTTTGGTATGACAAACACAAAGTTTTTCAAAGTACTGTTCAATTCGTTTGATCGATCCTCTGGAAGCTTCACTGCGTTTGCCAGAGTCGATGAAAACGTGAAAGTATTTTGATGATTCATTCGTTCGTGGATGCTGGCAGGCTGTGACACAATGCATAGCTCAGAGCATAGACTTTGACCAAAGGCTCTTGGCAGATGTTTCATCCTGCAAAAACTCAACTCTCCTAGACTCTTTGCTCTGTCTTTTCGCCACTTTTTTCTCTTTTGTACGAGATCTCCCAAGAATTTCGATACAAGAGACAGTGATTGAGGAGATGGAGTTCGACCTAGGGATCCCAACAATGACACATTTGCACTACCAAGAATGGCAAATAGATCCTCCTCTGTTGTTGTGCCTGGCTCCAGAAAAGCGTTCCTTTCCTCGACTATGTCAAGTGCATCTTTTTCCCAGGAGCACATCGCAGATGCATTCCTCAAATGTAGGATTTCTAGTCCCTCCCTGGAAATTCCAAGTGGATCCTTCAGGACAAGAGATGGCATTGCAATCTCAAGTCCATCCATGTCAAATGCAGAAATTATTGGCCGTCCTTCGAACAAATCCGGGTGATTGCAAACTTTGCGCAACTGCATTAAACAGTTCATGATCCCCAAGAAATTTCCTGATGCAAGGATGTTCCTGGTATTGGTTTGGGACACGTACTCCTCGTACAGCTGCCTCTGACGTTTCGAAAGTCTGCACTTAATGACATGTTCATGCTTTGATGGAAGCTGCTTTTCGACGTCTTTCTTTAAACGCCGTAAAAGAAAAGGGCGCAATACAGAATGAAGACGATGAACAATTGCTTTGTTGTACTCTGCAGAGCCCTCAACCATTCCTGTCAGTGGATTTGAGAACCAGTCTTTGAATTGAGCATGCGATGCGAATACTTGAGGCATTAAAAAGTGCATCAGGGACCACAGCTCCATCAGATCATTTTGTAGGGGAGTACCCGTGATGAGAAGCCGTCTTTTCGAGTTGAAATTCAGCAATGTCTGCCACCTCTGGGATTTCCAATTCTTTATCATATGTGCTTCATCCAAAATTAAATACTTCCATTTCTTGCGACGAAACATCCTAGCATCTTGAAGAATCAGAGTATACGAGGTTATACAGACGTGAAAGGCATTGGGTTTGGACCAGCCTTGTCGTTTTGCTGCCCTTTCCTTTGGAGTTCCGTAATATGTCAGCAATTTGAACGCTGGACACCATCTCTTAAACTCCATTTCCCAATTGAGCATGACTGAGGTGGGAACAACGATTAAATGAGGGCCCCAATCACCACGTTCGCATGCAAGCCACGATAAGAGTGCGATTGTTTGGATTGTTTTCCCAAGACCCATCTCATCTGCCAAGATGCCATTCAGATGCTTATGATACAATGTGACCAACCAATCCAATCCAATGTGCTGATATTCTCTCAACTTCCCTTTGAGCAAGAATGGAATTGGTGTCTTAACATTTGCTGTCGCAAGAGTGTAGCCAGTCGGCTGGGCAGCAGCCATTTCCTCTAAAGCACCAGACATGCCTGTATTTTCCTTCTCATCCTCCGCATTCACCACTCTTGTTCCCCTATTTCGGATACCATGTCTCTCATTGTATGTTTTTGGGCGATACCCTTTATATTTGGCCAGCAACTCCTCCAATGGCAAATCAGCATCCTCCTTCAAACCAGCTGCCTCTTCTGCTTGTAACTGGGTAAAACTCTTCCCGCTCTCCGCTAATGCCATCCTTTCTTCCTCTTCTAATGTCTCTTCATCATCAACATCATCATCATCGCCTGAACGATACTCGTCCTCTTCCAAGTCCACAGAAATGTTGTCTTTAGTAAGCATCTCCAGATCGCTCTCCTGATTAAGATCCAAATTTTCACTCATGTGATCCTCATCATGCAGCTGCGGTCTATAACCTTTATATCGTGCTAATAAATCCTCTAAAGGAAGATCTGCATCATCCTCGAGGCCCGCCCTTTCTTCAGCATGCACCTGAGCAATGGCTTTACCACTCTCAGCTAAAGCCAGTTGCTCCTCCTCCTCGAGTGTTCTCTCGTCATCCGCATCATCATCCTCGTCACTTTTATATTCATCCTCGTCCATAGGATCTGCAACATCTTGTACGTCTATGTCAGGCAATCCATTAAATTCTTCAGCCAGTCTGCTGCGCCCACCATTTGAGGATACTACGGGTGCTGATGACTGTCCCGACGGTCCAGCTCGATCAGAAAGATTCTCTACAGGATACCCATATCGCTCAAGTAATTGTTCCAAAGGAAGTTCGGCATCAGCTGCCAAACCAACACTCTCATCCATTCTCTCCTGGAGAAACTTTTTTCCAAGTTCTGCCTGGGCCATCCTCTCTTCCTCTTCCAACGTTGCCTCATCATCCACATCATCATCCTGTCCGCTGAGATAGTCCATACCATCGTCGTCATCCACGTAATCGCTCTCTGAGAGGACACCCCCACCACTCGCAACAGCAGTGCCTTGATCCCCAGATCCTCGTGATATATCTGTACTCTGGCTTGCCATTCCATTCTCTCCCCTCAATCTCTCTGCTAACAAAATACTATATTTATGGGTCTGCTTCAACAGCACATCCATCTGTTTATCTAACACTTGTTTCTTCCTTGCATCAATCTCATTCTTCACCTTGAATGCAACCACCTTGTGTGCCTTGTTCCACAAGGCCATAACTTCCTTTGCAATCCAACTTGCCCTCTTCCTCACATTCTTTTCTTCGTCCTTCTCTCGAAGCACATTGCGGCTCTCCAAGTCCATATTCGACCTCTGCGCACTTCCAGCAAGCCTCTTTGCACTCTGTATCTTCCACCGCCTCTCCTTTTGGAATTCTTTCGCCAACCATGACATCTCTTGCAACATATTATCCCAATGTGTCTTCCCCCTCTTCGGCTCTGGAGCTGCAGATAGCCTCAATTGGGCCATATCCTCCTTGATCCTCTCAGCTCTCTGCAACACCTTATCCTCCTCCTCCATTTCCCTTTGCAGATGATATTGCAACTCTTCAACCGTCCACTTCTTCTTTAAGGCATCAACGCCCCCCTGATTCCCTTCAAAACAACCACCATCTTCTTGTTTAATGTCCACCACCTCCTCCTCTTCCTTCTTCAGTGCCTTCACACCCGAGGACTCTCCACCACGTCGTCTCGCACCCATCTATTATTACTTTAATATCCAAATAGGGTACTCCCAAGCCCTTCTCCAAGCGCATCCAAGGAATGCTGCGGAATTCTTTTGAATGGCACGAATCGCAGTCAGAGCACCAGCTATCGATGTATAGGTTCCTTGAGACTCGTATACTAGATCATATACTATTCTAAATCAATCTACAGGCACACACACTGCGTCGTTACTATATTTCGTAGAATCAACCATGCCTCTCTCTGGCCCCTACATCCAATCAATCGCACCTCGAGTGAGTAGCATAATACGACAATGTATATATCCGATATACACACACACACACAGAGCGAAAGAGACTGGGCATGCGTACGTAGCATGCCGACTGGCAGTGGAGATTAGATCTCTAGAGATCTCTTGGTGACGTTTGTCAACCATAAGAATCCAACCGAGTGCTTGTTCACATCAGAGGCTGTTTATTTGTTCTATACATCGTAGTCAATCATGTTTCAATCAGTTCGAGGGATATCAATCACATCACCGAGAGCAGTGGTATCGTTGCACCTGAAGAGTAGTAATTCTCTTTTGAGACAGGCGACGCAGCAGAGACCCGTCATCAACAGTCCTTTTGGCATTGGAATTTTGGATAGAAATAATACATCTGTGGCTGTGATGGCATCAACGGCTGATGACGTGAAAGGGGAGATGTTGGAGCCAAGTGTTGCGAATAAGCCACTTGTGCGATTTGCTGCGTTGGCTGCGATTGTTGCTGCCTCGGCAAAGGCGACTGGTTTTCTTACAGTTAAATCCATTGGTTTTATTCATATGATGGCATTTGGGGCTTGGTTTGGGACGTTGGTGTGGACGTCATTCATCTTTGGTCTGGTAGCTTTCAAGACTCTGGCAAGGCAGACGTTTGGGAAGCTTCAGTCCAAGCTGTTCCCCAAATACTTTGCTCTTACTGGGGCAGCTCCTGGATTAATGCTGGGGACGTTGTATTACTTGACTGGTGGGGCTCCTCCAGTGACTGAAGTGAGACTGCTGGCCATCTCTGTGGCATGTGCTGTTGCCAACCTGTTGGTGGCAGAGCCTGCTGCGACGTCGGTGATGTTTGAGCGATATACTTTGGAGAATGCAGAAGGTGAGAGGGATCAGGATCGTATCACAGCGCTGAAGAAGACGTTTGGAAAATGGCATGGGATTAGTTCTCTGTTGAATTTGGTGGTATTGGTGTGCGCGGTGGGGCATGCATACTATCTTGGGGGACAATTATCCTTTATGTAATTCATGTAAATGATTCATTTGATTGGCCTGGAGATACCTCCATGATGATCCCCCAAGCGAGAGAAACAGGGCTGCGAGTATCTCCTTGAATGACTGCCTGCATTGGGGAGCTTTGTAAAAACGACTCGACCGCACTGGAATCCTGTGGGAAGCGAGCTATGAATATCTTCTCACATTTGAATTGATCATCACATGTGTGAAGGATGTCTTCTGACTGAAGCGTGTGATTGATCACGTCCAGCACTGGTCCATGGGCTGCTTGAACAGCCCCAAAGGCAGAGGATAACGCCAGCCCCTCAGTCAACTGCAGAAACTCCTCAATGTCCGCATCGGTCGATCCATCCGTCGATCTATCAAGCCCTAATATCAGTTCATATCCTTCCTCCCACTCGGCGCCTCGTCTGAATATCGATTCCAATTCATTGGGTACATGTGTCTTGAAAGTCACTGTTACCACACCGGCACTCGTCTTCTCCTTTGCCACCTCATCCAACATATATTTTGTTTTCAAATGACTCAAAAAGTCTTGCATCGTCTTCTCGGATGCATATCGAAACAGGATGCAATTGTTAAATTGCTCTAGAGTGGTTGATTGATGTGACTCTGTGCCAGCTGGGACAAGGCCAGTGATCACTGGCCCTGCTGATCCGCACACAGGGCCACGCACCATGTATTGGAGTGACCAGCATGTATCAATGACCTCTGATACGTGCTCATCATCCAGATCTGGGGTGAGGGAAAACACAGTGAGGGATTCTGCCACCTGGCACGTGTCTGCAGATGCAACGATGCTCCTCCTCCCTGTGGCCATGAGACCCGCATATGCTGTTGAAATAGATCTATGATAATGTTTCGGTGCACTGATGCGGCTATCTATCCTATGGCGTGTCATTACGCCAGATGACTGGAGTGTCTGTCCGATGTGTGGGGCCAATTGGCACACACTGGATATGATTCCCTCCGTTTTACTCTCACTGTATCTGTACTAGTTATCGTTATATAATACCAATCATGATACGGGGCTGTGTGAGTTTGAGTTGACCGTAGGTGATTTGACTGTCCTGCCTAGCATTTTTTTAATAGGGGATTGTTACTTGGCTTGGGTAGTCACCCTATCGATGGTCCACCCTATCGACCTGATAGGCCCTATCATAGGGTGTGATAGGGTGGGAAATTTTGGCAAATAGGGTACTAACTATTTGGGTCTCATCAAAGAGATGCTTTGATGGGAAGCCCTGATTGGGTGGTGCAGGGGGAAAGTCAAATGAGGAAGACTTCTTAAAGGGGCCAAAACAGCTTCCTTAAGTTTCAGAATGAATACAAAGGCATGAATAGGAGCGTGGAAGTGTTTCACAAAAAGGCCAGTCATGCCTTGGCCAAGCAGTCTGAAGATCACATTCCACACCCACAAGCTTGTGAGAAAGAGGCCTTTCCCTTGATTCAGGGTCACTCAAATATCACTGAAACATATATATAAACCATTCAGAAGACTTGCATTAGGTTGAATCACAAAGATATTTTTATTTTCCAGTCTTACATGCCCGGTGGTGATGCGTAGTGAGAGGTGAGCACAATCCTCGAATTCGGATTGAGGGGCTCGATTCCCTTGAAAGAGCCTTAACTCATCCTCACCACCATCACCTCGTTTAGGCCAAGGTGGTATGATTGATTGCAAACAATTGATTCAAACCATTCGTCCACAGCGATGGAAGGGAAGAAGTGGAATCCACACACGACGAGGCAAGCCTGGAAGTGTGGTTTGAGGCACTGGGAAGATGTTGCCCACTGGCAGCCCATGGACCTCCGGGCCATCATTCTTATTCCGTCGCCGGGAGAATGTTTGTATCTCTACCTATTACCTAATGGATGCTTCCTACAAGGGGCACCTCTGGCGGTGGTCTGAGGAACCAGTTGTTGGTGGTGCTGGTCCAGGCTATAATTGGGAGGGTGGCATACTCTGGCTTGCCTTGAGGCATTTTCTTGGTGTGGAGATGGAGGAGGTTCCAGAACGTCTGAACGGCGATGGTCTTTCCTTTGCTGACAATGGTATCTGTCTGGGGGACTGGGCCCTCCGTGTGGTACTGCAATTTGTACATGTGGCGTCTGCCTCTGTCAATGGCATACACTGTGCTGATGCAGATGAAGAGCCATATGCTTTTTGGCACACGCTGGGGTGGTGTTCCTGTCCATACGAGGAACTGAACTTTTTCTGCATGAATGGATTCGCCTGACAGCTGCCCGTACACAGCTGCTGCCACTGGACAGTGCTTGAAGTGATGGAGTATATCTGGTGTCTCACACATGCCACATGCGCATGGCTTCGACCCGGACGCGCGGATGAAACCGCCCAAGGATGCATGCCAGAACGGCTCCTTCCACCTGTTGTCCATTGGGACCTGCCAGAGGAGTTGGTGGATCAGGGGGTTGCCTGGGGCCTCTGTGGCTCCGCAGAGGGCATACAGCCATCTGTAGTAGGCATCAGCCCTCTCTAACTGTCCCTCCATCGATAGCAGGCGAGTGCCCAGCTTTACTGTATACTTCTTGATCAGGTGAGTCTTTTGGCCGAGGGTCCAGTGGTAGTCTTCCCTGTACCATGTCTGCTGCTCTGGCTGCGTCCTGAGCCGGAAATGGCGTACAGGCCGACGATAGGGTGTAGACCCTATCAACTTCGTGACCTATTTTCCCATTAAAGGGTGCCTCTGATAGGTGATTGTCGTCCGAAACACCCTATCGATCGATAGGGTGATTTTTCAGAACGCCCTATTACCCAAG
The DNA here is from genome assembly GCA_011316045.1 of Picochlorum costavermella. Taxonomy (NCBI): domain Eukaryota; kingdom Viridiplantae; phylum Chlorophyta; class Trebouxiophyceae; genus Picochlorum; species Picochlorum costavermella. The sequence goes on along the minus strand of WKLD01000032.1, from coordinate 279,724 downwards.
CCTAATTGTTACACAGTCGAAAAATATGACGAATATCCTCCAAATCGCATACAGTAGAAATTTTAATTTTGGCGGAAAATCGAGGCCAACCGCCAAATTTCAATATCCTTCTGACTGCCCAAAAATATTTTTTTTATTTTCCAGTCTTACATACCCGGTGGTGATGCGTAGTGAGAGGTGCGCACCTCACGTGAGCACAATCCTCAAATTCGGATTGAGGGGCTCGATTCCCTTGAAAGAGCCTTAACTCATCCTCACCACCATCACCTCGTTTAGGCCAAGGTGGTATGATTGATTGCAAACAATTGATTCAAACCATTCGTCCACAGCGATGGAAGGGAAGAAGTGGAATCCACACACGACGAGGCAAGCCTGGAAGTGTGGTTTGAGGCACTGGGAAGATGTTGCCCACTGGCAGCCCATGGACCTCTGGGCCATCATTCTTATTCCATCGCTGGGAGAATGTTTGTATCTCTACCTATTGTCTAATGGATGCTTCCTACAAGGGGCACCTCTGGCGGTGGTCTGAGGAACCAGTTGGTGGTGCTGTTCCAGGCTATAATTGGGAGGGTGGCATACTCTGGCTTGCCTTGAGGCATTTTCTATAATCGAAATCCGCTCGACGCCAAAATTGGACGGTCTTGAGCACTTCTCCAAATGTTGGTTTCAGCACAATGATAAATCATTTCGTCCCATCAAACATACCATCAGACCGTATACATAATCCCCTTGCAAGGTTTGAAAAGCCTATCACGCCATCGCGACTCGTATTAACCCTGTGCAGACCATTGAGAAGAGTTTATAAGTGAAAAAGATTCTTCTTACCACTAGGTAAGATATGCCAGGGGAGAAGCCTGCACTACAGGCAGGCGAACAAGAAGATGACATTGTTATAGTGTCAGAGACACCTGCTATCGTCCCTGTGGATCCACATCCGGATGTCCAACAGGCCACGAAGAAGCCGAAAGTCTCCTACCAGGCAAATCTGATCAATATGTTCAGCTTACAGCCGTCTTCAGGTGGGGAAGGCACGCAAGGTCAACCCAGTTCAAGTGTGGCCAACAAGTCACAAAGGGCGAAATACTTTGTCGGCAAGCGAGGGAAATGTAACAGGGCGAGGTGTTCCCTGTCAAAAGTGCTGTAAATGTGGGAGTACATATTGCAATACAATACGTAAACATCCCATGCGGGGCCCATATTAATATGTTAGTTGCTTCATTGGTCCGACGTTACACTATAAGAAATAGTTATATTTGAAGTCCTCCAGCCTGGAGCTGGAGCATGGTATTTATACATTTCACGGTAAATGCCACGTCATGTGATCTAGAAGGTTCTAGAACACTCCTCCACGGGTGCACTATAACAGTACAACCCTCGTACTGTTACAGGAAACATGCATTGTTTGATGACTTATGGGTAGCATGTATCTTGGAAAAAGCGAAAGAGCTAGGAGGGGCCCGAAAAGCCATGATATGGTTCAGAAGGCAATTTCCAAGGATTCAGAATTTCGAACACCTGAGTGAGAGGAGCATTCAACGGTGGATGGACAAAGGGTCTTACAGACGGCAAAAAAGAGGTCGAAAGTCAATCATGCCGTAAATCAAACCCGTAGTTGAGAAGCATACGATGAAATTCGCAAATCAAGAGGTCCCAATGACGCTACAGAATGTGCACAAGCATGTCATCCAGTCCATTAGACAGGACTTGGATGACTACTCTATCTTGGAAGAACACAATACTGGTAGTAAATTTCGATGCTCCCTTGCTTGGTTTACCAAGTTTGTTCACAAGGACTTGAAACTTTCCCTGAGAGCTGCAACGACGGGGAGGGATTTACCAGAAGACTGGGAAGCTTGCAAAGGGAGCTTCAAGACAGGCTTGCAATTCGAGTGGGAAGGTTCAACATACACAAGGAGCTTGTTGTGAATGCGGATCAAACTGGCTGGCATTTGGCCCCACATCGGGGGAGGTCTCTTGCAAGAAGAGGGGTGAAATCAGTGAGCAATGCTCAACATGGAGACAAGAGGCAGTTGACTATGATGTGTGCATGTAGTGCTGGGGGGGACATGCTGCCTCTACAATTAGTATACAAAGGCAAGACAGATAAAGTGAAGGGAAGCCTAGAAATCATTAATTCGTACCAAAAGAGTCACAATTGGCTGTTTTCAACCAATGCAGACAGACACTGGGCAAATTTGGACACTATGAAAGAGTGGGTATCAAAGGTGCTCCATCCATACTTTCTAAGGAAAATGCGCCACATAAAACAGCGTAATCAAAGCCTAGAAAATAATCAGAAGTGTATCTTGATATTGGATGCATGGAGAGTTCACATCTCCAAAGAATTCATCTCCTGGATGAGGCAGAAGTATCCCTATATTTTGCTCCTGTATATTCCAGCACGCTGCACTTCAAAACTCCAGATTGTGGATCTTGTCGTCAACTACAAACTTAAATCTTTGGCAATACAAGCATTTGAGGATTATATATTTCAGGGTATTGAACAACAGCTCAAGGAGAATGAGAGAAGACTGGAGCAAGGAAAGAATGAGAAGTCAATTCAGATTGACTTCACAATGAAAACTTTGAGGGACAAAGTACCTGAATTCGCATACAAGGGATTCGAATTTTTCATGTCTGAAGACGGCAAAGATCTCATTCTGAAAGGATGGGCTGCAGCGGGACTTGACTGGTCCTTTGGCAAAGAGGCACCCAAGGAAGCTATGAAGAGAATTGAACAGAACATGGATGAATCGATGAGGGCAGAATGGTCCGCTCTTTGCTTTGCAAATGGCAGCAATGACGATGTCATTCGTGTCCCTGAAGAGGATATAGAGCAAGATGAGGAGCGTATCGATAGCAATTTCTTGAATCCAGAGAGAGGCACTGATAGGTTGGTAATAGCGTCGCCTCTCCTATGCTGCAGGAGCTGGAATGATATATTGTATCTTGGTGATGAGGATGGACGATTGCATGCATGCAGTGTCCATCTGGGTCTATCAGATGTTCCATCTTCCATCCCATCAATTCATTTTGACGCCCCACTCTCATCTATATCAGTCAGCGCGAGCAATGAACCATCTCCACAAACCACTCTTGCTGCAGGGTATGAGGATGGACTACTTGTATTTTTACAGAAACATTGAATCACAAATATCATTATAAGCCTTTTGAATAACTTTAAATGTCTCCTCTGCATTTTTAATCTCTTCTTCAGTTCCTGAAGACCACTTGTCTGGATGCCAAGTTGCGGCAAGTTTCAAATAGGCCCTTCTCACATCTGACAATGGCACACCATGTGACACGCCAAGCACATCAAACGCGGCACCCGGACCAGATGCCGTCCTGGTCTGTGTATCAGCATAATTGATCGATTCACCACCCTTGTGCTCCAACGATAACCGCGCAACAATGCCGTGGATGCGGATAGACTCGATGACTTTGGATTTTGGGAACGATTTCTCGATTTTTGTACCAAGCATATTGGCAATCAATGGCATGTAGAGGAGCTAGAGTCACAAGGTATGAGGAAACGGCAGAATGTAAACAAAGACACTGAGAAAAGACAGGAAGACAACAACAAACAATCGACTAAGAGGAGGGGTAGGCCTCCTGGTAGCAAGAACAAGAAAACTTTGGAGAAAGAGAAACGGATACAAGGCAATCTTGCCATTGAAATCTGTGAGGATGCAGATGCAGATGCAGATGCAGATGATGGCTCTTTGCCTGTCAGAACCACTGTGCACCCAGAGACTGATGAAGATGAGGACGACTTCTCAGAACATAGTGATCGAGATTGCCCTAATGGGGACACCAGCGACGAAGACTAACGAATTTTTGATGAACTAGCGTCTCTGAGCATAGAAAAATAGCGTTTTCCTGAGTGTGAAAGCCTTTGCACCGCCAAAATTTCGCCCCATCAATGGGGCCTCGCAAATCTTGGGCGACAAAATTAAATCGCGACCAAGACCCTCAATTTCGGACAAAATCTAGACGACAAAATTATTATCTGGCAAAATTAAAATTTTTACTGTATATCACAAAGTTCTTGTAAAGACAGTTTGAAGTTCAGATCTGTATACGTATATACAGAGATCTCTGGATCTAGATCCATACCTCCATTGGCCAATGGAGATCAGAGGGGCCCATCACTTTTCGAATATCGAACCAAATTTCCCCATTTCTCCACTGTTAGACATGTTTTCTTACCTTCTTTCTGCTGGATTGGTCGAAAGAATAAAATACGTCCCTCAGAACATTTTGGGATTGAAGGAGGCCCCATCTTTTCTGTGAGTCGAAAATTTTCGACCCCGGAGATCCAGTCCGTCCCAAGGATCCTTGCAAGGAGCGTTTCAATCTGTAACAAGTGATCCACATATTCGTGGAAGTACAGTATTAATTACAGGTCTTTTCGATTTTGCGTATCAAAAAGACCAAAAATTCGTATCTTCAATATGAGGAATTCTCTCGCTGTGTTCGTGTGTATCGTGGCCCTCCTAGCAGGTGCGGAAAGCCTCCATCCCCTATTCTAAAGGGTTAGACGTCCTTGGCGCTATTGCCTGTGCAATCAGCGTTAAAATTCAACTAGTGATGACACAAGTACAATTAATGTTCATCTGTCGATGCAGGGAGGTGTCAGGGATATTCCGCTTTCGACTTATCGTCCGACGTGGAGGTCGAGGCGCAAGGTACGTTCATCCAGTTGTCATGCCCCGCGTTGAATGCCAAGTGAATATTTTAAAATAATCCCGAGGTAGACGATGATGCCCCTAGTGAAACTCCGATCGTGTAGCTTGTATACCCTGTACCGCCTCTGCGTTGTTGATGCCCACTACAATTTTGATCATGATCACTTGGCAGGATGCTTCTTACCTGCGATGCGCGGTGGTGGGACAAACATTGCTAATAGATACKTRTAACTCTGTTACTGGAATATAATTTGACCGAACATGTTGTTCTGCAGATGTTGCAACGGTCTTGCAAGCCCAGACATCACGTGGCTTGCTCCAGAACTATGGAGGAGCTCCACCTGTTCCAGAAGTGATTGACGAGATTATTGACGCTATCAACGATGGATCACTCGATCCAAATAATATCCCAGGGATTGATGTGGAGCAAATTGATTCGCAAATCACGGTGACGGTGAGTACAGATACTCCTCCAACAACTGCTCAGTTGGCCGACATTGGTAACAAGGTGGCAACATCGATTAATATTCCAGGGGTGGCAGTATCAACTAAGACAGAATTCGGCGATGATGGATCCATCGTGATTTATGTTTTCCTTGGTCAGGCACAGGCCAGATTGGTGGAATATTATTCCAGGATGTTGGCTGCCCAAGCAATCAGCACCAACTCTGCGAGGCGCTCCTTGTTGCAGTCCTCCTCTACATCAAATACGAGATATGTTGTGATCGGTGAGGATAAAGCCCAGGTCGAAAGGTATCGCAGGGAGCTGGACAAGACGCTGACCGATAAGGAAAAGATGACTGAAATCTCCAATGAGGTTATTGAAGGAAGTACTGCCGAGTCTGAGATCATTGCTCTCCCCCCTCCACCACCAGCACCGGCACCACCACTTGTATGCTCGTACAGCGGACAATTTACCATCTCCCCTCTCTACAGTCCATGCAACAAGTACTACATGGCCTATGTCTATCCAAACTGTGCCAACACCAATGTCTACCTGCGCACTACTCGGCAACTGGGCAACAAGCCCCGCCGTGCCGTGTGGCGTCTTCTGGGAGGATATTTGAATGGAAAAGCTCTTACGACTACCATCACCGCCACTGAGAGGAGACGATGCCCAACTCGCCACCTCCAAGATACCAGTGGTGCTTCCATGCTGGTGGCTAGCCCAGAGAAACAATGGACAATATCTCCAGCAGGCAATGGAAAGAATTGTGATGAGGTAAACATCTTCTCAGAGTCAAAACAGGCATACCTCCAGGTCCCTCGCTCTTGCAGATCCTTCTCATACGCAAGTAGTGATGGAGGTCGTCAGAGATTCCGCCTGAAACAGGTGTAATTTACCATCCTGTTCTTTCCAGTCCTGTTGTTGATTGTATGGAATGTTTGGTCTCACCTTCTGGTGTTGTTCGGATTGTACATACTATCTCAGGCAGTCGATGTAACTGAAAAAGTTGCTACTTGTCTACATATATACCCAGTAAAAGTTTTACTTTTGGCGGTAAATCGAGGCCAACCGCCAAATTTCACACAGGCCGGCCGTGATAACCATATACAATACGTATACAGTATATACGCCCTATATAGGGACGGCCCCCTTTGAAGGGGATCAAATCCGGCCAAAGTAAAAAAAATTGAATGCATCCCAAACCTTCGCTCCGGCAATTCCAATTCACATATTATCTTTAAATAAGTCATTTTGGCGGCAGTCATGGGTGGGTCAGCCCATGGCCGAGTCAACCTTGGCACATTTCCCGAGATGGTTGAGTTTGAGAGAGGCCGAAAACGCAGCCAGAGGTGCGTGTGGTCGTTTTCCATCGTGTTAAATGGAGTTAAAGTCAAATTTCAGCGGCATTCTGTCGGAGTACAGCCCGAATCATGCCCTGTAGAGGTATACCTCGATGTTGTGTTTCAACCTGGGCTGGCTTTTGCACCACTTTTTTGGCTCTGTGCAGCGAGTTGGAGGCTATCGAGAGCGATATGCTCGCCATAGGTGACCATATAGGTGATCTAGTGGGTAGATTCGGAGCCACATCGGCGTTCATGGCGTGGATTGGCCCTGACTTGTCCCTGCATATGGTGAGGACTGGCAACATTCACGCCTCTGAGAACAGTGACTTCTGGCCCGTGTTGACTGAATCATTCAGGTCTGAATGCAACAGCGTATCTGGCATGAGCACCTGTGTGCTGAGTGCGAGGTTGGTTCGGCTGCTATCAAATATTGTCACTGGTATTGACAAAATATGGGAGGTGTCTCTTCTTTGAATCTTTTGCTGGAAATTCTCCAGTGATATAAAAGCTTATTGGCCAGCACTCGTACACATCCACGGGCTCGTCACTCGTTCTATCTTCTCTGATTTTCTGGACTGGCGCAGGATTCTCGTGTTGATGTACTCTTCGGACAATGTCTGCAGCAGCCATGATGTGATCCAGGTTCAGATGGCATTCTCCATTGTCTCCATGCATCAGTGCCTCGATGTGCATGCAAATATCGTCTTCATTCTCGTCGCATGTGCAGCTAAAGTCTCCGAGGCAAGAGTAATGTACCATGCCATCCTTGCACAGCATTTTCAGGACCTGGTCATCGCCAAAGGAGGCAGATGCAAGAGCATCTGGCATTTCTGGGAGGACTACTGGACGATGCTGTCCCATTGCTTCTTGCGGCAACATAGAGGATGGTGGGGCATGAATGTTTATTGTTCGTCGTTGGGAAGTCCCTCACAAATCTGCTTCACACTATCCACATCCAGGTGCCCGGAAGCCTGGCGAGCTCTTGAAGCCTTTGCAACAGCGAGTGAAATTCTGTTGGCATGATAGACCAGCGCTTCTGTAGAATCAGATCGGCAAGAGCCGGCCACGATTGAGAGAGAGAAGACATATCTGCAGCAGACACTTTCTGTCCTGGAGTGCACACTCTGTCAATCACCAAGAGCGAATGTCCACCCTGAGCAAACACGACAGACGGAGGTATCAGGGCTGGAATCGGATACTCGGTCGATATGCTGGCCAGGAAACATCAATACTCGTTGTGGAATGGCCTATTCGCACCTAGACATCTCGGTCGACCGATCTGTTGCGCGCACCTACCTAGGTACGTATATATAGATAAATCTACGGGTATGCACCCGCCAGGCGCACGATCGTGCGTACCGGTACGCGCGTACCAGTACTGGCACTTGTGCCTGAACCTACGTATACAGGTTCATATGAATCCAGGCAGGCAGGCCTGACTAATCCTAGGATTCCCTTCTTCTTGATCAGATCATACCCTATATCACGCCTACCTTAAATTAAATCAAATTCTGTGTAAGAGTATTATCTACTCATACATCTCATACTGGATTATTCGTCCGGACTACAAGGACATGTCGAAAGTTGCAATTTCAGCCAGGGGACATGCCGCCCTTTCCATTTCACAGTGGAGATACCCTCAGACAAGGCTATGGAAGCAATCTAATCGACATATTGTATGTTGTAATGCCAAACCAAACCCATATACTCCAAGTTCGGGAGCAGTGACGACAGACAGTAGCATTCCAGAGGGACACCAGCAGCTGCACGAAACCTTGTACGACGAATCTGCAGCAGAGGTTCATCAATCAAAGGATACGTATCGGTTTATCGATGGGGAAGATGACGGATCATCCCTTGTTCCTCTGCAAGAGTTCTTGGTCAAGAGGAGTGGCTCAGAGAGAGCACCTCCTGTGGGAGTGTACGCGATCTATGATGCCTCTCGGGCTCTTCAGTATGTGTCGTATTCTAGAAACATCGTACTGGCGGTGAAAAGCCGTCTCGATGCTGTAGGAGAGGAGAAGTGTGCTTTTGTAAGGAATATGGTTTTTGCAAATACTGCAATGCAGACACGGCAGGCTTTGGAGGCACAGCAATCGAATTGGATCAATGAGCATGGCACAGTGCCACCTGGAAATGGTATAGAAAGAGATGTATGGGATGTTTCCTTCAATGTGACGGCCATGTCAGACAATGAGAGGAACGTATACCATGCCAAGAGGGAAAAGATGGTTGCTGCCATGGGTGAGGTGTCATCATCATCGCCTCCTTCTTCTTCTTCATTGGTCCAAGGAAGTAATGACTATTCCAGTATAGATAGGGCAGAGGATTTGAAATCAGCAGTCGAGGAGAATGATTGGAGTGCCGTGATAGAGCAGCAAACCAGGGAGGCCATGGGGCAAGAAGAACCCAGTGTTGTCACAACCCCATTCGTGGGAGCTCACGTGCATAGATCGATTGGGTCCTCTGCAGACGAATGCGTTGTCGAAATGAATAAGGAAAGTGTACATGCAGCATTAGATGAGGTTCGCCCTTATTTAATGGCTGATGGTGGAGATGTGGAGGTGGTTGCCGTGGAAGATGGTAGGATACTGCTTCAGCTGCAAGGTGCTTGTGGCAGTTGTCCTGCTTCTTCGAGTACCATGAAAATGGGCATTGAGAGATGCCTTCTTGCAAAATTTGGTGATCAAGTAAAGGAAGTGATCGAAGTAGGAGGAGGAGTTGAGAAGATTGAGGCGACAATAGCCTCTGTAGATGCCCACATTAATGGCCTTCGAGGCGCTATTGACGCCTATGGTGGGTCTGTGGAGGTTCGCACTGTCAATCCCCCAACTGCCGAGTTACTATATAGTGGACCTAAACCATTAGCATACGGTTTAGTCGCGGCAGTCAAAGATAAATTTCCCGAACTTGGAGATATCCGAGTCGTTGATGCTGAGACTGGAGAGGAAATTGAGTTCTAAAAGTGGCTGCTGCCGTTGTTGCTGTTGTTATTCATTGTTTTTTACTAGTAATAGTACTATATTCTAATCATATATTCACACGTCCCTATCAAGACTTTGGAGGAGATGTACACCACATCATGGTGGGCTAACATCGCCACTAAACACTGATGCACTTGCTACAGCAGCCCCTGTGGGTTCAGCAGCCACCGCAACGCTTCCCTCACTACTTGGCAGCGTTATCGAATCATTCGATCTACTTGCTGTGCATCCACAAGAGTCGATGATATTATTTGGGCTCACAATAAACCCTGCTAGACCAGTCCGCCCAGAGCACACACAACTTTCTAGGGTGGCCCAATCATACTTGACCAACGCCTGGCAGCAAGCATCCATACCTAACGGAAAGACAGATAGTGGACACCAGAACAACAAATCAGCCTGAAGTGCTGCTAAATCGACACGTGGAAGGGCATTGCACAACTGTCCTCCATCACTTGCCTCACAGGAGGCACACTGACTCAGGCTCCTCCGCTGATAGTGAAAGCTATTGTCTTCATTCTGTTCGGGCAATATTCGCCCTACAACGCTATATCTAGGTGATGCTACGACTAGGAAAAGCAACACAAGGATGCACCTCGTATGTTGAGCCCACATAGTTATCGAGGCCACGTTCAACGGCAGACTAAACACCAATTTCTCGTCGTGAACTGCAAGTATATCTTCAATGAAGATTAAATGCGTATTTTATCGACAAGAGAAGTACTGAGATCGCAGCTCTGGGGTATGCTGTCACGAGAAACACCGCGTTCTTGTCTTCTTGGTCAACGTCTTGCCAATGCTACCACGCTACCGATCCAATCTATCAATAAAATAGCCAAATATTGTGTCTATTTGATGTTAATGGCCTTATATGATGAAATGATGGGGAGATGTGAAAAAAACGTCGCCACATTGGAAAATCGATCGGCAGAACCAAGAGTCGCGTTTTGCCACGTGGATAACACTCGGATCTCCCATGGGCTCCATGCCATGGAGTTGTGTCGAGTCTGACTGAATCGCTGGTGGATTACATGATCGAGGATTGTCTTCTTACAGTACAGTCAAATTGATCAAGGCTATATAGGTGGAGGGGCATGCAGCCGCATTCAGAGAGCACTTATGCAGCATTCATATATGCTTGTGGCTCGATGTGGTCAGGAAGCTCCTTGATGTCCACGTCAAACCTTTCTTGGACATTGTTCAAGACTTCACTGTCTTGTGGACCACTGACAAAGGTGATGGCCAGCCCTTTTGTTCCGAAGCGACCAGCTCTGCCAACGCGATGCAAGTAGGTATCTGCTCCGTTTCCATGCTTCTCATCCGTCTCTGGCATGTCATAGTTGATCACAATATTGACTCTCTCGATATCAATACCTCTTCCAACAAGATCAGTGGCTACCAAAATACGTTTGGCGCCCTCTTTGAATTCCTTGTACACTTTGAGGCGCTGTTCCTGGTTCATACCTGCATGGATGGTTGTGGATGGGAAGTTGCATTCGTTGAGAAGTCTGTTGAGCTCTCTGGCCCTCGCGACACTCTTGACAAAAATAACCACTTGGTTAAAGTCTAGCGCATCCAACAGATCATTGAGCTTCCTATTCTTCTGTTCCTCGTTCAGCATGACGTAGTGTTGGACAAGGCCATGAAGGGTCAACTTTGCTTCATCGTCCACATAAATTTCCATTGGCTGCACAGCAAAAACAAAATACGTATACAGATTAGGCGCTCACTCATGATACAACACCAGTATTATGTGCAACACGTACGTCTCTCATGAATTTCTTGCATACAGGCCTGACATCTGCTGAAAGTGTGGCAGAAAACATCATCACTTGCTTGTCGTGAGGAGTCTTTTTGAATATAGCCTGCACATCTGCACGCATATCAATGGACTCCAAGCACTTGTCACATTCATCCACCACAAAATGCCTGATGTGGGTCAAATCCAAACTCTTCTCGTCAGCCAATGCCTTGATGCGACCTGGTGTTCCCACAATGATGTGAGGGCATTTTGCGTCATCCTTGAGCATTTCCCTGTGTTGCTTGATTGGGAGTCCTCCGAAAAAGTTTCCAACTCGCACATTCTTCATATATGTAGTAAATCTTTCATACTCGTGACAGATTTGGAATGCCAACTCTCTTGTATGACACAAAATCAAAACAGAAACCTGCCCATCCACAGGCTCCAATTGCTGAAGAGTCGAGATGACAAACACGGCAGTCTTTCCCATTCCTGACTTGGCTTGGCAAATGACATCCATGCCGAGAATAGCCTGAGGAATACACTCGTGCTGAACTTCAGAAGGATGTTCGAAACCGCAGTCTTGAATCGCCCTCAACAGCTCTGGCTTGAGCAGAAAGTCTTTGAAACCAGAGGAATGGATGCCCACAAATCCCTTTTTAGTGGTTGCCTACAGGTCAGTCAACATACATTCCAGTTACTCTCGTTCCATTAAATGGGTTTTGATGCTTGATACAAGCATGCACACTATATTCTAGTCGCCAGTATGCATTTTTCACACTGATGTATTGAGTAATAGGCCACTCTTGAGGTTCGTCCCTCCAGGCGACACCACTGTGATCCAAAATCCAATACTATATCATTGATACGGAGAATTCCATTCGTAAATAGGTGACAATGTGTCCTATACCATGGAAAGTCAACCGTGCGACTCGAATCGTAGATGTGTCATCACGCTCACCTGTCCTCCCTTCCCTGCTTCTGCCTCAGCGACCTCCTCTTCTTCATAATCAACCAATTCTTCAGCAGCATCAGCTGCAGCGTTCTTCTCAGCAGCAGGCATCTGTATAGTCTTAGAGAAAGATTTGATCCGATTCAATCAGTTCTTGAAGACTGACGACGACTCCGATGATGACGGCACAAGAGACAACGCAGTATTTATATTGCTATAGAGGCGCTGATTTAATGGCTTAAATATGTATTTGCTTGTGACGAGGCGGTGGTGCAGTCGCAATTTTAAACCTTTGCTCGGATTTCACAGTACCATTGCATTGGTACTGTGAATATTGCTGTGTGGACCTGATAGTCGATCGGATGATGGACCGGGGAAACCCTACTGCAAAATCAAGTATTGAAAAAGAAGTCGGATATTTTCGCACTCGTGAGCAGGATTGTTTGCGTAAACTTCTCGTAGTTATTCGTGCTGGCATGCATCTTTTGAGAAGGTTGTTTTCGCATAGAATAGCGATGAAATCATTTGCGAAGGGTGTAAAGCATCCTGTTTGTAACAATATAGTCAGCATGCAAAGGGGATCTATGCATACAATGTCAATACACACCCGTTCCCAGCATGCAGCAAGAGTCTTTGGTCCATCTTCAGCATGTTGGAGCAGAAACCTTTCAATGACATTTGCTTCGAGAGCAGGAGATGACGATGTGGTCTCTACTCAAAGCATTCAGGATCTATTCACGAAGGAATGGGAGCATGAGAAGAGCACATATGAACAACCAGAGGAGTTGGCCCAGGGGCCTCCTGAGCCTTTCACACTGACAGAAACAAAAGGAGACACGCTCCTGACTCTGACTCGCTCGTATGGCAGTGATGAGACGGTCATGGTTGATGTCATGGTGAATGATCAGGATGAGGAAGAGCCCTTGGCGTTCGAGGATGAAGATGGGGAATTGGATGTTGATGTGTCTATAGAATTTGTTGTGACTGTTTTGAAAAAGGACAAGGGTGAGGAGCTTGTCTTCGAGTGCTCTTCCGATGGTAGCTATTTGGAGATTAAAAACATGTCTTTGGAGCCTTCAGACGAGGACGAGTTGGACGAAGCTCTGTATACAGGGCCTGTGTTTGAAGAGCTTGATGATGAGGTGCAGGAATCCCTATATTCATTTCTTCAGGAGCGAGGAATCACACCAGACCTCGCTGAATATCTATTAAGTTTGGTCCATGACAAAGAACAGAGAGAGTACATGGACTGGTTGCAAAAGATGATTACATTTTTGTGATACTAATTGTCCTTCTTCTCCTTTTTGTAATGGTCATTGTATGTAGCAATGAACCTATCGTGATACTCCTTGTATTTATCATCCTTTGTCACTCTCTCTTGCATCGCTAAATACGCAGCCCGTCTGGCCAAATCTTCCAATTGCGCTTCCTTGTCCTCCTTTGACACAGCCACATTGGGAAGCTCCTTCATCGACATGACCTTCTTCACTGCTGCCAAGTCCAACTCATCAGGCACTGATGCCTGAATGTCTGATTCATTGAGCGTGTCTTTGAACAAAGCAAAGAATCGTCTCTGTTTCTGAGACATTTCTGCCGCAAGAGGTGCTGGCAAACTCTGCTTTCGCTCCTCCAATTCATCAGTCGACATGAGCATGGCTGCCTGAGCAGCGTTGGTCACACCTTGCAGGCTGTCTAGAGATTCAATTGGTGCACTCGGCATGGCTCCAAATCTCTCCTACATATTCAAGTAACATATTATACAGTATATAGAGTGCGTGAATGCCTCTCGACCAACAGGGTCGGTCCAACCCTAGACCGTCGTCAAAGAAAATGTTCGCGCAACCCTCATGAGGCGTACCTGAGAGTTAATGTTGTCCAAAAATTCATCTTCATCTCGATCAACAGGTTTATTGAAGAGTTCCAAGACCTTTCGGGGATCGTTGTTGAGTACCATGTCGAATTCGTTCTTTCGACAGGTGGTTGGGTAAAATAACTCAAAATATACCACGTACGATGTCTAGGAAGTATTTTATAACAATTAATTCTGTTAAAGTACAACGATATTGCGTCGCTAGTGTCTTTGCATCCATAAATAGACAAATCGACTGGATGGTATATGGGGCACCTGGAGCGAATATTCCGAGCATCTTGGGATCATTTGCGTACCAGCCAAAATTGATTCATCTTATGACCAAAGTCCAGCTTCTCAAGGCTTTTGAAACCTGCCTTGAGAAGTTTCTCCCTCAGCAGGCTTTCTGTAAGCCCCATGGCTCCAAGGGCAGCAGGGTTGGGGCCCTGCATTGCTGAAGGCAAACAAACGTGGCAGGAAAATCCGTAGACCATTGGAGCTAATGGATTCTTGTGAACATTCTCTCCGTGTGTTTCCAGGCATTTCATGTCTCCAATCACCCAGATTCCTCCCTCTTTCATGGCTTTGCAGACATTTTCCATCACTTCAAATGGTTGACTCATGTCGTGGACTGCATCCTGACTCAACACAAAATCGTACGTACTCTGCTTCATGCCACCCTCTTCCAACCCGGGATTGATAAATTGAACATTTGATAAACCTTTTTCTTTTGCTGCTGCCCTGCCTGCCTCGAGGGAAATTTCAGCAATGTCGTATCCATGCACCTGAGATTTAGGAGAGGCTTCTGCCAACAAGTTGACGGCAAACCCATGCCCGCATCCTACATCTGCCGCCATACAACCATTATCAAGTAATTGAGCAATATCTGGTACGGTTTTCAGGCTCTTTACCAGGAAATGACGCTGCCAGACTGACAGGACCCGACAGACACCACAGTTGCAGTTCACTCCATATCCATCAAAGTCCAGCCCCTTTCCTGTCTTGTACATCTCTGGCAGTCTTTTTGTAGCAGTTTCAAAGTTTGGTTCCAACATACTGAGCGCCCCAAGAGCAAAGAACGGAGATGTTTCCTCCCTGATCAACACATCCTTTTGGAATTCACTCAACCAATACGTCTCTGCCTTCTCGTCAGTCGATATGATCTTGTTTGCAGCTTGGTGTCTCAGCCACTCTTCGATGTATCGCTCATTTAATGATAGGCCAGCGGCAATCTCTTTCCCAGTGGCAGGTCCATGTTCAGCTATAAAAGTGTAGAGCCCAAGTTTGTCTCCCAAAACCTGCAACCATCGCATGGTGTCAAAATCTAGTATGTCATCAGCATTACGTTGTGTATTGATATACATACCATGAGATTTCCAGCCATGGAATTCACCAAGTACCCCATAACCTTTTGTTGCAACTCCCCAGCTAGCTCTGCTTCTGTCTGAGGAGCAGGTGTCTTCTCCGCAGCTCCTGGATCTTTTCCTGAGAATAAATTCTGTAAAAATCGAATCATATTTCTAATCGAACACTAGATATGGTGATTGAATGACGCTCAGATAGAATAGCAGTCAGGCTACTGGGTGATGTGTACACGTGTCTCTCGGTTGCTCTGCTCTGGTCTTGGTACGAGCCTGTAGAAACTCTATGCAAAAATGGCCTTGTTTGAATCGAGATATTACAGAATTTTGTTTAAAATAAGGCAGTTGCAGGTACCAAGAGCAATATTAGAGTCATCTCACCAAGCTCCCACTGCTTTGGCTGTTGGATCCTTGAACAATGCATAATCCCATTTGGTGTCCAGACTGAATGGTTCACTAATATCCACACCATCCTTTGTGATTTTTGAAATCTGGAACTTATTCACAGAGACTTTGTCCCTATAATAGCACACTCGAAGGCAATCTTGCAACAATGCCATTGCCTCTTTCTCATCCATGTCAGGAGTATGTCTCTCTCTCATGAGAGGTCGAGCGAGATGGTTTCCAAAACCAGTAGCTACGGTATCGTCGATGTAGTTTGTACCTATCATTCCAACTGTTCCAAGGAATGGTTTCCCTCGTTGCAGACCTCCAACCACAATAGAATTCCACAGCGGATCAAACTTGTTCCTTCTATTATACATGACCCTAGTCAGATACGAAAACACCTCAGATGGTGTCATTCGATGCCCATCATCCATGCAAAAATCCTCTGTGGCCAGTTCATCCAGCATCTTGACAATCTGCTGGTAGTCTGACAGCTCCCCTCCTGCACCCACCACACAAGACTCGTTCACCTTTGTCAATCTCTGGATAGATTTATAACGCTTTGTGGATCCATATGCCCCCAACATATCACATGCCATCAACACCCCGTCTTTGTAGGTGACCCCAAGGACAGACGTTCCAGTCACATATGGGTACTGGGTATGACTCCTATGCCCCAGTCCAGCAGGATCAACCACCAACCCTTCATTTCCTGAAGAAGGAATCAATACACTGTGTGGTTGATGCCCCCCATGCAACTTGTACTTGAGATGCTCTTCCTGTGTAATCCGTTCTGGATGGGCCAAGGGACCACCTGTCACTCCTGGGCCTATCGCCCTCGCATGAGAGCTCTCTCGTGCCTGCATTTCTCTATTGTATAATGCTGCGTGTCTAAATCTGATATGGATGCGTATCGGCGATCTATCGGAACGTGATCAATCAACAAATCGAACTAATGGCGAAAGACCGTGTAGTTCTCTAAATCACGGGCTCCAACTGCGAGAGATATCTTCAACAGTAATTACTATAAGATTTTGATATGTGTGTGTGAGATTTCAGCAGAGGAGGGGAAGGGAAATGGTGCCCGAGGGAAATTCGAAATTCAGGAGAACGGAATTTAAAACTTTTTGGAATCGCTCACGTCAAGACCAAGCTGCATTCAAGATTGTCTCAGTATCTACCCTAAATATATTCCACTGTGATGGACAGTCATCTCTGTATGCAGACGGCCTGGTTAGGGTCGCATACTCCTGTTGCACCCATGAGGAGGAGGAGCTGTAGTGGTAGACCTTGTAGACTGCCTACTACTACTGGGAGGCCAACAACTGTTGGGCATGTGTTCTCGAACCCTTCTGAAGATGACTCTAGTGTGGTAGACCGATCCAACCGGCCTTCATCGTCACCAGTGGATGCAGTCATGTTTAGGCTTGCAGAGGTGTTGGGCATTGTTGTAGGTGGGGATTTGTCAATTGTTTCTGTACACTTTTGGTATACCACTCACACTCCTCATGCATGTTTGATGTGTAGGTGACGGCAATGCATCTCCTACGCAGAGGAATGATCGTGCCGTCGTCACATCCATTGAGGATGCCAAGGAGAGGATCACAGGTTTGTATGAATCCTCATACTTTTTTTCTGGAGAAGGGAGAGAAGCGGATTGGGACGTATTTGATGACGAATGTGAATTTGTGGACGGCTTCAGTAGTTTTCGTGGAACAGGACGGTTTCGGAGAAATGTCAGCAACTTTGGAAAGGTGCTGATCGAGCCGACATGTAGATTGGTTGCATTGGAAGTCTCAGAACATGATGAGACACGTGTATTAATGGTTGCCTCGTGGATATTCAAAGCGAGAGTGAAGTGGATTGGTAGTTTGCTGGCAGCGTCTGGCGACACAACGTATGTTCTACAAAGAAGCTCGGATGGTGTAGAGTACAGCGTGGTTCAGCATGACGAGAGATGGAAGACCTCAAAATCCACAGTGTTGAGGAACATGCTTTTCAATAGAATAAAAGAATAATCATATTTCATTGCCAAAACGTATCAAATACTGCAGCATTAATTCATTAATTCTGATGTGAAAGTGCCTTGGATGGGACACGTGTGTTAAGGATTGTGTCTGAATCCTTCTCCACCATAGGGACGTGTTCGTGTTTGGATGCCAACACAAGTTTGCATCTACATTCGCCATCATTCCAAACGATTGGCTTTGACTTTTCTTCTGCCCCCTGTGGATTCAAAATTAACTTGACTTTTTCCACGGCTGATTCAGGAATGATATAATATCCCAAAAGTATCATCTGCAGAGACGCACAACGGCTTTGCAAGCATGCGTAACTGATAGCTTCTCCTTCAAATGCAAATGTTGAAGAATCTTGAACTTGCAATGCACACGATTCATCCACATTGCTGTATATCTCGATTGAACCTGGAATCAGAGCTTCCTGCGCCAGTGACTTTGCAGAGAATGATGCAGAGTTTATTGCTGCACCGATGGGAAGCCTCTCTCTGTCTTCAAAGCGGGTCTGTTTACTCTCTCCAGAAAGTTTCTCAGCTATTATACTAATGTCAGACAAGCCTGTCTCTTCGTTCAGGTACCGAATGTTCAACTGGCATGTGAGTATCAATGCATCCAACCTCATCATCTCGGATGACGACAGGGCAAACCCAGACACGTTTCGATCCACTATCCATTTTGTGTCACTTAATACAATAGCTGCTGAGAAATCTCTTATATCTACAGTGTTTCTCAATTCATGAATATTCCTGGGATCGCATTTCTTGTGAGCCACTGTTATGTTCCTTAGACCACTCCGTAGGCTCTTCAAGATTCCATCTATTTCTGCTTCCTCGTGCAAGTTCAAAAGTGTAACGCTGCCGCCATCTTCTAGTCCTAGTTTAGAATCCAGTGCCTTGATCAGTGCCATGGAGTAACTATTACCTGGCCAACCACAGATCAACACATTGGGACACGAGGCAGTCCTATCTTGATTTTCCAGGAGCGCAAAGAATCTCGTCGTCGATTCATCTGACGAAGACGTCGAGCCCCAATGAGAATTGAATCTCCCAGACAGTGATCTAGGATCCCGCTGATATATTGTTGACACTTTGCCAGCATTGGCCATGAACACCTCAATGTCCCAGGTATCCTCCCCGGACTTGAAAGATGCAAATGGCGCCTCCAGAGCTTTCGTTGCAGAGGGATGTACAGACTGTAGAAGAATAACCTGTTCATCTTTACCCATGACCCGAGCGGGGTCTGGGTTCAAATCAAATTCCATCAGATCAGTTCTCCCAAATCCCAAAGGTGTGGCGTATTCAAAGTATTGCATTATTTCAGAGATGGATTTCCCAGCAAATCGCTGACTTTCGTCGTGATAAAGTCCAATGAAACAAGGAGAGTTGTGATCAAACAAGTTGTGAGACACCACGCTCGCAACAGGATGTCTGAGCAAGCGAGCAGTCCTGAGGGTGTTGATCTTTGTCGTGAAGATTGGCCGAACCGACAACGAGCATGCATACTTGATCAGCTCGAGACCATCTTCTGTCTGCATTTCGGCAATAATTAGAGGTTTTTCAGAGGATGCATGGACAGCCTCATCCATGAGGACAGCACTTCGAAGAACCTGTGCATCAGATTCTCTGCATCGTTGGCTGTAATCACCAGCGATGATCACCGCCTTTGCTTTCTTAGCTGCTATCAAATCTAATGCTAAAGGATCCAAAGGCGATCCCTGTCGAAAAACGAGCCTGGATCCATACCTCAAATGCTCAGGCACTGCTGTTTCAAAGAGTGACTCCATGCGTAACTTCTCCTGCCCCTGACAGAGCACAGCAATAGCCACACCACCCGCAGTATGCCTATGCGATCCACAAATCTCCTTGACAATCCGAATAGCTTGATTCAGGTCCCGTGACGACTCTCCCCAGCAGAGCAGCACGTAGTGCCCGTCCTCCATCACCGCTGAACCCTTTCTCACATTGCCCTCTAAGACCTCCAGAACAACCTGCTCTATCAGAGCCAGTATCAATGCAAACGAAGCCAATCCAATGACAGCAATAGCCACTGCAAAAATCTGCTCCGCGATTGCCACCCCAGTTTCTTCTGGCAGATCCTGGCCCAGTATAATTTTGAGAATTGAATACAACGAATTCCAGAAATAAAAGACACCATTCTTGTCCTCCTCACCAGAGGGCATCATGTGCCCTTGTATCACTCCTCCAAGGAGTAATAGGAGGGTATTTATCACCATAAATAGCTGCAAATCACTCCACGTATCTCTTCTCCAGAGAAAGTACTGGTACAACAGTGTCTGCCAAAACTCATCCCACCCGCCAGTCTTCTTTTCCCCCTTTCTCGATACTTGATTACGTGTCCAGTGGAATTTCTGTGCTGATGAAGTATCCTGATCGGATAATCTATTACGGTTTATCGACGAAGGAGCAGAGTGACGGGTATCTGATCCACTTTCATCCCGTCCCGCCCTCATCCTTGTTCCATGGATTCGTCTCCGAGCCCCTTCAGATACATTTACATTTCTATATAATTTCAGTTGCCTTGTAGTAGCACGAGAGAGAGAGTAGCCCCTGTCCAACCCTACCAAACCCCCTTGCAAGGCGTTTGGAACCCTTGCGAGCGAGAGCATAGTACTCGCCTTGTGTATATTCAAATAAGAATTTTACATTCCTTTTCATATGGCTATACTCCATTGATGCGCATGTCATTTTTATGGAGCCCTTGATGCAACAGACCGACGGGTCACCCTGCCATGACTCTTCATGCCAGTGTTTGACGTGACCTTGTCATCAGATGCGTCTTGATCTTTGTCATCGTCGTCTTTTTTCTTATCATCAGACTCTTCTGGAGCCTCACTCCAGTAGAAGAGCGTCTTTGCCTCTCCATTCATATATGCATGCAAAAATGTTGTTGCCAAGACGCTTGGGACAATGTATAAGAGAGCTGGCTGGGCGGCCTTGAAGACATTCATCACGACAATCGTCGCAACAATACCAATCACATAACCCAAGAAGCAAGAGTAGAACAACCGTGGCTTTCCAGTTGGCTTGGGTGATACCCGAGATCCTTTCACCAGATGCTTCTGTACATCATATCGTAAGATGATGGCAACCATGATTCCTGGAATGACAATATCTCCGAGTCCAAGCATGGAAAATTCTGCAGCTTTAGCTGCCGCGAGCTCCTTTGGGAAGAGCAACTTGATGGGGGCATCAAAGGACTTTGCCACAGATACCATGACGGGAGTACAAAAGACCCAGAATACATCATAGAAGAAGAGTCCACACAGCAAGATAACTCCATTCTGCACAGTACCAAGACTCAAATGCTCGACACCCTGTAGACTGAAAGCAATACCCAGGATGTTGTTGGCCAACCAGTGCTTTGTCTGCCAGTACCAATAGCAAAATCCAGCTGCTGGTATGCATAATACGAGTTCCAGCAGAGAAAACTCAAACTCCAAGCCATCCTTCAGAACAACAGGAACTGCTGGTATCTTGAATTCACGTTGCTTTCTGAGAACATCCGCGTCCGAGAACCCGAGCAAAGGGTCCACCGTAGCAACCAGTCCCAGAGTCCCCAAGAGAATAAAGTACACTGTCAAAACCATGTTCACAATGTCTTTGGGTAGAAATTTAAAAGCTAAAAACAGCCCAAACAGCATCACAGACCCAACCAGAGGGAATTTGTAGGCATCTTTCTTTGACATTGACTCCGTTGGCGGTTCGGACTTGATCGATCTCCAGCATCCACAGAATACAACGATCGCTGCAGTTACTACGACATTGATATTCGGAGGATATGTCACAAAGAGGGGTATCACTGCATTTATAGCGACAAGAGCGTGCGACAAGAGCGTGATCCCCCGGAACTGCTCTTGCAGCGTCGCAGCATTTGTATCACCCGATCCGTTCCTCTTTGCCATATTTTATTACAAACTATATAAATGCAGTAGTGAAGAGACGAGTGATTGCATCATCAAGTGCATGTGACATCCACAAAGTCCCCTATTTGAAATCCTACATCTTCTAATGTTTCCTTACTGTCCATCTCATCCGCGGTACCAGACACCTTTCCAATGTTTCGCATCACTAATCTGCCTTTGCTATCGGGATATACAAGCGAGAAAGACATGGCAGTGTCATCGGTCACCTGGAAGCCTTGGTGTGACTCATTCTCTCCCTCCTCTCTGACTGTCCTCTGTACCAATTCATACAGCTCCTTCAAGGTTGCATCTTTCCACGTGTATATTCGAAACTCTGGCAGTGGCTTGCCTTTAGTCTTTGGCACTGCCTCCCCATCCTGGACAACAACTCTACAGTACTGTGAGTACTCTTCTGGCTCTCGCTTCACAGAGCCATCGTGAGGGAATAAGCGAAGCAGCAATGGGCAAACCCTTTTTCTATCTATTGACATACGAGACCTCGGCTTCCTGAAACCTCCATAGCCTGGTCCTGAAGACCGACGACCAAACTTGCCAGAACCTCCACTGGACCATGGAGGAAAGCTCCGCCTTCCCCTTGGCCTAGTAGTATAACTAGATCTACGTCTATAGTCTCGATCATCGCCTCGCCTCATGGGTGAATACGAAGGACGGAAATGTCCACCCTCCCTATCTCGGTTGAAATGAACTGGTCCTCGGCCTTTCGGTTGGGGTGCCATGATGATGTGTGGATTGATTATTATCGAGGGATACAAGAGTATGTGTACATTGGTATTGCATCCACAGGGTCATGTACGGAACAAATTTGTTTCTTGAAAGAGGGACAGAGTAATTCAATACAACCTCCTCAATTCCACCTACAATGCATTGCAATTGTTACAGAATGGTAGTACATATTTATATTGAACAAAATTTGTATTATAAATGTCAAATGCCCCGAGATTGCGATACCTATTAGGGCATTGACGTTGAACAATGAATCAACTACGGAGTGGGATGAGAGCATCTTTGCTGGCCTCTTCTGCTGTATATAGGACAAAATATTGTACTCTTGTTGATCAGCGCCGCTGTACTGGGTTACAACGGAGGGGTGGGGTTATCAGAGCAACAGTTGACTATGAGGAGGACACCAGTTGGTATAGTGATAAAGCGACTTCGCCTGATCGGCTTCAGGGGGCAAAGAATAACATTTTGAATAAAGGAATGTCAAAGACTTCACAAGAGGTGAAGGATGATTCTGAGGGTGGGACTCTGTGGGGGGCGATGGCACTCATTATTGGTAGCACAATTGGAGCAGGGATATTGGCTCTGCCTGATATTACGCAGGATGCTGGATTTGTTCCTAGTACTACTGGTCTGGTGAGTGTGTGGGCTTTTCTGGTGGGGCAGGCATTGTTGTTGGCAGAGGTTAATATCAATCTGATGGAGAGTCAGGAAGAGGAGGACAAGGGGACATCATCAAGCACCATTCTTACGTTGCGAACCATGGCTGAAAAGACTCTGGGAAAAGGCGTGGGTAAAGCAACCACTGGTATATACTTATCGCTGAGCTATTGCCTTTTGGTTGCGTATTTGACAAAGGTTGGAGAAATTTTCTCTTTCGCATCAGATGGAAAGTTACAATCAGGCACTGTGGTGGATGTCTTTGCGGTTGGATCCTTGGGTATGTTTATTTGTGGTGGTCCTGTATTTGCCGACAAGTTAAATCAGGGATTGACGTCAGTTCTTGTGGCGTTTTTTATGTCCATTCTGGCACTCGGGATGGCACATACCAATCTTGATGTGCTGTTTGGCGGTGACAGTATCCAATCCTTTCACGCTGTCGGTCCGGCAATACCAATCATGTTTCTCTCTCTCGTTTATCATGATTTAATTCCACTGATTTGCTCATACCTTGGTGGGGACAGAAAAAAGACGCAACAGGCTCTCATTTTCGGCAGCTTGGTTCCGCTGGCCATGTTCATCTCTTGGGAAGCAGTCACATTGTCATTCCTAAAGGAATACAACGCTTCTGCTATTCATTCTGCAGTGTATACACCTGGTCATATCGACCCAGTGAATCTCATGATTTCTGAGAGCGGAAATCCTCTCATTGGTAGCCTTGTTCAAGGATTTTCCTTTGTGGCCATTGCAACATCATTCCTGGGGACAACCATGGGAGTGTCGGAGACAATTCGATCGGAAGCATCTGAATTCGATACTGACGAGAAAAAGCTGAGCGATGACCTTTTGAGGAATGTTGGCCTGACTGCAACACTCATTCCGCCGCTGCTCTTCACCACCTCTGGAGACCCCAAGGCATTCATTCAAGTTCTGTCCGTAGCTGGTGGATATGGAATGACTCTTTTATATGGTATTTTCCCTCCACTGATGGCCTGGAAGCTAAGAGAGACGACAAATGCCCCAAAGCATGCTGTGCCTGGAGGCAACCTCATGTTGGGCTCCCTGCTGAGCATTGGAATATCTCTGGGGATCTACAGAGTCCTCCAGGACGCTCTTTGATTTATCCAAGTTCCCAAGATGGCGTGTACACTAGAGAAGTATCTGTTTGTATTCTTATTGTATCATTTGTACAGTAGTTGTTGCAACCCTGGTATCAATTGTAAACTCCACATGTCTGGTTGTGACGCAGACGTCGCCAGCTTGGTCCGTCAGGCAATATACGACGCCAATCAGTCAACCATAGAAGATGAGGATATATTTGATTACCTGGTATCCGTAATTAGTGACGATACATTTGAATTCGGTGAGAATGCGGAGAATGCGCATGACACTCTGGGACCACTGTTGGTGCGCTTTAGTTTGATTTTGATCAGATAAAAGCATATCTCTGATCATTTTACATACTGAAATATGCAGATTGATGCCCAATGTGCCTCGGATGAGGAGGAATCTCATCGACTTTGTCAGAAACTGCAAGAAGTGCTGGAAGCAGTCAAGACTGGTAGCAGCGTCGTCGAACCAAAGCCACTGGATCAAGGCCCGGTCCTCTTGGATGACTTGAACAAGATACAACTACATCCCCATGATGAGAAATTAAGTACGGGAGGAAAAAATGCAGTGACAAAAGACTTTTCTCTGATGTCAGAAAAGGATGTCATCAAATTGCAAAAGCAGGAGGAAAAGGCCATGAAATCTCGCCAAGCTGCCATGCTGTCTCACCAGAAAGAGCTGGAGCGTACACTGCAGTCAAAAGCGGTGCGGGTTGTTCGCCATACGGGGGGTCCAACGGTGAGGGATGTGTGCTTGGAGAATATCAATGTCTCAAACAAGGGCACAGAATTGATCAGTGATTGCGACATCACGCTGGCGTATGGGAGGAAATACGGCTTGGTTGGAAGGAACGGAACTGGAAAAACGACATTCTTGAGGGCATTTGCGGCAATGGAGATATCCGGCGTCCCATGGAACTGCCAGGTTCTCCATGTAGAACAGGAAATTGTTGGTGATGAGACACGTGTGATTGATGCGGTGCTTCAGTGCGATCAGGAGAGACTCGAACTCTTGGAGGAGATGGAACAAAATCCTGAGGATGAAGCTGTGATGAAGAGATTACATGAGATTGATGCGTTTGGAGCAGAAGCACGAGCTGCCATGATTTTGGCAGGCCTTCAGTTCACCTCAGACATGCAAAAGGTTTCTACTTCGTCCCTTTCTGGGGGATGGAGGATGCGAGTCGCGCTAGCCCGAGCTCTATTTGTTCAACCAGATATATTATTACTGGATGAACCTACGAATCATTTGGACTTGCATGCTGTTTTGTGGCTAGAAGAGTTTTTGGCACACAGGTGGCCAAAGACTGTCGTCATAGTGTCCCATGCACGTGAATTTTTGAATACTGTCTGCACAGACATCATTCATCTATATGGTAGAAAATTGACCCCATATCGAGGAAATTACGACGTCTTCCTCAAGACGATGGAGGAGCGACTGAAGAATGAGCAGGTCCAGGCAGAGTCGTTATCTCGGAAGAAGGCACACATGCAAGCCTTTGTTGACAAATTTCGTTACAATGCAAAGCGAGCAAGCTTGGTACAGAGCCGTATCAAACAGATCCAAAAGCTTGATGGTGATGTTCCAGAATTATTGGGCACTGAAGAAGAGGAAGATGTCAGCTACAATTTCATCTTTCCTCTACCAGATGACGCAAACTCCCTAGGAGGACAAATTATTTCCTTCAACGATGTATGTTTCAAATACGAAACTCAAGATGATTTGTTTTTCGAAAATCTATCGTTTGGAATTGATTTGTCGTCCCGCATAGTATTAGTAGGCAGCAATGGTATAGGAAAATCAACATTACTGAATCTGATATCTGGCACCCTGGAACCCACACAGGGGCACATCTTTCGGAATCCAAAAGTACGTATAGCAGTATTCAGCCAACACCACGTGGACGGCATAGATTTATCATTGACCCCTCTCCAATACATGAAGAAATTCTTCCCCTCCAACACCAGCGATTCCGCAGCAGAAGAGAAGTTTAGGTCCCACCTGGCATCCTTTGGCATCGACAGAGACTTGTGTGCACAGCCTGCCTATACACTATCAGGAGGTCAGAAAAGCCGCGTCGCTCTTTCAAAAATTACATGGGAGAAGCCTCACATTTTATTGCTGGACGAGCCGTCGAACCATCTCGACATTGACTCGATCGATGCCATGTTGACTGGTCTCCATGAATTTTCAATCCATGGCGGAGGCATCCTCATGATCAGCCACGACCAATACTTGATCGAAAGCTTCCTGTCCAGCGACGACTCCAGTGAACGCCCTGCAGGTCAAATATGGCACGTCACATGCCCTGAAACCTCCCTGGGAAGGCGCCACATTGATGTCTTCCCAGGAAGCTTTCAAGACTACAAGACGAGTCTCCATATTGGTAATGCGTAGGATACCACAAAATAGATACTATATATCGTATTCGTCGTCGTATATGATCAATCATCTGTAATACTGTTCATAAGATAAAGACATCATCAAAGAAGACGGATGGCAAAAGAAGTGCACAGAGAAAAAGTACTCTGTGCTCCCAGACGGGCTTGAACCGTCGACCTTACGATTATTAGTCGTACGCTCTAACCAAACTGAGCTATGGGAGCTAGAACCGATGGTACGAGTCAATGTGTTCTTGCACGAATTTCCTCTTATTTATATTCAGGCCGAGGTCTTTTTCGCACTCTGGCGGCTCTCGTAAACAGACGTGTATGCTGTGTCCTACTGCCATATATGCCTTTTACAGACTATATATATCATATATATGTACATACGAACGCAAATGATGGATTTATTTGGATGAACCTATCCACTGGGGAGGTGGCCTAGAGAAGAGGTAAATACCAACAATGGTGATCAAGCACCCTATCCATTTAATGGCACCAAAACTCTCATGGAGGACCAACCAGCACATGATGAATACAGTCACTGTCTTTAGATGTCCCATCACCTGGAATTCCACTGCCGAGAATTTACCAAGGCATAGATATTGGGATATGTTGACAAGAATAGCCAGTGCTGCAGAGATCAATACGCCACCAACGACCCATGGATTCCATTCAAACTCTGTGATCCATTGATGAGATACATTATAGTCCATAAGGGGGCTGAGCGTTAATAACAGCATGCCAGAGTATGGGCCAATAAATGCTATCAAATCCATGGCACTCTTTTGCTTCTGGCTCTGCATCTTCCTCACAGATATTTGCTGCAAGCTACTTGTTACGACAGAAATCATGGCAATGGTGAATCCTGTCAAACTAATATCGAACTCAAAATCATTGATGGTTCTGTAGTCAGGAGAAGAGGGCGGGGATGAAAAAGAAATCAATAGGACGATCATGAGACGACGAGGAGAAGAAGAAATAAGCACAAGAAGGTTGTGCATAATACGCATGCAGACAAGAAGATCGACACGTACACCAAGGCAACCCCAACCAGGGTCAGCAGAATGCACCAGATTCTCCAGCGTGACAGTGGCGTGCTCATAAGAAAGTACTCGATGACTGCCGAGCAGGGAACGATCAAAAGCTTTGTCGCCTACACATGGTATCAGAATCGTCGTTGAATGCACTGGTGAATGCTAGTAATACATCATGCAAGGAGAGATTCATGACAGTACCCCACTCACCTGGTAAAAGCTGACAGTATTCAACATCAAGGATAGGTTCAGGGACACAAGCGATGATACAGCCCATAGAATCAACATGGCAGTATCAAGCTCAAATCTAAAGTCCGCAGCTGCAGCATTCCCTTTGAGAACCCTGACAAAAGCACCGCTTACCAACAAGTGAAACCCTGTCAGAAGCGAAGGAAACTTGAATCCCCACGATGACATCACCAATCTATTTATAAATACTATCAGAACACTAGATGATATATTCAATCCCAAAAACAGGGACTTTGTCGAAGCCACGCTCACAAATTCTGTGAGACGCATGTTTGTTTTGAATTTTATCGTATTTTTCTACCAGTAATAGTGACGATGCTGATTTCTAGTGATATCAGTTGTTCTTCAATCATCACATATAGATTTAATGTAATACTACGTGTTATTATGCAGCAATATATGCATAGAAAGAGAGAGAGCATGGGCCATCATGATGGTGGACTCTGTATTACAATTCTTCTTCTTCAGAGGAGGAGGAGGAGGAGAATCCTCTGCTTCCTGAAGCATCTTCATCTGTGGAGGAGGTCTCTTCCAGCCATTCACGTAACAAGGATTCTGCCTCAGCCTTTTGCTCATCATTCATCTGAACATGAGGGTCAAAATGCACGCTCAGGTCAATGCCAAACATGTCATTGGGCCTTCCTGTCCTGACATGGGGCTCTTCTCCTTGCAAAAATGCACGGGCGTCCTCCATGCTCTCTGGATATCTCTCACGCAGGACCATATCATATGCTTCTCGAAGCCGCACGAATGCTTCATTGGCCTTGCGCTTGTCTTCCTCCGTCCTCTGCCGATCAGGGTGAAGTTCCAGAGCCCTCTTCAGATATGCTTTTCGAACCTTTGAGAAGCTCGTGGTGGCTGTGTCGCTAATACCAAGGATGGATAATGCTGTTATGTAATCCATTGCATTCATGCATCGTGTTTTGGATGATGAGAATTCGCTGGCACTCGTTCAGGGCAAAGAACGTGTCACGGTGACAACGTTGACCGTTCTGGGTCGTCGTCCTGTGTATGTTCCACTTGGCGTAGTGCACTGTACGGAAGCATTCAGTGATACTCGTATATGAATCGTAAGTAAAAATATGCTTCTCTACCCAAGATCAGTGTGTTATGGTTGGATGGAGCCATCCAATCATGTTCAAATACTCGTGGATTATGCTGAAACCACATTCTCCTTGGTCATGGATATGAGTACATGGCCATCCCAGGGTCGGATCACTCAAGTAATTCACTGATATTATTCTCAGCAATGAATAGTCAAGATTCTGTCCATTAAGCACCCAGTCACAACAACAAACATCATGTTGCGTAAAAGTGCACATCAGATGACCGCATCTGTTCTGCAACGAATGGTACGTTTGCTTTATATCCGATTGGAGATCCTTCCTTATATGGCATGGATTGTTTTATACAGGGCTCTGTGGATGATTGTTTTGTTGCAACGCTGAAGAGAAAGGGTTTGGGGCGGTGGTGTGTTTCCACTCAGAAACAACAGGGGCGGTATTTTGGGACGACTCGGAGGGCTTTTTATGGTTCCATCCCAGGCGATGAGGCAAAGAAGAAGACGGATGCAAAGTCTGTTGATTTGATACTCGTGGGAAGTGGTATACTTGGGTTGGCCATGCTGGCCAATGCTGCTGGGGTGTTTGGACGCAGGGAGCACGGGCCTGTGCCTGGTGATGACAAGGGTGACAAGGGTGCATTCGAAGATTCTGTATTGCTTCGAGATGATGTCGATAATCATGTTGATGATCATGTCGATAATCAGAACCCTCAAGACATCTCGATGGAGCATACTGCTGGGCATGATGGTGATGAGGAAGAGAAAGCAGACACGCAAGACCAAGGAAAGGAACAACAAGAGGAAAAAGACGGCGTCACAATCCTAGACAGCCATCAGATACTAGGTTCGATAGAATCTGTATTAACGAAATCGGCTGATACAATGTTACAAGAGGATGCAGACAACGTATCAAATCGCGATACCACCCAAGAAGAAGAGGAGAAGAGGGCAGAAGAAGAAAGGTCGGAAGGAAAAAAAGATTCTCAAGCTGCTGTACATGATGCCACAGCGACCATGTCTGCTATTTCTGGAGCTATGGCAGATACAGCGGGGGAGTCTGTGGCGAGTTCCATCATTGGAATGTCCAGGGAGGCTGTTCCGGTGACAGAACCAGACGAGAAGAAGGGAACCTCAGAAACCGATACAACTACGAAGGCCGAGGCATTCTCGACTATACTATCCGATACAGATAATATATCTGCATCTCAGCTGTTGCAAATGGCATCAATGTACGAAGAAGAAGGCAAAGTCATGTGGGAGTCATTTCCAGCACGGCACAGACAAGCAGAGGCAGATGCAAAGACTCTCACATTGCTCTTGAAGGAAACAAAGGATGCGTATGATAGAGAGTTACAGCAATTGAATTTGAAAGCAAAGAAATTCAAAGCGACTCTCGAGAATTTGGAACATATGCAACACGAACTGTTGGAAGCACAGGCAGCAAAGCTGCATATCGATCACCAAAAGAACATCACGAGAGAGCGGGTGAAACGCCAAGAGGTGCTGGATTCTGCCCGGATACAATTAGACTCTCTTTCAGTGGCGTTATCACGGCAGTCAGAGAGGGCCAAAAAGAGTCAAGAGGCGCATAAAATGTCAAGCGCGGTGTTCCATATACGTGATGCTTTGGAGCATGGCAGGGATTTTTCAGCTTCAGTAGAATACCTGAAGAGTCTCGATGATACAGTGGCCAATATTGTACTTCAAAACATTGTGACCGATAGACCAATCAAGACGAGGCATGTTTTGCTGTCTGAATTTGAGAAGAGAGTCAAACGCCCTGCCATGGAGCTGTCCTACATACCTCAAGGGGAAGGTGGAGGTATGATGACGTCCTTGGTTGCAAAGATTGCCAACGCCCTAAAAATCGAGGATCAGGAAGATACTGTACCAAGCTTACTGGGTACTATAGAGCAAGGGGATATTCTCGAGGCAGCAGAGCAGTTTTCAAAACTTGTAGAGGGTACAGTAGCTGCACATGCCATTCGGGACTGGCTGCAAGATGTCAAGACAAGCTGTGCAGCGGCACAAGCATTGAAAATTCTGGATGCTAGGGCTGCTTGCTTATCATCACCGTATCATAATCATTAAAGAATATAATGAAACAATAAAGAATGATGGCATTCATTTGTTTGAATTCAAAGCCTGCTCATGGGCTGTTCGGGCAAATCTGCCCTTGACTCGAACTCTCTTGTCAGCGTTGTCCTTCCTCATTTGATACCGAATATGCTTCGTGAATGATCTCTTGGCCTTTTTTCTCCTATACCGTTCGACACAGGCCATGCGCTTTGCAGAGGACTTGGATGATGATGATGATGCCTGCGGCATGGCTCTCCTGCTACAAAAATGAGTCCCTTGCCCAGAATCAGAATCCGAGGAAGGCACAACGCCCGGTGGAGCTTGTGCAGCAAAATACATGGGCGTTGCAAAACACTGATATGGCATCATGGGGCCATTGACGTACCATTGCATTGGGAATGGTACCTGTGGGTATTGCTGCTGCTGTTGCTGATCCTTGGAGCAATAATACCCAAATTGATTGCTGCCATTATTATTATCCCTCACTTGATGCTGCATCATACCATTTCTCTGTTGCATTTGAACTTGCTGCATACTCGGCACCATCGAAGGCATCATCATATTGGGCATCATCATTGAATTGTTGTAGCTTGTGGGCATTCCATTCACACCATGGTGCTCCTTCCCACCATGCTGGTTTCCCATCTGCACCCCTCCCCCCCCTCCTCCTAACGTAGTATTGTTAGTCATCAGTCCTATCGGCATACACTGTGGAACCATATCCATGTCACTCAGACTCACATCCCCCCACGCTGGGTACCGTTGAGAAGACTCCCTTCCAAGACCCCCATCTCCCATCTCGCGTGCCAGCATGTCCCCCAAATCGCCAGACTCGCAATTAAAAGAGGGAAATAAATCCGCTGCATCGTCAAAATGCTGTGTTGATTCCGTATGACGATGTGTTTTACTTCCATTCTGAGGGGATACAGAAGTATACTGTCGTGACGTGGACCCATTGTTATTGTTACTCAATAGCAACCCATGGGATCCTCCGGCGAGCCCTCCCGCAGAAACCACTTGCTGCTGTGGAAAAACTCGCTGTTGCTGTTGTATCGATGCTCGTGACATCAACTATCTCGGTGATGTCTGCAACCAACACCACTCCAAGGACGTTAAAACCAATCACACTAGTATAATACATAAAGAACCGACACCGTGACATATATACCCATACACAGGGGTAGAAGAGAGACTCCGACACGGACCCGGACACTCATGCCAACGTCAACAACGTACCGTTTTTTTGGTATTAGTAACGTATATAGAGTACTATCATGTATTAATTCTGTGTTTTCGTCCGTTAAATAATAGAATTGTATATCAATAGAGGGGTGGTTGCCATGTC
Source organism: Picochlorum costavermella (assembly GCA_011316045.1). Taxonomy (NCBI): domain Eukaryota; kingdom Viridiplantae; phylum Chlorophyta; class Trebouxiophyceae; genus Picochlorum; species Picochlorum costavermella. Next base: position 247,363 of record WKLD01000032.1, on the reverse strand, counting down.
CCGTATTTTCTGCACGTGAACGGGGGCGAAACACGCGCGCTTTCTATCGCGCCTTTTTTCAGTGGCCGAGAGTCGCCCAGGTGGATCTGATCAGCCATTGCAATCAACCATAAAGTAGGTGTCGATATCTGCCACCTGTGTTGGCCCAAAGAACTGCCATATCCCTTTAGCATGAACATCTCCCTGTAGGAAGAACGTCAACGCATGAGGAAAGGTCGAGCATTGACCAATAATGCTCAGAATATAGTCCTTTGGGACATTAGATGCATCCATGGTGAATGTGAGCATGGATGGCAGGGATCTCCCGGCAATGGCGGTTCTATGGATTCTCTTGGAGCCAGCAAGAGCATCATAGAATAACACTTGAAGTGATCCACTGACTTTTGTTGGCAGAAAGTTGGGGTTGTATACTGGCATGGTGATGTTCAGGGTGACCTGGTACCATGCCTTGGTGGTGTTCCATAGCATTTGATCGGGTACAACATCCACCTGCCCAATGCTCATCGTTCTAGGGACTAGCACATACACTGTAGAGGCGATGATCAACCCAAAGATCATCATATACAGGGCCGTGAGTCGAGCACTTCGAGGCTGCCGCGTGCGCGTGGTTTCCGACAGAGGCACAAGAGTCAAATACCCAGAGGGAGGGAACTGTTGGGTCGCCTGTTGCTGCTGTTCGCCCCTACTACCTACGAATGGAATTATTCTCTTGGATATTCTGCATTCATAGACGTTGATTCAAATCCTATGCCACAAACGCTCGGTTTGGTGTTTCATGGAACACTGTCGCAATCGTACCTCGTCCATAGAGAAGAAGGAGCACTTCCATGTGATTGTGGATGTACTATTGTATTTCCGTCGGGGGGAGGGGTCCCATATCTATCATTTGGGTCGAGTAAAGGATTGGAATCAGTCATGACTATTCCATCTCTGACACTGTCCACCACCTGTGTTGGTGCTATTTATTACTGCAATAGGACTGAATGAAATAGTCTAGTTTTACATCTATGTACGACTGCAGTCGCCAACTGGCACATATGTCGATTAGGTAGTGGGTGTACTTTTGGACCGATGAGATTGGCCTGTCCATGAGAAGGCTTTGAGGGACAACTGCCACAACGCATTGGCTACGCTGGATGCCATTGAAGTCTTTGTATCAATCTCATCTGTATCAGACAGTTGAGAAGGATGTGACACGGCAGACACGAGTGATTCTACTTCTGCTCGATCGGACAAGAAGGTTGCATCATCATCATCATCCTTGGTCTCTGCAGGGGGACAAGGCAAATGCTGCATGGTCTGATGATACCGTACTAATTCATGGGCATCGAAGGACATGTTCTTTCTCGAAAAATGGACATGCCGGATGGCTTCTGATATGGAGTTGGCTTGGGTCACGGACACATCCGCTTCCTTGGTATATTTAGGTGATGTGCAGGTGAGGATTGAGTCCTGGTGTAATTCATACCACAAGGCAACATCTGCTGGTGAGAACATGTCTCGAGAAAATCTAATCCTCAAAAGCTTTTGTTTTCCATTTTTCATCGTAAAGGTAGCTGACACGCCTTGGTCCAATTCCTCTGTCCAGCAGTATGATGAGCTGGGAGAGCCCTCTGGAATAGTCTGGTTCGTATCCCCTCGCGTCAGAAGCCTTTCCTCCTTGTCTTTCAATTCCTGTGCCCATTGTGATAAGACATACTTTTCTTCCTGTAATGTTGCCTTTTCGCTCTCCAGTGTCGAATCACGAGAATAATGTGGCCTTGCCATGGACGAAGCAGTGTCCTGAGCATCACGAGATATTTCACTCTTTATTTTCTTTTTCCAACGAGCAGGGGTGTATTCAACAGAATTAGAAGACTCCTGTGGTCGGAATGATGAGCTGTGATATCTTGATGGCGCTTCCCAGGATTCAGAAAAACTGTTCAGACTGTGATGCGATGCAAACTGCCCAATTGATCGGCGCACTCTCACGTCTCCGGATTGTGATGTCTCTGATACGCTGATGACAGATTTTGATGGTCTTGATAGGCTTGCATGAAGACTGTCACGGCTGAAGGAATCCCTTGACGACAAATCTAGACTGCGTCCACCGAATGACTCTGTTTCATGCAGAGCGCCACTTGTCTTTTCAACATGGGAGTGTAGTCCCTGTAGTGGATTGGATCTTTCCATCAACGTATTATAATAGCGAGATGCGGTATCCCAAGCATCCCTGCTAAAGTCAGAGACTATTTTCTTTGTATTTTGTTTGCACACAATGCTGGAGCAAAAGGATCCACATGCCACACTAGAGATGTGCCTTGATTTAAGTGCCTCTATCATCACAGGAAACACTGAATCTTCCAATTTACCTTGTCCAAGCTGACCTTCTCTGCCTCTCCCCCACGTAAATACGAGCGAGGACACCTCATCCACGGGCCTGGCACTCTTTCTGTCAAAAGGGCGACCAGCAACAACCACATGATGCAGTCCGCAATCAACCTTGTCCACATATACATTCGACAAAAGTCCACGTACTGCTACTGGTGAGTATGCACCTTCCCATGGATGTGGAGTATTTGATGAGGTTGACTGTTGAATAATACATCCCATACTCCCCATCTGATAGACAGCACCTGCAGTGGAAATGACTGCCGTAAAATTTGATCCAGCAGCAACATCCTTTACCGAATCTCCTTCCAAAGGACCTTTTACAATTCTAGGCGCAAGTTCTCCAGAATATATACTATCTTCGCCATGGCCAAGGCAGCCTTTATTGTTCTCACAAAATGCACCTCCCTGTCCCTGTAGGCAAGGTGCGTGTGCACCTCCCCATGTAAACAAATACCCCCCTCGTCCTTCTCGATAACAATCAATCGTAGCATCTGGATTCAAAATAGTTCCAAAAGTACCCGATATATGAGACAGTGTTCTCCTATGCCTGTGATGTGGGCTTCTTTGGACTTCTTCAACATCTGCTTGACCTTGGCTATGAGAATCTTCTGATTGAATTCTAACAATTGCTGCAGAATGCCACAAGCCACAAGCTACCTTTTGTACTACTCCTGGAAGATCTACCACCAGGGTTGGCTGTGCACGACTCTGCACATCACCATGTCCCAATTTCCCTGCCAAGCCTTCTCCCCACGTATACAACCTTCCTTGATCGCATATACCCCCACAATGGTATGGACCACAGGAAATAGATGAAATTTTTATTCTTGAGAAAACTCCAGAGTTTAACAAGGATGGAATTGGAGAGGCAACCTTGCCCCAAGCAAAAAGTCTCCCATCCTCTGTCACAGCCAAAGAGGATTCGTTGCTCAAGTGCACATCAACTATTGATGAGAGAGTATCGAAACCGTATTCTATTTTTCTCGGATGAGAGACGTCATCGTCATGCCCCAACCCAAGCTTCCCATTTTTTCCCTCCCCAAAGGAGTACACACATCCTTCAGCAGATTGAATGACACCATGCCTATGTCCCAGGCAAGCCTTTTCGATATTTAGCAAGTTATTCGAAGGAATCAACAGAGGAATCGAAGATTGAGGCAACGAGGAACTATGCGAGGTGGAAAAGGGCAAGGTATTCCCTGCAGGCAGCATTGCCTCCAACCCCTGATATTCTTGGTGAGAGCTAGCTGCCTTATTGGTGAATGTGAGTGTATCATCCCCAAAGAAATTCACATTACCCCACATCATCATATCCCCCAAGTCCCTCCGGATACTCTGCGGCCGCCCCTGAACCATGACCTGATGCGCATATCGAGTTGCCTCCACAAGACCCTGGTACCACACATCCCTCTGAGCCTTGTTTAAAAATGTCACGTCTAGGGTTCTTGAACTATGATTCGTACTTCCACCCGCATTTGAGTGAGTAGATGTATCATACACGAGAGAAAAGGAGGAAGCATCCTCCTTCAGAGGAAACCTTCTGAACACGGGTGATGCTTGCCCAAGCAGAATATCCTGCACCCGTGACAAAGGAACTGAACGCCTTGTACCCGATGCTCTTGTCCACACCAATTCCATAGAATCTTCAGACAGCTGAAAGTAGTGTACCTTGGGGCGGCCTTGCCGCCCGTGTTTCAACAGAAAACTTCCCTTCCAGAGAGGTGTCAGTTGAGCAGGAGCTCGAAGACAAGAAGAAGACTGACTTCGCTCAAACGCCCCCTTGTCCAGTCCTTCACCCAGATTCAAAGACATTACTATCTCAATATACCATGACCGTAATCCAGCAGTTCATTCGAGGATACTCACGAGAGTCGAACGAGAATCGTGCTCTCGTTACGAGAACAGTACCTCATTTGCCTTTAGAGTCTTTAAGACGTAATAGGTATTAAATTAAATCTATTGTATCTAGCAGTAGCCACAGTATACTGGTAGACTAAGCCAAAGATGCCATGGTTTTGAAATACGGAACTTTGTTTTCATGAAAGACACTTGATGGTACGTCTATTAACCCAAAAGACCTATGGAATTCAAACAGTATAGTTGCTTGAAACATAAAACTATGGTTAGAGGAGAATGTCCATCAGGAAAGTTCTGATCAACGTACCATATGACTCTTTACACTCGTTTACGTTTCGAAGGGACCCGTCACGCTGTGCTGGACATCCTATTGCTTCCCATAGCGTTTTAAAATCTATTTTAGAGAGTACTCTGGTGGGTAGTGTACGCAAACGCTACTTTACTGCTCAAATAGAGCGGACTCGAGGGGACTGCTTGGTTGGTTCTTGCAGCAGCCCAGGAGGAGAAGAATCGACTGGCACATCGGCCATGCAACAGCAATCAAGCGCTGAGACCATGGAAGCACGTCCACCTGGGGTGAGTACGTCATTTTACAAGAGAGACCTCCCATCTCCACCATCTGTAGCTTTTTCCTCGGAAACCGGTCAGGACATATTTCAGGATGCCATGCGACATGGCATGCTGCGAGGGTTTTTTTCATTAATTGAACAATTCAGGACTCAAGATGAGCCTGCTTTTTGTGGCCTTGCGTCCGTGGCAATGGTGCTGAACTCGTTGTCAATAGATCCCAGGAGACCATGGAAAGGGCCCTGGAGGATTTTTCATGAGCAGATGCTTGACTGTTGCATTCCTCTGGAGACGGTGCAGAAGGAGGGAATTACATTGTCTCAAGCGGCATGCTTGACACGGTGCAATGGAGCAAGCGCAGAGATATTTCCATACGGATCTGTTGGTCTAGAGGAATTCAGAGGAATGATTGAAACAGCGTGTTCCACCAACCAGTACCATTTGATCGTCTCGTACTCTCGAAAGCATTTTCTTCAGACAGGAGACGGTCATTTTTCACCAATTGGTGGGTATTCTCCGACTCATGATGCAGCACTCATCCTTGATACTGCTCGGTTCAAGTACCCTCCACATTGGGTTCCTGTTCCAATGCTGTATGATGCAATGGAGTATATTGACCCGACAACCAACAAGCCCAGGGGGTTTATGAAAGTTTCCGCCACTCCAATACTTCAGAGTGTGCTCTTTGCCCTGGATGTGAGAGATTCGTGGGAGGATGCACGTTATTTCATCACTACAACCCTACCAGAGATACTCTCAAAGCATGCTGACGGGGACAGAGGTTCACGCACGTTGATGAAAATACTCGTTCATCTCTGCGTATCAATACCCGAGGATGTGTTGCATCAGTTTCTGGCAACACGAAGTTCGAATGCGGCATGCAATGGTGGTGCCTGTGTACAGCAGGATGCAGTCAAGACGCTCTTGGCAGAGATGACTCTCTTTCCCCTGTATACCGAGCTCATAGCTGTGACGAAGGAATACACTGACAGCGATAGTATGAAATTTGAGAATGAAAAGAGGTTCATGTTTGTTCTCATGTGCCAAGACGTCATTTGGGAATGGCTGCAAGGGAAGGGATGGTCCAAAGAGCCAGTTGCACATCTCCTGGACTCTGCGCAGCATAAAGTTGTGGACCACGAAGTCAAATATTTGAAAGAGCAATACAAAGCTTTACTCACACAGTTCAACTCATAATTATTTATTTCAAACAATTAGAGCCTCTCTTGTCAAACATCTAGGCATGGATCAGGACACATCCCACGTATTCCTGGTATTCTCACAGCAAACAGACCTCCGTGGTGTGGGGAGGCGTTTCCTCCGGTTTCGACTCGCGTCGTCACAAACAGCGTGTCAAGATCTTTTCCCCCAAAATTGCAGGATGTTGGTCGCTTCACAGGCAGCGCCACCCGATGCAGTTCCTCGCCTGTCTGTGAATCATAGCACACAACAGATCCAGAGTCTCCTAGTGCAACCCACAGGTTGCCTGAAGAATCAATGGCCATCCCGTCTGGCACATGCCTGTGGTTCGTCGGTAATGCATTGATCACTTTTGTACCCTCTATATCATCAACCAATGGTACTCCCGAGCGGCTCTCAGTTGGATACTGAGTGATTGATTCTGCACGCGAGTCTACCAGGTACATGGCAGTGTTTGTTGAATTCCATGCCATCCCATTTGGTAGACCAATCCCTCCGGGTGGAGTCACGTCTTTAAAGTTTCGACTCTCCACGGACCAGGAGTATAAGCGCCCTTGATGGCCCTCCCTCCATTTTGAATGCATATGGCCTACAATCAATGCAGTTCCAGATGGCGCCACCTTGCCATCATTGAATCTCATACATTCCTCATCCACAGACTCAGCATCCAGTGCCCCGATCTCTTGTAGCACTACATCTTCTTCATCCTGATGCACAGGTACACGCACTTTCATCAACCGCCTTTTGGTGCCAATACCAACTGTGCCAACCTGACGAGTCAGAAACACACAACCAATCGGTTCATCAAGCTTGAAAACTGCGTGATGGCCCGTATCCAAGCTCAAAGAGTGAATTTCCATTCCATTGATGTCAACAAAGTACAATGTATCATTCCTCGCGTCATAAATTGGAGATTCACCTAAATTGCACGAGCAGTCAAGGACAAGCTCGACCTGATGCGCTGCCCTACCTTCTGTGGTCATTCTGAATTGAAGATGTATTCATCAGTACAGCTGTAGGGATAGTAGAGTCATCAAGAGGCCACATAATGCTGCATCAGATTTCGAAATAGGGAATACTATGAAGTGAAAAGCAAAGGTTGATTGGGTAGGAATCTTTCTTATGACAGTGCGATAGGGCCCTGGAGCATTAGTATTAGAAGTTGTATATCAATTGCAGTTGATAAAGGCGTTGATTGCTGTAAAATGAGTGAACTGTCTTGAACGGACAAAGTCAAGCCATTGAGCGAATTGCTCACAATGGGAACCAGATATGGCATTAATTCCACTCGAATACAGTATCATTATGCATTAGGAGATCGAGGCACAAAGGCATCGATACAGACAGCGAAGTATTCCAGGAGTCAGGCTCCAGAAAGTGGGGTGGCTATTGATGTTGATGGTTTGTGCTTTTCCTACTCGAATGGACGGCAGGTATGGGTGAATCAAAGTGCTATTCCTAACAATCAAACACAAGTGTCTCATCAACTCTTCAATGTCAATTGTGCTATAGATTCTTAAGGATGCTAGGCTCAAGGTTGAAGAAGGGACGTTTCACATGTTGCTTGGAGCAAATGGCTGTGGAAAGTCGACCTTGTTGAAATGCTTGGCTGGACTTGCCACACCTAGCTCAGGGTATATCCATATGTACAAGGAAAGTGTGGGATACGTGTTTCAGAACCCTGATAATCAGGTGGTACTTCCCAGTGTGTATTCAGATGTTGCGCTTGGGCTTGGAAAGTACACTGGTTTGGATCCAAAGGATGTCGATCTAATCGTACGACACTCTTTGGAGCGGGTAGGAATGGCTGAATATGCAGAGAGACAGACTTCTTCGTTATCTGGAGGTCAAAAACAGAGGGTTGCAATCGCAGGTGCGCTTGCAGAAAATCCCAATATATTACTGCTTGATGAATTGACTACATTTTTGGACGGAAAGGACCAGATGAATGTCGTCAAGTCTGTCAGAGACATTGTGCATGCAAATGATTTGACGAGTCGTGAAAAACGAGTGACAGCTGTCTGGGTAACCCACAGGATGGAGGAAATTGATTTTGCAGACCTGGTGAGTTTCATGGACAAGGGACAGATTCTCTGGACAGTTGCACCAGAGGACGCCAAAAAGAAGATGAAACGATTGGGAGCGAGAATCTAGTGAGTAGTTCATGTTTTTCAATTACATGATGGAACATTTAATTCCTTGATCAGGACTCTGACCATGTTCTCCCTTTTGTTTCTTTGATGAGTTGGTGTCTGTATCCAGAGGCCTTGGTCTAAAACGAGACTTATCCTTCCTCTTATTAATTATTAAATCTCTCTTGGCCTTGACATCTTCTCTGAAGGCAGAATATTCCTGAACATCTGCGTCCTGGTACATCTCAGTGAGAATAGGCAGCCCAACATTGGAGGCAGTCTCTGCATCCGGAAATTCAATCAATGCTTTCAGGCCGTTCTCTAAAACAGTGACACGGACGCCTGGAAGCCCCTTTTTAGATAAATCCCGTGAAAGCTCGTTACCTCTGCGGACCCGAAGATGTTCAGGAATGTTTCTGACATAGATGATGTGCTGCCTCTGTGGAATATCTTCCTCCCCAGAAAATGCTGCGTACTCCATATCAGATCGAGTAAGATGCATTTTCCATGCAAGAGATTCTATCACATCAAATCGCATAGACAATTGCCCGTCCTCTTCTTCTGAACTGCTACTCTCAGCAATGTCAGAGGCATGGGCCACAAGGCACGCAAAGACTGTCCCAGTCATAAATGCATCATATCCAGCTTCGTGGGCAAGCTCTCCCGGAGTGATCTGTGCATACTTGTCAAACCCGCGAGCATGCAACACAAGATCCTGACGCGGACTCACACTTGCAGCCTCTGCGACCTGTCTTGATTCATCTGATAAGAAATCCCCCACAGTCAGCAAGTTATATAGCATTCCCAAACTGGTATCTATCTGCGTCTGACAGTTCTCAAATAACTTCTTTGCAATCAACTTTGTATCAAAAATACCTCCAGGAAATTGCCACTGCACAAGCTTTCTGTATTCCTCCCATGAGGAAGGGAGAGGGGAAATAAATGAATGAAGGGAATATGCCACATCAAATGAGTAGTTGTGGCCCACTGCTGGTTTCCCTGATATTCTCATCAAATCCAAGACTTCAGAAAACCCCGAGGCTTCAATTATAGCGTTTCGACGCTGCTCCAGTAAATCCTTCYCGCGCTGCGCCACCTCTTCGGATGACGCCCTGATCAATTTAATCATGGCTCTTCCATTCTCCCCGTCAACTTTGTCCGTATAAAACCCAGGTGGATCGCTGTATCCAAACTGATCTTTACGTAGTTCTTGATACTGCAATGCCCTCTGATATGCATTCACAGGAGCCAAGAGCAACTCTGTGGAATCTTCCTGATGTAACCATTTCCTCACCATCATCCTCAAATCCGCAACGAGCATCTTATCTTCTTCTGCCATTGGTACAATCTCATTTCGTCGTTGAGGCGACTCGACCATTTTGAGCTTTTTATCCCTCAAGGAACCAGGCATGTACGGTATACCCTCATGAATCCATTTGTTGAAATCAAACTTGTGCTGACTCAGAAAATCCAAACTGCTTGCTTCACATAGAAACCGAGGTTGATACTCTTCAAAAGGCTTTGGAAATGTATAAAAGTTGAACGTCTTTGCTTGATATGATGATCCATTCCATGAAAACGTTGACAACCCAAACTGATTAATCACAAAAGATTCGCTGCTCTGCAGAATCTCTTCATATCGGTCCTCCATATCATGCAAATATGCAGGAGGCTTTCCTTCAGCCAATCCATTTCTATCCGATACAAACAACCCCGTCATTTCACAATCAAATGCGTAAAACTGGCACTCATCAAGTGCTTCGCCAACAATCGGCAGCGTCTCTCTGAAATTATGCCTGGTCACCTCCATATCGACTGATTGGTACGAGAACACAGTCAAATTCCTGGTATGCTGATTGGCACTCTGTAAAGGATGTAGACTGTTTCTCTTCAGCGAGATGTAATCAGAATACCCCAGGTAGGACTGTCTCCTTGTTTGAGCCAGTACCGAAGAAGAAGAAGGAGAGGGTAATGCCAAGCTTCTAGCAGGTATCAGACAAGAAGAGCAACTGCGAGGTGGTTGTCGTTGTCTGCTAAATCGACCTATTTGAGACACTGGTGTTCTATAGTACAGTATATTATTTCTATTGCAAGTATCTCTGTGTAAAATAGCTGCCTGTAAAACCGCACGTCTTGTCCCCTGCGAAGACAAATGCAATCTCATTGATTTTATCCAAATGGCAACAATCTTGGTCTAGACTACTACTGTATTCTCAATTATATTTATTTATTAAATACATATAAATTGAGTGATGCGGTTCTACCGATGCTATGCATGGCATATTCACATTCTGCCAGCATGGCAGTGCCAGTCTTCTCCTCTTCAAAGATGGATGATCACCACATGTCTTCGATTTCCTCAAGACTCTTTCCTTTTGTCTCTGGTACGGTTGAATAAATAGTATACAGTGCTATGCATCCTATACCACCAAATGCAAAGTACAGGCCTGCAGGGCCTAGGGTCTCCTGAAGGGATGGAATACACAGACTGACTAGAAAATTACTCGCAAAATTTGTCAATGTCGCCAAGGCGAGTGCCTGTCCTCGTATGGATAGTGGGAAGACTTCGCCCACAATTAGCCATGATATTGGTCCGAAAGAGACCTGGTAAGCTCCTACATACAAGAGCAAGGCTACGACATTTGCCCACACGCCTATTCCTTGGTCAGAGAGGAGGGGCAGTTGACCAGACTGCACAGATCCTAGTACGAACAAAGAGAAGACGATACCAGAGACGCCAAGTAATAGTAGTGGGCGTCTTCCCCAGGAGTCGACAGTCGCAACAGCGACGCCTGTGGTGACAAGTTTGAACAGCCCCAAAACCACAGAAATGCGTGTTGCAGAGTCTGCACTCCCAAAGCCTGCATGTTGGAATATTGATGCAGCATAATACAGCACTGATGGCTGCCCAGTAATCTGCTGAAATAACATGAGAGATAGTCCAACAGACAGTGGCTTTCTGTACTTTTTCGACAGCAGCAACGTGATGCCACTCTCTGGTGTCACACCGTGAACAGCAGTATTGGTATTGTCAATGGCTGCCTGCATGTCCGCAATCTCCTTATTCAAGGTGACCATATCTTCTTGTTCTTTATTTTCCGTTCTTCTACGACGATAAGAAAAACCTTGTCGGTTGCGTCGCAGCGCCTCTGTCGCGTCGCCCGTCCTTCCTTGCAGCAACAGCCATCGGGGCGATTCTGGCAAATACAACATCCCACATACAAGGATGAACGCCAATGGCACGGCATCTCCGTAGATGCTTCTCCACCCACCCAATGTAGATACCTCAAGATAGGATACAAGGTATCCGAGCAAAATACCAGTCACTATAAACGCCTCCTTCATAGATATCAGCACACCCCGCACAGACGCAGGACTCGTCTCGGCTATATATGCAGGTGCAGCATGCATGGAAAACCCTATTCCAAGCCCATACAAGAGCCTTCCTATCAATACCAATGGTAACCCATAGTCGTTCTGTGGAGACGCACAGACCAATCCAGCGCCTGCCATGTACAGTAACCCCCCCATGATGAGCTCCTTCCTCCTCCCCAAATCATCTCCCCACACAAATGCAAACCCCGACCCCAGAAGGGCCCCTCCCAACGATAAACTCACCACAAGACCCGTTTCTGTCGTAGACAATGCATACCAATCGGTCCCACTCAACTCTGGACTCGTCATGGACAATAATGCCCCACTGGTGGCCCCAATATCATACCCAAACAGCAACCCACCCAGAGCTGGAAATACAAAGAATATCAGCGTATTCAACCAATCAATCGATAATGATGGTTCTTGTGTATCTATAGAATCAGTTGTATCGCTGTCTTGTGCCAGTGGAATTATTCTACTCCGAGACAATGCTGAATCATGGGAATGCGTCCACCCCTTTGTCCTCTTGATAGGGTATCTACGCATACATGATACTATATGGCTATTATAGTATATATGAATACTTGAGCGAGGCAATCGTGGTATACATGGACGACTGTGACCGACACTAGAAACAAGACTCATGTCAGCAGACACACTAGGGAACTCTGAGTGGTAGTAAACAACCTCAAACCCTGTAGTATTGTATTAATTGATCAATACTACAGTGCAGATGAGCACGTGAAGGTATGACAAGAAAGGAACCAAGGCGAGAAGATCCTGTTCAAAGTTTGACACTGTAAAGTCACAAATTTGTGACAAAGATTGATCATCACTGATGGGTGCATCCTATATCGTGACTTATATCCCGACGTCCCTGGTGTGATGTATTATGTTTATCAAACGTGTACGTTGCGCAGCATCAGTAAAGCAAGTCATGGTCCCAGCTGGGACTACAATATATTGTACTTGGTCCAGCTGCAGCTGGAAGCATGGAGGAAGATGCTCTCAAATGCATTCGGGATACAAAACAGCGCACTTTACTAGTCCTACCTATACACATCAATATATTGTATCATTAATAGTACAGAAACATTCGGTAGTATCGATCCTATCGGACAGCAATGACGGTGTTTTGATTTGAAGACGGGTTTCCATGGCTGTACAGAACCCAAAGGATACTTCAAGTGAAGAAATAGCACCCGATGATAATACTATGAAATACTCCAATACTACAAGGGGAGTAGTATCTGATGGAGAACCCAGTCCTTCAAGACGAGAAGGAGGAGAGGGAATCCTGACCCCTGATTCTGAAGAGGACGTAGATCAAATCTGCGTTGAAATGGCATCAGATTTGGGATTTTCAGATACTCAGTTGGAAAAGACATTTCAGAGGATGTATATGGAGTCTCAGAGGAAATTGGATGTCCAATTTCACATGGCAAGATCATTAGCTTGGGCTGTTGTCGGTATTCGGATGCTCTCTGATATGTCGAATAGGTTCTTTTCTCATTATATTCAGAGTTTTATTGTTCTTTTCGGAGCAGTGACGACGCTGTTTCCCGGGTATGCGTATCAGTTGTTTCGGAATGTTGAGTATCACAGGTACAGGCCTGTGGTGGTGATGCTTGATAACGTTCTGCAAGTGGTCCTCGGGTGTTTTACACACGATCAGATCTATCCAGAGCCACAGGGTATTGTATCGTGGAGATCTGCGTCTGCATTTAGAGCTTTGGCGGTGTTTATGACGGGGAGTGGGGTGGCATGGCTGAACATGTCTGCACTGCTGGGAAGCCTCACCTTTCGATTTGCGTGGATTCAGCAGATCCTTCTCGTCGCTATTATGATCCTCTCCTCTCCTGAGATGTGCTCAAGATCATATAGTCTTCAGAAGGCACATATCCATGTCATGGCACGGATTGTGAATTTGTTCAAAAGGGTGATGGGAGCCAAAGCAACAGGCATTGTGGGTGAGGACCATGTGGCTGTTCAGGCCTGGACCTGCGTGTATGGAGAGGAGAGTGGGTGTGAGCTGGATGCAGAGCATGCCTGCCTGGCTGGCCAAAGTGGAGTTTTGCTGCTTGCTGGGTTCATCTTTCCAACCCTCTACCTATTTGCCCAAGAATTGACCATGAGGAAGAGATTTTTACATCAGAACTTTCAGTACTCTCCTCATCAGAAGATTGTGTTGACTCCTGTAGAGCCAGGACTGCTGCATTATGCTGCTTTTGCAGTCCCAACTGTCGCCATGCTCTACGTGTACTGGACCAATGTCCCCAGTCACCATCATCATCACAATGGATCATAAAGAAGAAGATCAAAGTGATGGTGATATGTATCTCATATTTAGTGATTTTCTGTATCATGATGAGAAAGAATTGAAAGAATAACCTTTGCTGGGTGCATTGAATGCATGGCCAACACCAGGGCGTGGATTTCTGTCCCACAGGAACCCAATCTGCCTCGGCATGATCCGAATACTGAAGAATATTGTATAATAAATAATACTATATCAGAGCATCCTGGTGTTGGGTTTTCATGCCTTGATTGGAATATTCTGTCACACAAGTATGCCTCACAGCACGCTGCCCACTGTCCATTGGAATTCCTTACGACAGAGTACAGAATCCCATTGATCCTTGATGAGCTCGATAGATGCGATGCTGACATCATCTGTCTACAGGAGGTGGACGAGGAGCATGTATTCCATGCCCATATACAGCCATGGGCAAGGGCCAAGGGATACGCTCTGGGAGGGTTTCTCTTGTGCCCAAGTGACTCACAAGGTGTTGTACTGCTGTATAAATCATCAACCTTTGTGTGCCTCGAGTCATCCATTATCCGTTATGCGGATATTGATGATACCTTGCGTGGGTATGAAGAGGGAGCTGTGCTATTGATGCTGGAAATGCAGCATGGGGGGCGCCTGTGCATTGCTGGCACCCACCTGTACTGGAATCCCGCTCTCCCTGGGGTGAAGAAGAGACAGGCAGAAATACTCAAGCATGCATGCTTGACGTTCTCAGAATCCCATATCATACCGACCGTCATCATGGGAGACTTAAATGACCTGCCTGGAGCCCAATCATGTGGGGTACATGCTGCCCTGCACACAGACATGACGAGTGCCATGGACACATGTCTACAAGGGGCAGAACCCCAACCAACTACATCCACCCCGTGGTTTACTGGATGTTTGGATTATATATATTATACCCACGCCACCCTTGGGTGCTGTGCATACTGGGCATCAGAGACTGTCGACAGTGTACTGATGCCAGATCAGAACAACCCATCCGATCACATTCCCATTGCTGTGAGATTTCAATTCCCGAGTACAGATGCATAGATCCTTGTTGTTATTTATATTGAATTTATTTCTATTGAAGACTCTGTCGATTGAGGTATGGGTTTCTGTCTTGTCCATCAGGTTGAAGCCAACGACGAATGGCGAAATCTTCACGTCGCCAGGGGCGGGTATTCTCATACAGATGCAAGCATATCCTGTAGAATACACGTATACTATAATTGGTTGTGGGTGGTTGAATCTCCCGATACTCGACTACGAGTGAGGACAGAATTATCGGTGTAATAATGTACAACAGATAACAAACACCTGTGTATTATTCTGTTGCAGGAAAGGGGAATATTTCAATATTTCATTCCATCAGCATGGGAAACGTTTGCTCTGGTAGCAGATCTACTGAGAAGGAGCACGGCGTTGAACGCAGTTCCAAAGCGGTTGGAAGACAGCCAACGTTTAGCAAGGTTCACGCCCGTCTTAGACAGGATTGCAAGATCAGGGATGCGTACAAGGTTGGAAAGACTATTGGGACGGGTGGTTTCTCGATTGTGAAAATGGTGACGGATCGAGAGACGGGGGATGTGATGGCATGCAAGATTATGACACTGCCTCCAGAGGGGGCCAAGGCTGCTGATGGGGAGAGCACTCGGAGCGATATTTTCAAAGAGATAGATATCATCATGTCATTAAGGCATGGTAATATTATTTATATGAAAGAATACTTTGAGGAGAATGGTCGTGTGTATGTGATTATGGAGTATCTTCCTGGTGGGGAGCTGTTGGAAGCCTTGCTGGGGAAGGAGAAGAGTAGTGATGGCAAAGAGCCCCACTACTCTGAAGAGGACGCGAGAATTATATTTTCTCAGTTGATCGAGGCGGTGCATTACATGCATGACAAACAGATTGTTCACAGGGATTTGAAGCTGGAGAATATGCTGCTGCAGAAGCCGAACGATATCAATTCCATCAAGATTGCAGACTTTGGTCTGGCCAAAAAGTACGGCCAGGCTGCACTGAGTACAATCTGCGGTACACCTCAGTATGTCGCCCCAGAGGTGATCAAGGGAGGGAGCACCCCGTATACTTATGGAAAAGAATGTGACTTATGGAGCTGCGGAGTCATTTTGTTCATTCTATTGGGTGGATATCCCCCCTTTTATGATGACTCTGAGCCACGATTGTTCAGAAAGATTCGACAGGGCAAGCCCGATATGGATGACCCAGTGTGGGATGAAGTCTCCACGGAAGCCAAGGATTTGATAATGAAACTGCTTGTCGTGGATCCAGAGAAGAGATTGACTGTTGAAGGTGTGTTAGACCATCCTTGGATGAATCCAAAGGTCTCTGGAGGCAGAAAGGACCTTCTCAAGACCATGTCCAAGATGAAGACAAGTTTCAAGACCAAACATTTGTCTCCTTGATCTGTTCTAGTATTCATTGTTGTAAAAGTAGTAATATTTCATTGGATATGGATGGAATGGTCTCTCTGACGATTGCATTGAATGAATGAATGAATGAAGACGAGTCCCCGTCTTGGGAAGGGTACTTCTCACAGAAAACTCGATATGCGTGCATAGATCGTGGAATAGAATTTAATTTATACCTTTCATTGCCTATCGATGAGATTCGGGAGGATACCACCCCACTGGTGTTGTGTCTTCATGGTGCTGGGTATTCGGGTTTGACTTTTGCACCACTGGCGAAAGCGATTTCCACGGAATTCCCCCAGTGCTGCGTTGCTGCACCTGATCTCAGGGGTCATGGGGATACAAGGGCTTTAGATGAAATGGATGTGTCCGCCAAGACACTGGTAGAGGATGTGGAAGCTTTGTCTACACATCTCAGACATGCGTGCCATGTGTCTGGTCCTTTGATTCTTGTGGGATGGAGTATGGGCGCAGCGATAGCGGTGAAATATGCATGTACAAAAGATGGTATAGATTATGCAGCAGGTCTTGTTGCGATTGATGTGGTGGAAGGCACGGCGATTGGGTCTCTGAGGGCAATGTCAGGTGTGTTGCAACAGAGGCCCAAGGGATTTGAGTGTGTGGCAGATGCTGTGGCGTGGGCTTTGAGCAGTGCAACTTCGAGGCGCCTAGAATCTGCCAAGATATCAATACCAGGAATGCTACAGCGCTGTACTCGTGGTCCTGAAAGAAGACAGAGTGAGGAAGGTGTGCTTTCTTGTGGGTCGCTTGGCAGCATTGCAGAGGCTTCATCAGAGTCGCATATTTCCGGAAAGAAACACTCCGGATACGCGTATACGTGGAGGGTTGATCTGGCTCAATCTGAACCCCATTGGGAGGGGTGGTTCCAGGGCTTGTCCCAGGCTTTCCTCGATGTCTCATGCCCCAAGGTCTTGGTACTTGCAGGGACTGACAGGTTGGACAAGACACTGATGATTGCTCACATGCAGGGCAAGTTTCAGCTTGATGTGATACCAAAGTCTGGTCACGCAGTGCATGAGGATCAACCAGAATTGGTGGCTGATACAATATCTACTTTTATGAGACGGTATAAAATTGTATGAATCCTTACAATGTTATTTAGTCAACGTGATTGCTAAAATGATGGCAACTGCTATGGCTGCAATCAAAATCATGATGAGTATGCAACAAATCATTTTTCTGGATCGTTTTTGGGACTGTTTTGCAGCAGCCAAATGCGTCACACCAGTCTCCACTTGGGCTAGGGAACTGTTCACCTGCACAATGTGACATCAATGTACCATGGTAAAAACCTCTCCATGACAGTGATGCACTGAGGAGGTTTCGTGGGCTTGGGAAGCATATGTAGACTTGATGAAATGGGCTTGTACACAAGGCATCAGAAACCAGTGGTGGCACCAACAGATGCCAAAACAACAGCAACAATGATGATGAGACCCAAAATGATGGCGCAACACAACCATTTTCGAGTTTTCCTTTGACTTTGTTTCGCTGCTTCCAGATGCGTTACTCCTCCCTTGACATGTTCAACACTCTTGGCAACCTGAACAGGAGATCAAACAAGCGAAATTGCATAGATTATGTACAGACACAATAGTGGGCTTGCAATTTCACAACAATACAAATGAAAACAATGCAACATACCTGTGCTTCAATGTTATCAATCATCTGTCCTTGGGCTTCCACAAGGACAG
The DNA here is from genome assembly GCA_011316045.1 of Picochlorum costavermella. NCBI lineage: Eukaryota > Viridiplantae > Chlorophyta > Trebouxiophyceae > Picochlorum > Picochlorum costavermella. The sequence continues at coordinate 229,413 of WKLD01000032.1, read as the reverse complement.
CCATATCCAGGAAAATTTGATGCAATTCCATCAGACTCTTTTCCAAATCCAACACAGCATCACGGCGCTCCCGGATCTCTGCCAAGGTGTCCAACACATACCCTCTCCCTTGTTCCATGATTGCATTCTGGAAAATCATCTCCCCTTCTCCCTCGTCTATCATTCTTTCAATCTGCTCTTCAGACGCATGTTCACCTGTCACCGTATACACACGCCTCTCAACCGTTTCCTTGTAATCGTTTTGCAACTTGACACGAAGATCCTGGAATTCCCCCATCAACTCTTTCAATTTCTTTTTTAAAGCTCCAGTAATAGCCGTTCTTGTTCTCTCTGAAGCCGATCCTCGACCACAACCCTTCTTTTTCAACGCAACTGCATTCTGAGCATCCAAATCTTTCAAATATCCCTTGATCTGCTCCGCCTCCTTTGATATTGTGTTTGCATCTTGCTGCATTTGCTCACGCAGCGCATGCACTTCGGCAGTCCTCACTGCAACCTTTGTCTTTTCATTGCTATTCTCCAATCTTTTCTGGTACTCTTTGATATCCCCCATCAATGCCTTGATGAGAGCAACCTGTGCATAGAATTGATCCATATCAGGATCCTTTCCATCAGTCACTGCTGGAGCTTCAATATCAAAAGAGGACTGTTTCTTGCTCTTTCCACCAGAAGTTTTAGACTTTTTCCTGGAAAGAGAAGAAAACAAACCCCGTCCACCAGAATCGTTAGTTGGCTGTTGCTGCTGTGCACTGGTGGTTGCAGAGCTACCAGCATGTTGCTCCTGTTCATTCACAGGGGCATCTCCTCCATCCTGAGTATAATTCACACCAATACTTGTCAATGCATACCGATATCATACCGCCTAAGAGGTATACACGTACCTTTACAAGTCCAAGCAGATCGTTCATGGTCGGTGGCACGGCGTCTGTCTATTAGTTGTACCAAATACCAACACAACTACTCTTCATTAAGGTTTATGAAAGAATTGATCAAGGAGAAGGGCGAGGTCCCCAATTTCCTTGAAGATGCCGATGGTCGGATGTTGTGAAAACTCCTAAATTCGATATATTAAGTCTCACCTAGTTTTCCAATGCCTCAAACACACCAGGATATTTGTGAGCGAACGATTGAAGAAATTGGTATCAAATATTGTAGTTGGAAAAGTTGTGAATGCAGAGTCTTTACATAGAGGGAACGAGAGCGTTTGTGATCCAGACTCAACGACGTCGTGCGAGTGAACCGGGAATTCTGGCCCTTAATTGAACCAAGATTATCACGAATACAGTATAAATCAGTAAAGAATGCTATCAGAAAGCACCGGTGGCTCAGGTTCTACCTATGCTAGCAAGGGCAAGGCTCTTGTGGGACAAGGTGATAGGAAACTGTTGAGTTTGGGTTGGTTTAGCAATAAATATGAGGATGCGGCAGAGCTGTTCGAACGTGGAGCGAATCAATTCAAGTTGGGTAAGATGTGGAAAGAAGCTGGTGAGACGTACATGAAATTGGCTGATGTGAACATGAAATTGGAGAGCAAGCATGATGCAGCATCTGCTCTTGTGGAAGCTGCCAAGGCCTTCCAGAAGTGCGAAGGGGACAAGATGAAAAGGAAGACTATTACCTGCTTGGAACGCGCAGTATCTTTATACACTGATATGGGGAGATTAGGAATGGCTGCACGGCAATTGAGAGAGATTGCAGAGACTCTGGAAAAGGAAGAGAGTCATCAGGAATCTATGATGTTCTATGAGCAGGCAGCAGATTTGTTTTTTACGGATCACTCTACAGCTGAATCGAATAAATGTTTATTGAAAGTGGCCCAATTCTCCGCAGAGGGGGGTAACTATCCCAGGGCTGTGGATATCTATGAGAGTGTTGCCAAGGCTTCTGTGGATAACAACTTGCTGCGGTTCAGTGCCAAGGGATACTTACTGTTGGCATGCTTGTGTCAAATGTGTTACATGGATCCTTCTGCTGTAGGGGACAAAGTAGATCAATACAAGGACATAGACTTCAATTTCGATGGCAGTAGAGAAGCAAAACTTGTGGAGGAATGCGTTGCTGCTTTGACTGAGGGAGACTCGGATGCATTTTCTGCAGCAGTGGCAGAGTTTGATTCTTTGACACGTCTCGATGCTTTCAAGACAGATTTGCTGCTGAGGACAAAGAGAAAGATGACGGAAGCACCAGCATCAGATGATGAGGAAGATCTGACCTGATGCGGTGGTGGCGGCTTCATACATCTGATCAATTGCATGTAACATGGTCTGAGTTTGTATCTGCTCGCATAGATCGATGAATTGTTTCTTTCTTTCAACACAGGGATGTGTATCAATCACATTTTACTACGAGCCACACCTGTCTCTCTTGAGGTGGATTCAACAGCTCTTGATGTTGTCAGCACCTTTTCTCTTTGGATCAGTGGTTCTCTATACATCCATTCGCCACCATCAACCACCATTGTATGCCCGTTCATAAATGTTGCACCGTTAGAGCAAAGATAAATGACCGCCATAGCAATGTCCCATGCACGCCCAGGATGCCCAACAGGTATCCTGTCCTTCCACAGGGCATTCAAGGCCTTTTCTTCCCCCGGGGCAAGTTTTTTCAACCCTGCCGTGCCTTCAATAGGCCCTGGAGCTACTCCGTTTACCCTAACTCCATATCCACCCCATTCTAGAGCCAGCGTTCTGGTTAAAGAGTCTACTGCTGCTTTTGCTGCAGATGCATGGGCCTGATACCATGTTGCACCATAATGCAGAGTCGCGGAGATATTCACAATTGACGCAGACCCTGATGCTCTAAGACATTTTAATGCTGCCCTGGAAGCATTGAATGTACCCAGGGCATCAATATCCATGACGGTACGGAACCCATTCGAACTCAATTGCTCTGCAGCTGCAAGAAAGTTGCCTGCAGCACAATTAACAAGAACATCGATTCGATGAAATCTCGCCTGTGTCTCTTCCACCATTCTATCACAGTCTTCGTACTTTCGCACGTCCCCCTGAAGGCACACAGTCGTCGTAAACGCATCAATACACACCGGAAGCAAGTTCCAAGCAGGGTACTCACCTTAACAAACATCGCATCGATGCCCAGGCCTCTCAGAGTGCCACATGCGGATTCCAATACATTTGATCGCCTTCCACTTATCGTTACACGAGCTCCATGAAGCCCCAGCTGTTTGGCAATCTCGAAACCGATTCCTGAACCACCGCCTGTGACAATTGCAACTTTGCCGGACAGAATATCTTGCCTATATGGTGATTGATCCGACATTGCAGTGTTTTTTAAACTTGTGTGAATTTATAATTCACCAATGAGGGATGTCGGAGCTATTCTGATGAAGCCCCGTCTTTTTTTCATCAGACGAAACTCTCTCCCAGGCCTAGGCTTGGGAGTCCTATGAGTCTGTACATGCATGTACATATGTACATGTACTCGATCTACTGATGATCCTATAAAAGGCGTGTCGCCTCGTCGTTCTGAGAGGAAAGCCGACGGTAGAATTGATCCATATTACATAGGAGGTGATTGATCTGGATGTTCTCAATTACTGTTCACCATACATATTCTCGATGCATTGCAAGACTTCAATGTTTGATCCCACACATCTTCCCAGCGTTTCATCCAGGCATCTTTATTAAACAAACGGTACTTTTGGAGCAGTGTTGCTACTTTTTCCGAATCCGGTCGAGCCATTTCTACTAGGGTCCTGTACTGTCTTCGTTTCATGGGAGACCCTCCAGAATCTTTCCGAGTGTTCACATTGTACAATTGAACATTTTCTGGGAGGGTAGGATCCATTCCTAAAAACTCCTTCAACCGTCTCATAACGACATCTGTATTTTCTACGAATTCTTCAAATTGTATCACGTGGATTTGGCGGGCTGGCCATACTTTAAGCCAGCCTTCCAGGGGAATTGCGTAATGCCCTGTATACGCCGAAGGTGTCAAGTGGGGGTAGAGACAGTCAAAGAGCTCTTCATTCTTGTCACAAGCAATTCTGTTATCCTTGTGAGTTGATACTCTGATACCTTTCTGTGTCCACATCCGAGTGTACGATATCACCCGGGATATAGGCTCTCTCATCATGACGACAATTTTCAGCCATGGAAACACTTTCCTGATTTCCCTTGCAAGCTCCTCTCCTTTCCATGCATAGTCAACCGAGGCATCCACAGTAGCAGAGAGCAGTCCATCTTCCGCAGCGTCTTGTATCCGCAGGAAATTTTGAATGTAATCTTTTGTGTTGTTCGCTTTGCAATTAGTGTCGTTCCAAGACTTCTGGCACGCAGTGAAATAGTGTGCCTCTTTCAAAATGCTTGGTAGATATTCTGGATGTCCTCTAAGATAATGGTTAACACTCGTTGTTGCGCACTTTTGAAACCCTATCAGGAAAAAATGCGGCGCATTGAACTTTGTTTTTCCTTTCAGTTTCTTATGGGATTCTTGGATGCAGGAAATGGTTGAGCATTTCTGTAATCGTTCCAGAGCCTGTCTGGTTTCCTGATCAAACATGGAATCTGCATCATCTTCAGAGTCTTCCTCGTACTCTTTATTTGCATCTGAACCAAGATCAGAAACATTTATGGAATCTTCGTACACGTATTCTTGGCTATCATCCATCAAATCGTCATGGAAGCCTTCTTGATAGTCTTCATTGTTGTTGGGGTGCCCAGGAGACTTGGTTTCATGTGTTAGGTCTCCTGACTGCTCCTTGTACAGATTTCTATTCTCCGATATCGAAGCATCTGATTCCTCTTTTATATGATTAGAAGACACAGGAACGCGTTTCCTAGTCGGCTCAGGGTTCTTAGATCCGCCTGGTGTGGTGTCTTTGGATCCATGATCTGGCAGATGGGTTGCAGATATAGCACCTGCCCATTCTTCACCATCCACGTAGGTTCGATGATCGATTTCCGTGGACTTTTTAGATATAATTTGAGTTCCCGTGGCTTGAAAGTCTCTATGTAACTCCCCGCCCTCCCAGTTCTCAACTACATTTGCTAGGTAAACACTCTCTCTCCTGCAAGCATACGGTGATCTCGTAACAACAACCAGGGAAGCATCGACTATTATCATGAGAGATCGTACTTTAATGCTCCTATCAGTGCCACAACTGTGAGCAAAGACAAGAGGAAGAAAACTAATACTTTAATTCTCCTGCACCAGAGCCCCAGGAAGGAGGTTAGTTGAAAACTTGCTTGCGCTTGCAAATGACAAATTCTGTATTGCAACCCAATAAGTGTGCATAATTATATTCAACATACCTATATTTAATTGAGTATAGCTTCATTATCCTATTCAATGATGTTTCCTGGCTTTGTGAAGGAACATGAATCTCAGAGATCAGAGAAAAAGCGTGCTATTTCCAATGATTGAGTATCAAATAGGGATATAAACATTATATGCAGTTATGAAATAGTAAATTAGCCATCTTTACGCCGATTATATACCCACAAGGCATGATAAGGGCGGTGTCCGAAAATCTGCAAGAACAGCGCGTGTGCAGGGTCGGATGAACCGCGAATGGGGTGCTTCTGGATGGCTAGGAATCTGCAGCAGTTGATGCGGTGTTGTCCTCCTACAGGGGTCGGCAATCGATGAGCAGGGGTTCAGTTGATACCATACTCAACAAAATGCGATCGAGGCAATGAAAGTCTAGATTTCATGATTACAAGGCATTAATAATGCAGTACAGGTGGCGGCTGTACCTCAGTTTCTACCTTGCAGATATCCACATCATTACAGTTGGCAAGAACTCTCTCCCAACCAGCTTCCCAGCGAGATAACCAAGATTTCTTGCCAATGAGACCATGATGGTGCAGAAGAGATAGGGTGCTATCTACATCCGCCTCGATCAGCCTCAGGAGCTTCATATACTGGCCCCTGCGGAAGTCTGTCTCTACCACATCCACCCCCTTTATGGTAAACTTTCCAACTAACTCTGCTACGTTGGCACCAATGAAATATTTAAGATCAAACATTACTTTATCTGGCGCTTCCAGGAGCTCTTCGTACTGAATGACATGAATTTGTTCCTTGGGGAAGGTTACTAACCAACCTTCAAGAGGCTGTGAATAGTTGCTATCGATCAGTCCTGGAGCTGCAAAACATTGTACACGAGGCGTCGTTACAAAACATATTTCATCTTCTATTGTATGCATACGTACCCATGTATTCCTGAATGCAGCTCAGGATTTTCCTCTTGGGATCACAGTCATACACAACAGTCCCATCTGCAAATCCAGTGATAAGGAAATCAGATTAGATGCCTGCTCGACACTACACTTTTTCTTAAATAACATACTTTCTGCTCTTCTGGTTATCTTTGACAATATTCGAGTGATGGGATCCCGAATGATGATGACTACTTTCAACCATGGAAAATAACGGTACAATCTCCGTGCCAGGGGCCCACCAGCTAATATATAGTCGGTCGAGGCATCTACAGTGATCATTTCCAATGATCTTTCAGCTGCTTCACTCGCCTTGAGAACTTTCTGGACATATTCTTTTTCAGAGTCAATATTGCATCCCTCTGCTTTGACATTTGGCCCTTTTTCTGTTTGGCAAGCATTGAACCATGATGATCCACGGGCAGTGATGGAACCATCAAATTCTGAATGCTGGTTCAAATGCCTGATTATTTGTTCCACGCCTGCATATGGATATCCAAGAAGGAAAAAGTGTGGGAAATTGAATGTTGTTCTTCCATCCAATTTACCATGCACCCTAATAATGCAGCTCAAACGATCGCATTTTTTTAACTCCTCTAGCACATTTTCCAAGGGATCTTCCTGAAACTCGTTAAAAGGCCGTACAGCAGGTTGCGACCTGAATGCTCGAGGAAATGGAGGTGGCGGAGTATTAGAGTCTTGTTCCTCTTCCTCGTCTTCCAAAGCCTCGGGTTCAATCGGTGATCTAATGGAGGTAAGATGAATCTCTTCCAACTTTTCAATAGATGTATCTTCTATTGGCCCCGCATTGATTTCTCGGTGCAGTTGGTGTGTGCTGCTACTAGTGCTTGTCTCAACTGTGTCGCTTTCTGGTATACTAGAGTTCGCAAATTCATTCCTGCGGCCAGAGGGATAGATTGTATGTAAATTTCACACGTATAAGACATAAATAATTCAAAATGCGGTTCTATGCGCGTACCTAAAGAGCAGTCCAACCAAGAGTAGCAAAGGAACAAGCAACAGCAAGCAACGGCTGTTGTATCCGCTGCACACCAGTGACAATATACGATTTTATATGACAAAGATACAATCTTTTTAAAGAAATAGAGCTCTATCTGTACCTTATATGCTTCGTCAACCTCATAGTCGCTCGAGTTTGTGCTCACGACGATCGGACTCTTCGTTAACTACCGCGCAGCATATACGAGAATTATGCACGTAGTATCGAATATATAGAATTACAAAACAATAATTGGACTATACATGGAAGTGTCAGCCATTTTCTTGGGCAGCCGAGGGCGATGCATACGCCTTTGCTTTGTGCTTTGGGGAGAATGTGAAATTCTTTGGTACTTTTCCGAGGAACATTTCGGAAATCATGATCCAGTCTCGTGGATCTGGGCTGCCTAACAATGTTTCCAGATCAGAACGGCCGACAAAAGAGGCTGGTCTCCAGTTTGACTTTTGTGGCAAGACCTCAAGTAGTCCGGATGGGACGTATCGATGGGTGAAAGAGAGCCATTCCAACAGGAACCGTCTACAGCTTTCCACCCCTCGCGAATCACTCCCCCAATGCTCCAATCCATTCTTCACGAACTTTTTAACAATATCTAGTCGTTCGGGTGCGCTAATGTCCCAATCCCTCTTCTCCTTGATTTCGGTGAATATCCATGGCTTTACCAGTGCCCCACGAGCCACATACGTTGTGACAACATCACTGGGTTGACCATCCTCAGACTGTAAGGCATTTACATGATCCTGCCAAGAAAAAACATCTCCGTTGCCTACTACTTGAAGATGAGGGCTTTTTGATGCCGCTTCCCGTGCACAGTATTTGATGTAATTCCAATCCGCAGGCTTGCTGTACCGTTGCTCCCTAGTTCTCCCATGCAATGTGACACCAGAAGCCCCCCACTCGCTTAATTTTGGTATCAATGCATGGGCGACGTCCTGAGCTTCGTGAAAGCCACGCCTCATTTTCACAGTCACAGGCTTTGTCAATACAGAAGACACTCCCCGGACAATTTGCTCTAGATACTGAGGTCTCTTTAGGCAGGCTGAGCCAGCTCCCTTGTTTACGACCAAATCAATAGGACACCCGCAATTGATGTCCACAAAGTCTACATCGCAGTTCTCTTCAATTATTTGAGCACATCGCGTCATTGAGTCAGGGAATGCCCCACATATCTGAACACCAAAACAATCCTCATCTGGATGTCTTCTCAACAAAGCCCACTCAGATGTTTGGCCCTGCAATAAATTGGTCGCCATCGCCATTTCTCCGCACGTAATATCTGCACCCAAAGATTTGCAAAGCCTTCTAAATGGAAGATTGCCGACGGTGGTCAAAGGGGCGAGGAAAGTCTTTCCCCTGGCATCAAAGATTTTCCTCGTGCTATCCCTGGATACCTGGAGTCCTACATCATGACAGCCTTCCCGGGGGCCCTTCTGCATTTTCTGTGGGTTGCTTGCAGAGCTGAAATTCATGTCATTTCTCTTTTTAGAATGATTTGATTTCTTTAACATGGTATTGTTGATACTCAAAGACTCCATGATTCTATCTGACCGATCAAAGTCATAACAGCGTTTCCTGAGTTTTGTTTGCAATTCTTTATCCAAGTGATTCATAGACGCTAAAAAGGCACTAGACTCCTCTATTGCAATAGTATGGTCTGGAATACTTCCATCATTCATCCACCATTCTGTTCTAGACACACCATCTGAAGAGAAAAGCTTGTCAGGTAGAGCCTCTTTGACAACATCAGCATTGTCCTTGTGAGCAAACGCGAACCGGCATGTCCAGCCATGGGGACATATTCCTCCATTTGTATCGAAAGGACACTTCCCAGGTAGGTCTTTCTCCTTCTCCTCTAGAAATCCCTTCAGGTCATGCCTGTAACGGCAGGCCTCTGTTCTACTGCAAGTCTCTCCCCGAGCCACTGACGGACACAAATGCTTCTTTGCTTGCTCTATCTTGTTCTTTTTTGCTTGTTTCTTACTTATGCGTTTGCTCTCACCAATAGAGGAGTCCTCACCCTCTTTATTTCCCACGTGCCTCCAGAATGGAACAGCACTCGTTGCCATCTTGAGATGACTTTGCTTCACGGGAGCATCCAAGCGCTCTATGCAACGATCTAGGTATGCTTCTTTACTTAATTGTTGCACAACATCTTTCTCTGCCTCAGCCATGGCGATTGTCGTGAGTGTACAAGTTTTATTGACACAACTTCCTCAACTCATGCAGGTGATCGGGGCAAATGGACATAATACGTGGTAGGGAGCTCTACAAAGTTTTCAATAGATTCTTTGTATATAATTTCATCGCGAAAGTGATGCCAAATGAGCGATTTGCATCATTAGTGTGACTGCCTTTCAAGAAGAAAGTCGGAATAGTCGAATTACTTTGTCCCTACAGAATCGATCTTGATATCCAACTTATCCTGGGCGATGCCAAATCCAGTCCTACCCGAGACTTATCCTGTACAACAAAATCGTTTGTTTCGCTGCGAGCATAGAAATCCCACGTCCTTGACTTCTCATCTGAAATTGTCACATTTCTACAAGCAAAATGCAGATTGTTGCCAAGCAAGGAGGACTCTTCGGTAAGAAGACTGCCAAGAAGGCTGCCACCACCACCAGCAAGGTGACGGTCAAGAAGGCCAGGGGTTCTGCAGGTATGGTATTAAAATTGTCTTAGACCATTAATTGATGGGGATGGGGGAGGGATAGGAGCACACGAGTTTTGGATTCTCATGATGTCCTGCGACACTGGCGTCGCTGTACTCTTCTCTGACGGGGTATATTCGGAGTACAGCGGATATTTGCACGAATCTTCATTTCATCGAGAAATTGGCAAAGGGAAACAAGGCCAACTCGGATGATCGTGCAAGATCTGGTGCAGTTGGATATTGTGGGGTTTTCCATTCCTCCGTCCTATCCAAGTACCTTATTGACCGGAGATGGTAAAACATAGGCAAGATGTCCCTTTCCTAACGTATGAATCTATGTTGCAGATCCTCTTTGGTTGCCAAACACTGAGAGACCATCATGGTTGGATGGATCTCTTCCAGGAGACAGAGGTTTTGATCCTCTCGGACTCTCAAAGCCAGTGGAGTACCTCCAGGTGGATGTTGACCAGCTCGACCAGAATGCAGCTGTGAACAAGGCTGGACGTATTATCGGAACTTTTACTCCAGTTGTGGATGAAGTTAGCACAGACTCTCTTCAGCCATACAGTGAGGTGTTTGGACTTCAGCGATTCCGCGAGTGCGAGCTCATCCACGGACGCTGGGCTATGCTTGGAGCCTTGGGTGTCTTGGCCTGCGAATTTTCCACTGGTGTTGCCTGGCAAGATGCCATTGCACAGGAGTATGCACAGCCAGCATATGCCAACTTTAACCTTCCTTTTGAAATCAACCAGCTTGCTGTGGCTAACTCAGTCCTCATGGGAGGAGTTGAGTTCCTGAGGAACACCACCACCGAACCAGAGCAGCGTTGCTATCCAGGAGGAGCCTTTGATCCACTGAACCTTGCTGAAGGATCAAACGCAGACCGCCTCAAGGAGGCTGAGATCAAGCACGGAAGGCTTGCTATGGTTGCTTGCTTTGGATTTGCTGTCCAGGCTCTTGCATTCGGAAAGGGAGCTCTCGATTCCATTGAATCTTTTGCCAATAGCTTTTAATTGAACTCTAATGTTCTCTAGATACAGCACCGCACACCATGCGATTCTTGTAATAGCATCTCGACATTGTCTATTTAGATCTCATAGAACGTCACGACGCACATCATTAGCAGTACCGACCGAAGAGTGATCAGTCTGCCGCCCTGGACAGGCACACCACAGAAATTTGACTGGTGCACATTCTTGACATTGGACTCAAGGGGAACGATTGAATCAGCGGAGGGGGAAATCGAAATTGCGAAGTCTTTGGACGCTACTGGTGACTCTTTGGTGAAATCTTGAAAAAATATTCCACCTTTCGTGATAACTGGTGGCAACGCGAAAAGATACGATGTCTGCTGGTTTGAAACGGCTATCTCTCCAACCGGCGGGAACGCTCCTCGCAGCGTTCTTTATCGTCGCTATTGCTCTGACACCAGCAAGAGGATATGATTATGACTTGAAATTGTTACAAACACCGATCGGTAAAACTATTGAGGACATTGGCGTTGGTACGTTGATGTAGAACGTGTTTGTTTGAGAAGCGGGCAGAGCCTGAAAACCGATCCCTGTGAGAATCTGCGAGTGAAGAACGGCTCCCTTTTTCAATTTCCGTGGTATCTGAAGATTCCTGAAAAATAACCGAGGATGTGATATCCACACGCATCGATTCGAGTGCCGTCTAGTGCTGTAACCCACCGACCGCGCCCGTGCGGCTCAGCACCGGGTGAGCGCTTGCGGTCGGTTGAAACAGAATGCTCAAATTCTTGCGTGCTCTCTCCTGAGTTGCACAAATTTCTCATCCGTTCGAGCAAGAATGACACGGTAATTCTCACGTTATCCAATTCATATTCATAGGTTTTTCTTTTGCACATGAACAAAGCAACGTTTTCAAATGGATGGAATACTCTGGGTGCAATGCTGGTCGCACATTCGTCAATCCCTTCCTGAACGGTGCCTACGAAGATGAGAATCAAAAGAGAGATATTCGAACTGCTGATTGGAGATCGTATCTCTCGCACGGATGGAGTGAGAGCAGGTTAGGCGAGTTTGGGGATCAATTTGGGAGGTCCTTCAATGGTGATGCTGTTGAGTCCAAAGAGGCTTGGCTTTCTGCGGTAGAGAATGTCAGAAATGCAGCAAAAGGTCCTGGGAGGTTCTGGGATTGGCTGAGAGGTCAGGAGGCTGTTAATTGGGCTGATCTTTTGGATCACCTTGACCGGCAGGTGGACGAACCACAGAAGGGGCAAGTTGGCAATCACAACTACTACCATCGCCGTCTGAAAGATGAGGGCTACAAGGTTATGGCCTTATGGGACATCCGATGCAAAAATTTGGAGTATACAAGTGTCGTAAATATAAATCCAGAGTACTGGAAAGAGCGATGGGAAACATATCGTCTGTTCTACATTGGTGGTCGGTGGCTTGCTGAGAGAGGCATCGAATACGTTGAGCTCTACAATGAGCCCGACAAGGATAAAAAGGATACAGGTTGCATTGATGGAATAAGATGGGCTGATGACGTTAGAATCAGAAGCCAGGCTATCCGAGCTGGGTATGAGGATGAGACAAATGGGCAGTTTGAGGCAGTAGTTGTTGCCCCAGCATTGACTATTGCATGGAGAACAGAATTTTCGTGCGTGATCAACCCTTCTTTTTCCGGATGATGTATTCTTATTTTCACTTTTCTTCTACTATTCGCAGAGAACCCCTGGCTGACAACTGGAGAATTCCGTTTCCAGAGACAGAGGAGAGTCTGACATACACTGTTGCAGATGTGTATTCGCTGCATGACTATGGCTCTTTCTCAGGCCCATGCGATACTTTCGGTCCACAATGTAGAAATGAAAACGGCTATGCAACAAGAAAGTCGTACAATAAGGCCAAGCAGAAGCTGAACCAGAAATTGTTGGGAAATGTGGAAGTGGCCATCACAGAAACAAATTGCTTCACAGCAGGTCAGTCTGACAAGAGAGGGCACCCATTCTTCGAAGGAAAGCACGTAGCTGACTACGCTTCTACAGCCACGTGCCTTGCATCGCAGTTCAGTGGTCTTTCTCGATATGCTGGAGGACCCAAATTTGTCAACATCCACAAATTGGTCCAGACACTTCATGCAACACTCCCATCAAGAATTGCCAAGAATGGTGTTCTGTACGCTGATACGACAGGACCCCCATTCCATGTCACAAGCAGTACCAAAACTGGAGAATCGCTGCGTCAATTCTGCACAAAAGCTCGTGGTGGTCAAGCAGTCTATGGTGTCTCCTCTGCTGATGGCAAAGATCCAAACTACAAGACAAGCCGCTTCAATACTTGGAGTACAAAAACTGGCAACAACTTGCATGTGTTTGTGATAAATGATGAATGGGAGGATGATAACGTTGTGCTGGACTTTGCAGACTTCCAGCCAGATATTTACTCATCCTATATTGTCACATCCATCAGTGACTATGCACCGCACGGCTCCCACTATCATGGAGAGGTGTCTCAAACTGGTGAATTGGGAGAGAGTCGCAGAGTATCAATTTCAGTTCCAAGGGAGTCTATGCATGTCGTCACATTACCTCTTGTGTCTACTCGGCGAGTGGAAATCACAGCTGATCGTGATGCCACTTTCCAGGCAGAAGGAAAAGCAGATGGGGGCGATACCTCCATCAAGGTGAAGACAAATGGACGAGACAGTACTATTGGTATGTTCAATTTCAATAAAGAAGGAAAAGTAGGCGATATTGGAGTCGCCAATGCCGTTCTCCAACTTCACCTGGAGCGAGCAACAAACAGTGAACCCCAAGTACTTGCAGTATTTGGATGGAACCAGCCGTGGGATGAAAGTAATCCAGACTGGAATAGTATTTCAATGCTCAAAAAGGTGGAAGGAGACATTCGAAGAACAAAGGACAACTTTGTGAATTGGAATGATGGCCACATCACTGTTGTTGGCCACATCACCATCCCTCCGGGTGACCAGATCCCAAGCGAGGGCATGAAAATCAGATTGGATGTATCCGACACAATTGAGAAGGTTTCGAACTATGCCGTGATGAGAATGTTCCGGATGGATACTTCCATTGGTGAAGCCCCGTTCACCCTCCCAAAAGATGCACCACAGGGAGAGTATTTCTTTGCGTCAAAGGAGTCTTCTAATGGCGACAATGCACCAAAGTTATTGATTGATTATCAGGTCTAAAGATCATTGCATCTACTTGCATTGAGCATTTTATTGTCTATCATAACATGTGAATATCATCTAGATATGGAAAAACACATACACAGGTCTTGCTATCGTTGAAAATTTCGTCGTCAAATATCATCGCCATTCATTACTCTCTTCAAAATCGTTCATCTGAATCTCATCTTGTACTGATACGTCACCTCGTTTGCAGCAGAGGGCTCCTCATTCGACATCATCGTGGTGGCGTCCAACCAAGCAGACCTGCCGTGCGTGAGCGTGTACGTAAAACTGCCCAGTGCTGATGCTGCGAACAAAGTCCCCGCAATAGCGCTGTGTTTCTTAGTAATAAAGTCTCCAAGGGCCTTCAACATTGTTATAGAGCTGATACTGTTAATTCCGATACGTTTGTAGTGTCGTTTCGGCGATCCTGTCGGAATACAGAAGAGTTGCTTTATCGTGTGCCACAAGCCTCAAAATCCGTTAAATATGAAAATTGAATCTATTCACGTACAGAATAGAAAATAGAAATGAGTTTTCCGACAGTTGGAACGTGGATATAAACAATCCTCTGAGAAGGATGATTGGATGGGAGTATCTCATTCTCTAGTTACATCTTTCAAGAAAACACTTTCCTCTAAAGTTTTTCAAGACTCTATGAACGCGGTCTACACCCTTCTTTTCTACTTGTTCTGTGGTGATGACTACAGCAAAATCAAGAGCATCTTTTTCGAGAAACACCCGTGCCTTTGCCATTGCCTTGACCATGGTGGCCACTGCATCTTCCCCTATGGCTTGCACAAGGGCACCCGTGTTCTGATCTCTAGCCTGCACACATATATGATATGTTGATTCTTTCATATATATACTCACGGATGTGACAACAGCAGTGATGCGTACCCTGCCAGCAATAGCCCCCGCCAGGGATGTGATCTTTGATCGACTCGAGGTCACAAACTCGGCATCCTGCATGCCATGCATCCACGCGAATGTCACGGTACAATCTTGACACTATAGAACAGTATATACACGTACACTAGAATCCACATCCGTCTTCCTCTCCTTGCTGGAACGCAAATGAAACAGAATGGTATCAGAATCAATGACATCCTTATAGAAGGAGGGCTGGCATAGCAGCTCCCCAGGCTCTTCATCGGAACCCAAATACTCACGAGCGGTTGCGATGATCTACACATCATACAAACTCATTAAATAAACGCAAACCCAACGTGCCACAGAAGCAATGATATTGCAAACCCACCTCCAAACTCTTCATGATGTCTTTGGGTCCATGTGCAAATAGAGGTTTCAAAACCTCGTTCCTCCGTACACTCCACGCAATCTTACCAGCAACTTTATTCATATCATCTGAGAGCTGCATCAAACAATTCATAAGAAGTGGTGAGTCAAGAGACAGATTCCACCATCAGACAAGCAAGCAGAAACCCATATGTATAACGCACAGCCAAGCATGATGACGGTGCAGTCTTTGACGCTCTATCTCTCTTTGTATGCCGTCTTTTACTATCTCTGTCCATATAGTCTCTGCTATCACTGCTACTCCGACTCAGGCTTGAATCACTGTCATAGTGTCTCCTCCTCCTCCTCCTGCTGCTTCCTCTTCTTCTGCCGGAACCACCTCGCTCTCTGCTTGTCGACCCATCTCTATATTTATCCCTCTTCTTATATCTTTCATAGCTTCTACTTCTAGGACGAGGCTGGTATCGATAACGACCCTCCGATCTTCCCCTATGGTCACTCTCGCTCGATAGGCTACCTTCCGACATGACGACCCTCCCTTGAATTTCCAATCTTTTTATCCATGCAAGAAAGTGAGATTAAGAATACGCCTGGTGAATCGGTGGAGTAGGGGAAAACTGATGACATTCAGAATTGGAACCTCTCCTTGAAAAAGAATTGTGTAATTCTCATCTCATTTGTGTATAGTCGTGCCATATTCAGTCAAACTATTAATAAATATGTTTTAAAGACAATTCGATGGAATAATGAGTCTGCTCGATGGAGGGCTGGGGGCTCAACCTCGAAGAGGTGACTCATGCTAGTTGAGAGAGTAGTGGGCCATGAATCGAAGTATTAGCAGTGTAAATATCAATTTGGAGGTCTTTGTGAATAAACAATTGGATGAGATAGAGAGACAGGCGTCAGGGACCTCCAGTAAAGACAAGATTATTCGTCAGAGTTGTTGTTTTGTGAAGCGAATAGTATCTGATTATGGCAATATTTCTCCGCGAGGGCCTGGTCAGGAAAAGGAGGGTTCGACGTTTGGGGTGAAGGGAGGATTGCCGGAAGAAGTGACAGTGCCGCTGCTGTCACTCCTGAAGTCATGCTTGGAGACAAAGAATGAGAGAGTTATTGAGCCAGCGCTGTCATGTTTGCATAAGCTGATTGCGTACATGTACCTTCAAGGGGAGACGAGAGCGAGCGGGAGACTGGATGATGCACAGAATATAGTGACTACCGTGGTGTTGATGGCAGCAAAGGCAGCTAGCACACCTTTTTCCAATCACTCTGTGCAATTGACGGCGGTGAAAACATTGCTTACAGCAACGACAGCAGAATATTTCATTCCTCATGGCGATTGTTTGATGTTGGCTGTGCGGACGGCTTTCAATATTGCAATAAATGGAGCAACAAAGGATGTGCAGAATGCTGCAGCGTCTGCACTGTTGCAGATGCTGAATACTCTCCTGAAGAGGGTAGCCAATCAAGTGATCACACCGTGTGGTACCCCGATGAAGTCTTGCGATGGAAGTTCTGATATGGGTGACTCCAAGACATCGAGCCGAATTGAGAGAAAACAATCCTCTGGATTTGGGAAAGCGCTGATGTCAGCAGGGAAAGAAGGTGATGATGATACCCTTGCGATTGAGGGTATCAGCAACGTGACGGTTGCTGATAAGAGAGCTGCAAAACTGTCCCAGCTTGCAGAACAATCTGATATACGTGGGCTGGAGGAAGCGTTGACAAGCAGCATCCCTTCTCCCATCAAACCGCTGAGGAGCTTGAAGGTCGAGACTTCTTCGATAGAGGAACAGCGTGTGTTGCTCAAGGAGCATGCAAAGATTGACCAGTCGCCAGGGTCTAGTGGAATTCCAAGTTTGCGCAGAGTAGATACACCACCAGATCCGAGACGAGCATTAATGCGAGATATAAGGGCGTCCGAGTGGAAAGCTTTGACAACACCTGAGAAGGACTTTTTGATTGTCCTGAGTGCAATGTGCAAAATGGCCTCAAGGGAAACTGGATCTGGAGCAGCTGGAACGTACTATCACACCGGAAAATTGTTTGCATTGGACACTGTCGTTAGAGTTTTAATGGATCCCATGCACGAATGGGACTGCATTCGCACAGAGCTGGCTATTCAACTTCGCCAGCCATTGTGCTTGGCAATCCTTAGAAACTGCAAATCTCCATATGAATCTGCAATAGCCGGAAGTGTGAATATCTTGTGTGCCATTATGAGTGCTTTGCCACTAAGGTCGACCTTGAGGGCAGAGATTGGTGCTTTATATCCTTTGATAATCTTGAGGCCATTAGAAAGAGGAGGTGTCAATCACTCTGGGTTGCAGAAGCATGCCATTGCTGCTCTGCGTGGCTTGGAGCAGATTTGTTCACACCCGCAAGTACTGGTCGATATTTTTGTTAATTTTGACTGCTCAATGCAAGCTTCCAATCTTTTTGAGCGCACAGTGAACAGCTTGGCTAGGGAAGCATCAAATCCACCAAAGCAGTTTCCTCAAGGGTGGGCTGCAGCAAAGAGCTCTCTTCTGAAAGCTATAGACTCGTTAGATACTTGGGCTGGACCTTTGAAACCCTGGCTGAATGATGCATCCAACCCAGAAGAGGAAGCATCAACAGAAGAAGCCTTTGCTGGGCGTGATGAGGATGTTCTCCGTCAGATACATCTAGACAAAGCTAAGAAAAGTTCCTTGAAAGAAGGGTTAGCGTACTTCAACCAGGAGCCTATCAAGGGAGTAGACTATCTAGTAGAGGCAAATGTGATTGAGTCAGACCCTGACTCTATAGCTCAATTCCTGGTTGGACATGGTTCGGAGTTGGACCCTGAAGCAGTTGGAGAATTACTTGGGCACCATGACGAAAGAAGCATAAAGGTACGCTGGTTTCTTCTTGTCTTATATTGAACCTATTCTTCTCATACGAATTCATAGAATCTTCAACATAAAATTCTCGCAGATAATGCATGCATATGTTAGAAAACCTGACTTTTCTGGTTTAACAGTTGATGCTGCTTTACGAGTAATGTTGAGAGGCTTCAGGCTCCCAGGAGAGGCACAAAAGATTGATAGAATAATGGAAAAATTCGCAGAAAAATACTGCGAAGACAATCCTGACGTCTTTCCAATTGCTGATGCAGCTTACCTGCTTTCTTTTGCTGTGATAATGCTGAATACAGATGCTCACAATCCAATGGCAGAGAGGAGGATTCAAGGAGATAATTTTGTGGCTATGTGCACTTACCAGACTGAAGCTGGTGAGTATGAGCAAATCATGACTACAAAAGAGTTGCTTGATTTATACAACAGAATCGTGGATGAGGAAATTGCAGTGCCAGAATCTCAGAGATCTATCTCTGCAAACCAGAAGTCAAGAAATAGATCTCTTAGGAGATTAGCAGCAGCGACAGGGCTTTCAAAGCTTGTCGCTCCTTTTCATCCTGGAAACTCGTGGGACAAGCAGTATGGAGCTGATCAAGAAAGATTGGAAATGGACAAGCTATCCATGCAGATATCCACTTTTTCTTCAATTGTTTCTGATAAGGATACATGGAAAACCGCAACGCATGCTGAACATGCAAGGCCAATGCTTCAAGTTGCTGGGGACGCCATCTGTAAATCTTTGGTGATTAATTTGAAGGCAGCAAACTCAGTGGCCGATGCTATGCCTATTCTCAAGGGATTCGAACAGGCTATCAAATTGTGTGCATTACTTTGGCTGGAGAATTTGACCCTGCAATTTGTCAAAGGATTGGCTTTATCTTCTGGTTTTGGACTCGTTAATGATGACTTTAGCATAGTACAGTGTGCTCACCCCGGGACACCTGAAGAGGCTAAGAATGTAGCATGTTTAAGTCGCTTGGTCAGTTTGGCATGTTCTAAAGAAGCTGGTTTGCTAGGAGGTGCCTGGATAGTCATATTCAAGATTTTGTGCGGTCTAGAGAAATTAAAAGAGCGCCTGTCTCCTGAAGTTGAAAAATCTTTACCTTCAAACCTTCCTTTGAAGTGGATGCCTCGATCTTTCAGCAACAAACAACAGTCCTTGAAGCTTGGATCACATGAGGCTAGTAAAGGACCCACTAGAACAGTTATGAGGGATTCACAGGGTCCATTGATAATTCGAGAAGAACCCGGTATGGGAGTCGTGATTTGGGCTGAAACTTCAGGCGCAGTATCAATCGAGCGGATTTTCGCCAATAGTACCGAACTAGATGGAGAATCGATATTAACGTTCATGAGAGCACTTTGTGCTATCAGTCAGGAGGAACTCGAGCACACTGGGGACTCTTCCACAAGAATTTATTTGTTACAGCGTGTTGTTGAGTGTTCCTATTTCAATGCTGGCCGGATTAGATTGGTATGGCAAAAAATATGGACAGTTGTGTCTCAGCATTTGGTTTCTGCAGCATGCTGTCCTGATACGTACGTCGCTATGTTTGCTGTCGATTCATTGCGACAACTAGCCGATAAACTTCTTTGTCGCACCGAGTTAGCCGGATTCTCTAGTCAGGGGGAAGCAATTCGACCGCTTGGATCTGTCATTCGATGCAGCGATGCCACGGCAGTTCGAGAATTATCTATTGCATGCATTGCTCATATAGTTGATTCACACCAAGGCCGAATCGCTGGTGGTTGGTGGGCAGTTATTGATGCTCTGGCAATTTCTGCTTCTGATACCTCAACAGAAGTCGTAACGCAGTCAATTGATATTATGCATGAAGTTTTCAAACTTCTCTTCCTGGATCCAAATGAAGGTATTGGCCATGATCTTTTAGATGAATGTGTGCATGCTGCAGTGGCAGTAGTTGCCAACCAGAGCTGTCAAGAAGACACTGCTCCTGCAACTGCGTCATTAGAACTATTTCAGACGCTTTGTCAACAACTGTACAAGTCAGATACAAAGAGACAAGTGATTCAGAGGTGGATATCTGTTCTGTCGCCTCTCGCCGCAATTTCCAGATCAGATCCTCGACCAGAGGTTGCCGATACAGCATCTACAGTTCTTTTCTATGCAATTACAACATATGGAGACTGCTTTGATCAAGCTATGTGGGAGAATATTTTCGAGGTGGTGATAAGTCCTGTCCTATCCGTGTCTCCAACACCTATTTCCCAGGATTTGATTGAGATGATCGAACCAAATGCAGAATGTGCAGAGCACCCAGTGTCTTTCAAGGAGTCGAAAGACATTTTGAAGTTTTATATAGATTATAATTCACCTGGTCAGCATAGCAAGCTCTGGACAAGAGAAAGCTCATTGCGCACTGTCCGTCTAGCAAACAGTCATTTGCCAAGCCTTTGGGATGCTATATCAATTTGTCCCGTGGCATCCCACCTTGCGGTCAACTTTCTGGAACTTTTGTGGTCATATTCTATATTTCAAGACGAGATAATTGCTGAAATGTCCCAAATTTTGTGTGAAAGGATGTTTTCAATGGTTTGTAGCTTTATACCCCCAGGTTCTTGGAAAGACATTTCTCGAGTCTTTAAAACATGGTTGAGCCTTCCGGAGATTGATGAAATTGTCCCTGAAAAGGCAGAGAATGAGTTTAGAAGACGATGCAACAGTATCATCAAGGGCTTTAATGTCATCTCATGGGTCCTGGTGAACTGTAAAGTTCCACAGGAGTCTGTGTGGAGTTTGTTGCAGGTGATGAAAAGCAGTTGCGAGGCTATTCGGGCATTGAATGATGATCATAATACAAGAGTCAGGCTGGAACAGCTGCTGAGTTCCCCTGGTTTGCCCAGGAAACTGGATCCTCACAATGAATTGCCGAGAGGCAAAGAACAAGCTGCAAATAGATTTGAGAGCCTTGCAGATGCTGTTGTTGATACAATAAAAAGGACAGATGAGACGGTCCTCCCAGCCTTTAGTAGAGTTGAGACATTGGGAGAGAAAGCCTATGTAGAGTCCATCATACATGTTGCAAATGGAAATCTGGCAGGAATTGAAAAGCAAGATCAGTTATATTCCATGGTAGTAGATTGTATCGTGCAGAAGGTTCATCAGAGCTGTGGGAGCCTCGAACAGATTGAGGACTCTCACAACAGTGATGCTTTCTGGTTGGAAACTGAAAGGATTTCATCCAGTGCATCATTATTAGTATACCTAACAGACATCCCAGAAATATACTGGGAGGCTTCAAAGAATGATATGATGAAGTGTGCGTCTCAAATGGTTCGTTTTCAAAATACTGCGGTCCGAAAAGCTGTATCCGTTTTTTTTCAGAGGCTTGGTGGAACATCGTAGCCATCATGTAACCTCGATAGTCTGCCGAAACCTTACGAGCGATATCTCTAAAGTCAGGCTCTGCTTCTTTATACTACACAATGCTCGATTGACACGGCGTGAATCGAGGCTAAGATTTGTGTCTAATGAAAAGCACTCATATTCAGGGAGTTTGATGTGTATCACTGACCCAGTGATCCAGACTTGCCCAGCAGCAGGGTGATCCGACAAGGCACAACAAGACTCTCCAATCAATCTCACAACTATTTTGATACTATGCACTGGATTTCCTAGGAATAACATCTTCCAATCGTCTTTAGCTAGACGATGTTTACATTCCATACCACTTCCTATCGTATCTACCATTATCATGTCGTTCCTAGATGCTGATGTGGCATTAGCATCCGACAGCACATCTGTCAGGACACTGTCATCCATTCCCCACAACATGATGGACTCCAAGCTCCCTTTGATCTTCATCTTGGGAAGCTTGATATCTGGATCGAGGTACATTCCTGTATCCTTTCCCACTCTCGATAGAACCGAGGCAATCAGATGCATTTTGAAATCCACATTCTCGCTGGCAGCCTGGAGCACCATGGGGTGTATGGCACAATGTATCACTGCGGTCACATCAAAGCATCGACATCAGTCATCTACATATTTCCATGAGTCTATATAAAATGTATCATACCCGTGCAAGCATCTCCACGTTTGTCCACATCCATCTTGGGTTTAGATATCAAAAACTCAAGACGGGTATTCTCCTCCCAACCATCCTCCTGCACCAATGACGGCATTAAATCATCTTCTCCTCCCCATCCAACTGGTAATGTCGACCTCTCGCTCGAACAGATATTAATAAACACCTTCCGTTGGTCCTCATCCCTAGATTTAATGACAAAACCAGGCTTGGGTATATTGGCGGGATCTGTCACCCGTATACCCTGTAGAATGGATTCAACACTATATTATATGAACAGGTACACATAGAATACCATCTAGATCGCACCTGATCCACGACTTGGGAAAGTTCCTCCCCTAAACTACCCCGTTTTGGCATACGTAGCTCTCACAGGATTATAAGTGATCCACGCGCATTCTAATACGTTGAGTAAACTCCCAAGATGTGTTTTAGGGCCTCAGAAATTTTGCAATGGATCATTCTTGATTTACAAACGGTCGTAGTCGTTTCAACCCCCCTTCAAAGAGGAGACTTCTTCTGGCAGAGTCAGATGAGACAGCCATTCGTGAATACCATCATCAACCTCTGGATACTTGGCCACAGCCATGAGAACCGCCCATTTTAAACTATATACACAATGACTGTGGTAGTAGGTTGAAAGAAACGGAACTGAGAGCATTCAGAGGAACGCGTTTGTGACTCGAATATGAATGGGCAAGGTAGGACTCGGAGGGGTCTTTTTCTCAAGATTCTTCTACTTGTAGCTGTGAGTGACACTGTATATGCTTTTGAGAGGGTTGAGACGTCTAGTTCTGCGTGTTCTGTACAAGAACCTCCACCGATCACGCCTCTGGAGAGGGTGTCCTGCCCAGGGAATGAGGGGTCGACTCTTGAAGAGGCCAAAAATATGGCTTGGAGGTTTGCGCCCGTGGTTAAATTCCACCCTTTAGAAAGGTATCATTTACAAGATATATCTGCATGGTATAATGCCTCGGTATTTGTGGGAGTGGATGGGTCAGAGGATCCAAATGTCAAACAAGGATACAGGACTTTGAGAACAGGAGCAGCCATGTCTGATGAGGCACGAGACGCATTTATTTCTGGGGCACCGTTTGATTCAAACGGTCACAGTACTGCTGATATATATTATACAGTGAGTGATTATGATAGTGGTCGATTCTGGTTGTATAATTTTGACCTCTTTTTCTCTTGGAATGGATGTTCAAACCAGGAGCTGGTGTTTGATAGCACGGCCCAAAAATATATCATGTGCCCGGCGGGGGAGCATGAAGGTGATTTGGAAAGACTTTCAATTCTTGTATGCAAGTCTGATTCTAGGATTACGAGGATTGGGTATAATCAGCATGGTTGGTCAGAAGTCAGAGATTGCGATGCAGGAAAGTGCCCTATGGATCCAAGTACAGGGAATCCTTTGGTATACTCAGCGCTGGAATCCCATAGCTTGTATCCAGAAAACAATGGATTTCACACGTATTATGCATTTGGGCCTCTTTATGTAGGTGATCGGACTGGAGATGATGCTCAGAAAATGTTTGTACCTCGTGCAAACAATGTTGTGTATTTGCCACCTCTGGCAGAGATTGAAACAACGAATGGATGGGATTGGGCGAAATTCTCGGGTAACTGGGGCTCTTTATTATCTCCATACCCTACAATGCTGTACTGTTTTTCAGAAGATGGTGGCAGTCTGTTTGGCAATGTGTGCGAGGATACAAGTGCCTCTCAGTTGATCAAGTCTGTGTCATCCAGCATCGGGCTTGCTAATCCTGCAAATGAGCAATTCATGCATGGTCCTCTGTTCCGCCCATCGAATTTTCAAATCAAAGGGACGGAGGTGGCACCAATTTTGGAGAGTGGAATCACAATGTTGACTTGCGCAGATGATGCTGCTGCAGCAGCAGCAGCAAGATCAAATCAGGTGAATGAATCTGCACAGATTCCTCTGCCTGCAGATGCCGTGATAGAAGGAAGCCCTCGTGAACAAATGACGGAAGATAACGAGACAAATGAAATAGTCGTGGCAGCTCCGCCCCCTAGGCCGTCCTCAAGGTTTGTTCCATCGCCCTTGGTATGGCCTCTTGTTCTTTTGTATTTGCTCTCGAATTACTTTTGAGTTACATGTCTACGAGTCAAAACCGTTTCTCATTTATAATGATATCATGCAACAATTCTCGCGACTTTTTTCTTCCCATGCGCATCTAGATGTGAAGAATTCGTCATCTCCCCATCTCCATCCTCCCACCTGGGCGTCTTGCCTAGTGTGGGTGCTGGAGTCATCATGACCTCCTCTTTTAGCGGTAAGGATTGTTTTTCATCCCCTGAAAGGACCTTACGGCTCTCTGCATAGTACTGATTTGGGTGATTGATGCCTGTATCACATGAACAGCCCATTTTGCCCTCCCACACAGTTGCACATGCCAGTTGATAGTGGCCCTGTGTTGCCTTTTTCACGGCTTCTTCAACCTTTGAGGCGGACAGGTCTAATTTTGACAAACTCTGACGCAATGATTCCTCGCCCATAACTCTATACGGACATCCATGAACCTGCCCAGGCCCAGGCATGGCATTGATTATTTTCAAGCAGGAATGAGGGGTATAATCTTGCCTTTTTCCCTCCTTGCCATAGTTGTGCCTAATATTGTAAAGATACTGCTTATCAAATTTATCACCTGGGGCAACAGGGGCCATTTCTGTTCTCCAGAAACGAATGGCTTCTTCCATTGGCAACCCAATGCCCTTGAGAAACAAACCAAGCTGTTGCCTCCCAGTGTGCTTGAGATGGTGCTGTGTTCGCAGTGAATCCATCATCACAGACATACAAAGGGGGAAGGATTCTTTCTGTAGCTGGGGCAGCATAGTGGCGTTAACATTTTCCTCCGATCCCCCAGATGACTTGACACTAGTATAATCTGGGCCAAGATATCGTTCACTCAGACCTGACACCAGGGGGACAAGGCGCTCCTTTTCGTCGCCTGCAGAAAAGGCACTCCACTGTCTCGAGAGTAACGTCAAATGTTTAGAGAGATGAGATCTAAATGGAGCCATGACGAGGGAGCCAATCTGATCCCGCGAGACATATGCAAACCCATGCCTCAGATACACTCTTCTCATGGCAACCAAATCAGGCACTTTCTCAAAGCCCACCTTGAAAAACGATTCGTGTGCTCCGGAAGACGATACCAGAGATTGTACTTGAGCCACTGAATTTGTTATAGATTGCAGCGTCGCCTTTAGACACTCCTGCACCTCCTCAAACTCCGTCTTCGTAAGCACCTGGACAGGCAGGCCATGCTGCTCGATGAAGGCCCTCTGATCTGATGACAGCATATCTTTAAAACGAGCCCTGAAGAGCTCACACTCTTGATTCAAAAACCACTTCCTCTTATCTTCTGTCTGACAAAATGCCAAACGCAGCACATAATGCGATGCCACGTCCTTTCTCATCGTCGATTCCCTTGTTGCATCCTTCAAGTGCACCTGCGCCAGCTTGACAATCCTCTCCAACAATTCATCCCCTTTGTAGTTCCTCGCCTTCAAATCCTCAATCCCTCTTAATACTGCAGTATATCGAAAACCCAATGTCGACAAGAGAGCTATTCACATCGCATACTATACAATGCCACGCACCATGCAACCGATCCACAGCAAACCTCTCAAACTCTTCTAGAGAGATATCACCATCAGGAGCGTCATCATACATTGATACCATCATCATCCGACCATTCTGCTGAGCAGATGAAAGAGATCCTGAAATCTCCTTACTCACAGCGATAGCTTTATCATGGCTATTCAGAATCCTGTTTGCCTTCACCCACGACATGGCCACTATTGTTACCACCTGTTCTGTTCAGCCCAGTGGCACTCGAATGCACCCAAGGAATACCACACGCCCAATACGTGACTATAGTATAGTATTTCTACAAGATCTAATCCACCGCCGCGGCGCTGTACCGGGTTCTGGCGGAAAACAACGAACAAAGACGATCGCAGACAGTCTTGTTGGGATGTAGAATACTCGGATACTGTATTCTTACAACAATAATAACAAGAACAAGATGATACTATTAATAATTGTACTTTGCCAATACTACTACAGTCGGCCAAAATACACGTGCTGCAACGAGATGAGATGCTCTCGTGGTGGAGAAAATTCAAAAATACCCTTAAATACCCTACCCATGTTCATGAGGGTATGTGGTCCTTGGAATAGTCGTCTACCAAACGAGTCAATGCCTCAATCTTTGCATCCTTGAGCCGTATCATCTCCTCTTGTTTTGCACATTTCAGCTCGAGAACCCGAATCACGTCGTGCAGCTCGTCAATCATGCCATCACCCTCGTCTTCAGACTGCCATGCTTTCCCTCCTGCTGCTGCTGCTGCTGCTGAAACATGGGACACCGCTCCCTTCTTCTCATCCACATGCAGAGGACATGTGTTCTCGATATTTCCTGCTGATAGCCTATATAACGTGTTCCTCAGCAACTTGAGCACCCTCTCCACACACCCAACCTCACAACACACGACAGAACGCATCGTCTCCACAGACAACCTCATCCCAATCTTCCGCAGCACTTTATCATTCAAAGTCTTCCAATTCTCCATCTTCTGCTTTGAATTACTCGTAGGACTGTAATTGTGCAAGTCAACTAATTTCGGTTGGTAGTAATGAATTATATCAGCGACGCATACAGCATCGCTGAAATCCCTCGTGATATTCTTCTTCTGTTTAGAAAGTGGTATGCTATCCACCCATACATAAATCTCTCCGAGTTCATCTTCGTCGCGAATGTCTGGTAACAATCCCATTCTTTCTCTGTCTGTGCTATCAGTCCTATACGCGGGTATACATACAATCTATGTGGATATTATGTACATATATATAGTGTCCATGGATGTGCGCAGAATAGCTAGGAAGGAGTACTACCAGTCTCCAGCATGTAGAGACTCTCTACAGTCTTGTAGAGGGGTACCCCTCGAGGGGTGAGCTAGCTCACTAGTGAGCACTGACGATGCTTGGGCTGTTGCTAAGAGGTCATGGCATCCGATTCCACACATGTATTGTTTCTGATTCATTCTTTGCATATGAGAACATCTGAATACTACTACTACCATGGCAGTAATAGTAGCATGGAACGCACGTACCTGGCATGGGTCGGGCAATGCTGCCAGTGTTGCAAGGGTCTGTCCCAGTCAGAGACACAGACTCCATAGTAGATACCTGTATAATAGACATGGATCACAGAGTAGGGTTGTTGTGAGGGCAGAGAAGCGTGCGTCGTCGAGAAGGGCTCGTCAAGTTTCAGGGAAAAGGGATTCGGGGTTCTTTGCTGATGTGGATCCGAATGGTACGTTGGGATGTCCATATGTGTATGATATAGTTCAATACTGAATGGTATGCGTGCGCAGCGACGGTATACCCGGTGAAGGGAAGCCTGAAACAGGACCCTACGAAACGAGGTGGGAGGTGGGAGAGTGATTTTGTGTGGAATAGCAATTGGAAGGAGGCAATGGAGTATGATGATGCGATACGGGAGGGTAATCGTGTGAAGCAGAAGAAGACTGATGAGAGGGAGGGGTCGGAGAAGGGCACATTATCCTTGGTGCAGGCCAAGAGGGACTTGAATGATGTCAATGTGGATCTGTCTGAGCAGCTGAGGCGACGTAGGAGCGATGCGAACGATGCGAAAAATGCAAATGTGATTATCCAAGTAGAAAAAAAAGCTCGTAGGAGCTCGGGTGATGCAAAGATGACGCAGAGGGAGGGGCGTGCATGGCGCCGCAGTGACAGGTATGCCATCAGAGCAGGATCAGGGACACGGGCAGCCGAGGAGGAAGAAGAATACAACCGACAAGAGATTGAGCGAGAGCGATATGATCAGTTGAAGAGGGAGCTTCAGGTATGGAGCGTGGGGCTTACTGCGGTGTGCTTTGGATGCACTGTTGTGTTTTATGGTAGGGATGTGGGGGCAAGTTATGGTATTGGAGCTCTGGGAGGGCTCTTATACCTGAGATCTTTATCTCGAAGTGTGGATTCATTTGCAGTGGGTGGGGTGGGAGGAGGCCCTCGCTTGCTGATACCAGTCATCCTTGCCTTGGGGTACAACAGGTACAACATGCTAGTTGCAGAGCAGTCGGGCTTGTACCTGCAACTGCTCCCCATGCTGGCAGGATTCTTTACATACAAAGGAGCTGTCGTTGCCAGACAGAGCAAGGCATTGCTGGACGAATATACGGGCCAAACTCCATCACAGCAAGAGGATGATGATGACGATATGGATGACCATGGCAGAGAAGAGAAGCAAGGTAGTGTTGCCAGTGTTGATAGAGCATTCTCTCGCACCATGTTGACCAAATACTAATCATGCATGAATGCTAACATACTGATGAACCTAGTATTACTACTGTGTTAAACACATACATTTTACAAACCAATTGGACTGTAAAAAGTCCAGCTTCATAGGTAATCAATCAGTTTTGGTTTGCAATATTCTGACTCAACCAATCCAGACCCTCATACAACCCCTCCCCAGAGGTGGCACAGCAACTCTGAATATACCAGTGGCGCTGCCTCAATGAATGGAGACCAAGCTTGTCCGTGATTTCAGCAGCATTCATCGCATTTGGCAAATCCTGCTTGTTCGCAAACACAAGCAACACGGCATCACGAAGCTCATCTTCGTTCAACATCCTGTGAAGCTCATCACGTGCCTCCCCAATACGATCCCTGTCATTGCTATCTACCACAAAAATCAAACCCTGAGTGTTCTGGAAATAATGCCTCCACAGTGGACGAATCTTATCCTGACCTCCCACATCCCACACAGTAAAACTGATGTTTTTGTATTCCACAGTCTCCACATTAAATCCAATCGTAGGAATCGTCGTCACAATCTCACCTAGCTTGAGCTTGTACAAAATCGTCGTCTTACCAGCTGCGTCCAGTCCCACCATGAGAATCCTCATCTCCTTCTTGCTGAACAATCTACTGAACAGCTTTGTAAATGTTAACCCCATCGTGTCGTCGGTCGCACAAGGATGAAGCAAAAACTAATTGTCTGATGATCACTCGTCGCTACCCAGCACGAATCCACAACAATGCTCAGCCAAACACGTATAAAACTATATGCTTTGCACAACCACACAGAGACGGAAATACACGCGTCGCCTGCACCACAGAACATCGGTCAGAACCACTACCAACATAGATCCACCACCACCAATCCACCACCCCCTCCAATGGGACTCTACCCACATCTCCTACCCGCCCCCACAACAACAACCAGACCACCACCACCACAGCCGACTCCGCAGTCACCCCATGCCATCTAGAGTAAAATACGAATAAACATATAGGGAAGATACCATACGGGTGCGCGTATCGCTGATTCATCGGTCTGGTTGGACTGGTGAATCAGCAGATGGCGATCCGTCTAATGACACGCGTTCTCGCATCCTGTACGTCATAGATAATGCAATTCCACGTACTTGAAAGTTGATAATAATTCAGTATGGTTGGGTACAGTGTGGCATCCATTTCTGATGACAGTAGCCCTCCATCTCCCCACATCAATCTGTCCCTTCATCCCTTCCTCCTCGACGACGTCCGACCTTGTTCTTGTTCTTGCCTTGAGGAGAGGAGAGAGGAGAATCTCGAGTTTAGAGAGTAGCGCTTGCGTCTCTTGCCCATTCTCTCTTTCATAGACATATCTGTATACTACCAGTGTATCTGTGGTGTGTATTCAGGATACGAATTTAGAAGATTTGGTACCTCTGAACCACCTTGTGATTTATATTGCCGTCTCTTACAGCGAGGACATTGTTCCATAGTAATACGACTATGGCTATATAGATACTATGGCATACTATTACTATTCTAGTTCGTCATACTATTGGTATGCGTGGGTGATTCTGGGGATTGGGATTGTTGTGATTGTATTCCTGTTGCTCTTTCTGTATGGTCGGCACCGGAAGAGGAAGCAACTGATGCAGCAGCAGCAGCAGCAGATGGAAATGCCTCCTGTGGGAGGGGCATACCCAGTACCCCCGATGGGTGGGTACCCCCTTCAGGGATATGATCAGTATGGCCAAGGGCAGCCTGCTCCTGCCCCTGCTCCATATGGGCAGGTTCCCCCTCCTCCCTATGGGCAGGTTCCTCCTCCTCCTCAAGATCAACAGGATGGCATAGTGTATGGGTATCCTGTACATGATAATGCTGGTGCATCGAATGCTGTTGCTGGGACCCCAGCCCAGTATGCACAGCAGCAGGGCAAGTGATTGATTCTTTCTGTACCTTGGATGGATTCATGTGTTGCTACAAGAGAGCCAGCAGTTGCTATAGTTGAAATAATAATAATATTCATACGTAAGAGTATCCATGTTGATGCATCAATGTACCAGTAGTCGAATTGGAGTTGGGCGATTGGTCAATCGCATCGGGATGGCACAATGTACATGGAATATCCGCCATCATAGTGGCCATGGGTGGGTCTATGTGATATACGTGTGATGTATGATTGTATAATAATGGCGATATGGTCGTATACAGGGGGCGATGGCGACATGTGTCCAGTCGGGCTGGGGGGGAGGGGGGAGGGGATTCTGTGGTTGTCCTTCAGCATTCGGTGTTGGAGCGAGAGAGACCACTGAAAACTGCTCGGATGGTCAAGGTGGCGCACATCCTGTTGCAGAATGAGAGTGATGTTGCACGGGTGGTGGGTGATATTGCTGGGAGAGGGGTGGGGGATCTTTCAAATGTGTTTGGGGATCTTGCACGGGAGTTTTCGGCGTGTCCGAGTGGAAAGAATGGGGGAGAGTTGGGGTGGGTTTCTGTGGGGCAGATGGTTGCAGAGTTTGAGGATGCCTGCTTTAGATCACAGCCAGAGGAGGTGGTCCGGTGTAGGACAGAGTATGGTGACCACATTATATGGATACAGGATGAGAAAATGCAGGGGGAAATCAAGCCAATGTCGGTGGGAGAGCTGTCAGAGTTGTTGACATGCGAGAAGACTGCAGATGGGCAGTTGGAGCTTGATAATGTGCAGCTGATTGATGTGAGAGAGCCCTCAGAGATTGAGATTGCAAAGCTGCCTGGGTTTTGGAAGGTATTTTCCCTGAGTGCATTTGGAGAGTGGGGTCCGAACGCCGAGTACTTGTTGGACCCTGATAAACCAACGATTGTACTGTGCCATCATGGCATTAGAAGTGCTCAAGTTTGTCAATTTTTGCTCAAAAAGAATTTTAATGATTTACGGAATGTGACTGGAGGGATCAACGCATACTGTAAGATTGATCCCTCGGTTCCAGAATACTAGGTGTAAGGTATCCAATATTACTGTGGTGGAAGCACTTGATCCGTGCGAGCCTGCATTTGAAAAAGGCCAGCCTTCAATGAGACAGTTCCTGCATCTTTGCTGACTTGGACGACGGTGGCATGTGCATTGATGGAGGGGACAAATACTCTTTCCCCAATGCTAGGCACCCAGTCTCCTGACAAGGTATTTTCAGATTCCTGATTTTCGTCTGTGATGTGGGTGCTCCTCTGTTGAGTTGATCTGGTTTTGTAGTTCATCAACTCCTTTCGAGCATGACGGACTGCATCAAAAATTTTCTGAGAACCTTGCACATCTCTGTTGGACATCATTTCTAAGATTTGTCTCCTGCAGGTTACAAATAAAGCAGTGTTACCCAATACACTCATCCCTCCACCTGTGTGGCCTTCCCTCGTAAATCCCCATGTGTATGAATTGGTCCCATGCCCCCATCTCTGGATCGCCTTCATCCCAAATCTCAGACAAGTCCTGCTTATTAGCACCTAGGTAATACTCCCAATCAAAACAAGACATATTTCTCCTATGTGCATCAGCCAAGGTTTTATCAACCTTGGTATCGAGCCACAAATTCTGTGACGCCGCCAGAATGTGTTCCGTGATATTGTCCAAAGTTGCTTCATCTCTCCACAAGGAAAGCCTCTCAGCTCGAATGGCACTAGGCCATTCTGATTCTAAAAATGCCCTTTTCACCTTGACAAACATAACTTCCATGGGATCTATATCAGTGCCGTCGTAGAATCGAGGTTGTAGTGGATTCAAATCACCGTTGCACCCAACCTCGTTTAACAGCTCTCTCGATCCCTGCCAATCTATTCCCTGGTATCGAGACATGAGTGAATCGATGCTATATCCAGCATTCAGAATAGCCTCACTCATACCTTGTTCCGAGTAGAAAACAACATCCCCCATCGTATCATAGCAATTAAATACTGTATTGTTCGAACGTAGGACACGCAACCCCACGGAATCGGTGGCAACTGCATACGACTGCACATGAAGGGCTGGAAGATGATCACCGGTTTGCCCACAGCATATTGTTGATCCGACCAGTTTCACCCGATCTGACAATTTTTCTGTGAATGCCCTACTCCAATGATATTTATCTTTCAGGTATGATGGCAGAAATGGGCCTCTCACTGATGAGTTCAACCATATAAAGTAGGAATATGAATCCAGATATGCCGAGTCAAACACCTCTAGAATGGAGAACACCCATCCAACAGTACCAATATCAAAGCACTTGTTCTCGTGCTTCATCACTCTGACATTATCCATATGTATGTTTTGAAGCACCCCTGGAACATCATCTTCCATGTGAGATACCTGAACCACGATGATGTAATAGCAATTGTCGTTTTCCTGGCAATTGAAATTCGTAGAAACAGAGTTAGTTGCATACAAGTATACTCCTGACAACCGCGTGATTTTGTGACTCACCTGTACTCCCTCTTTCATAAAATAAGATAGATTCGTCTCATATTCGGGATCTGTATCGCTAAAGACATAAATCACGAGGGTGGAAGCCTGGGCCTTCCATAGTGTGTCTTCACCAGCTTTGCTTGTATGTGTAGGCTCCCAGATCTTGAGCGCTAGTAGAACCACAATAACAATTATCGTAACTTTATATCCATAGTTATTTATTCGCTTGTTTTCTGATCCTTTCAGCGACCCACGGAGGTTTTTCGATCTCTGTGACCTCATGGCAACAACATTGCGAATGGGCTGAACTTCCAGCAGAAACAGAATCTAATCCTTTGCAAACCTTTCCATTACTATTGTAAGAATTCTTTGAATGACATTCGGCGATAGGGTGGAAAGGTTTTTCAAACAAACCTTTCATTCCATGGATCCCAGGCCAACCATGGCACCCACTGGGTACTTATGGGCAAAGCGTACATTTGGAAAGGCAATTACGATGGGGGGATCTACGAGGGAGAGACGAACATATATGAATGAAACATTACGTACCTGGATTGTTGCAACATGCGCTTGGACCTTTGCCTGCTGCTCCTTATTTGACTGATTTTGTCTGTGATGTCATCTTCTTCTTTTCTAATGGATTCCAGGAAGACCAGGCTGTCGTTGACTTCGTGAGCGTCAGTCCCCAACAAAGACCGAGCATTGTCGACAATACCATGCCCCAAGTGGAGATTCTCAGCGATATTCAAGGCGCAACTTCGTCCTGGGACACCCCACATGAGCTTGTAGGTGGGCTCCAGATTCACTTCATCAAATTCTACGCTGACATTCTCAAACACACCCGGTTTGTAATACTTGAGGCTTGTTAGAGCACTATGATGTGTTGTTGCAAATGTTATACAGGATCCACCAGGCTTATTGTGCGACAAGGCATCCATGATGGCAAGGCCCAGGGCAGCTCCATCAATAGCATCTGTCCCAGTACCAAGTTCATCCAACAGAACCAATGATTTACCGGTTGACTCTTTCCTGATGTTTTCAATGCGTTTCAAGTGTCCACTAAATGTTGACAGATTGGACGATAGGCTCTGTTCGTCACCTATATCTGCAAGAATGGCATCAAAGCATGGGATACTGATTGGTGCCTCTGCAGGGACTGGGATACCGCATTTAGCCATCATACTTGCTAGACCAACCGCTTTCAGCACCGCAGTCTTACCTCCTGTATTGGGGCCTGTAATAATAATACCTTTGGTGCTCTGTCGTGCGAAAACATCCACTGGAACTGGACCAGAATATGTGTCCATGCTGGCATCTGGGCATCCCGTCGATTGATGCACGGAGGATGGTTTTCTCCACCCAGGCAGCCTTTTCCTGCTGCCCTCGTCGGATGTCGTCGACAAATTGGTTTCACTCACAGTCTTTTCCTTTTCGAGAAGATACTTGGCCATTAGAAGTGGGTGCCTCAGTTTTCTGAGAAGGAGAAATTTTGCATCATCTTCTGCCATTTTTTCTAGGTCTCTCTTCATCCTTCGAGGCTTCCCTGTTCGCTTGAACGAAGAAAATTTTGTCACTAAAGACCCTGAAGTCCAATTACCAAATCTATAACGCGCGTAAATCGTGTCCAACCAGACTAGAGAGGACAGATATTGCTCCAAAACAGAATCGACCATTGAAACCTGCTCTGTAAGGGACCACAAAACAGATTCCTCGGCAATTCTTAGATCCTCTTTCGCTTGAACTAGATCATTGTTAATATTAACCGCTGCTTCAGGCTCTATAATCCAAGCTGACCCTCCAAATTTTGAACCTACCATGACACAGCCCTTTGGTGGATCTCTACCCTTTCCAGAAACAACACAAAGCCGCCCCCGATGCTCCTCAATATCTTCACCATATTTTATTAAAATGCTTTTTAGTCTCTTCTCTAATGTTCTTACCCTTCCCGACGCCTTGCGAACTTCATCACTGGAACCCTCTTTTACATTGCCAGACTCATCAATCCTGACAAAAATTGCAGATGCCACATCAGAAGGCACATCTGATGATAGATCCAGAAATTCTCTCGCAATGACACTAACACGCTCACCTTCGCCTTGTTCTTCAGCCTGGTGGAAGGCTTCTCGAACTTTTTTCTGGACTTTGAGGGCTCCTCTAATAAGGGAGGCAATGGCTAGTAACCCTGCCCCATGCAACATTCCTCCACGTTTGACTCGTTGAAGACAATCCCGAGACTCAACGGTCTGTATACCTCCAAAATCAATATCAAGCAAGTATTCTTCTTGCAGCAACGTCACTGCTTGGGTCTCATTGATCTTCTTGAGAGACTCTTGTTCAGTGGTTGGAGGAGTCATATCTTCCAAGCAAGCTCTCTGGCCAAGACTTGTTTGCGCAAAACCTGATATGTACTTACAGAGCTCAAACCATTCCAGTGCATCCATAGTTGCTTCCTGAGGTGTCCGATACACCATGGATGACTGCGCAGGCCTCAAGCCCCTTGCTTTGAGACCAGGCAAAGGGAAGGCAAAAATCAAAACTTTGTTCAGCCCCTCATACCGACAGATTCGCATATTCTTGAAGTACTGATAAGCATTTGATCGCGTTTTTGATCCATGGTACTGCAACAGAGTCCTAGAAAGATGCTGAGAATGGGTAATTCTCTGCTGACCACAGGTATCCACTCTCCAGGACATGGCCTTCTACTACCTTTCATCCATATTACAATGTAAATTTCAAAATTAAATTCAAGTCCGAATTCGTGTCGCCACCTATCGAACCAATAACACCAGAGCATCTCAGATGGGCCATCTATGGGTACCCAGTCGTTATTCGAATATGAATTCACATGTGAATCGATGATCACGTTGCATTGACGATTCAGGGCATCTAGAACTGAGTCATTAGTGAAGTTGCCATGAGCAGGCAATGATGAGCAGCAGCAAGCGACGAAGAGGAAGGAACCTTCTAAAGAGAGAATACAGTCGGTTATTCAGCAATGCACTGAATCCACAGTTTTTGCTATAGGTGCATTAAGAGACCACGGCATCGCAATCTTTACAAAGAGACACTGATCTATGGTCAAAGAGATGCGTCTTTCAGGGCGACCTTTGCCATTTGTGTGACACCTTCAAGGCTTTTATTTCCACCAATAAATCCAGATGCGTGCACAAATATGCAGCCAGGAATACCGGAGAGGTCGGATAAGACATCATCACGGAGACCTCTCCATTCCTCTGGCAAGGCCTTTCTCGAGTTGAAGCTTTCTGGTGATACTGCTACAGCCTGGATTCTCCAGGATCCATCCTTGTCATCATTATAGATGACATATTTGATCTCCCCCTCGATCCCCATCTCCTTCTCCAACTCATACATGTGACTTTTCCAGGGAACAAATGTCGTTAACTTCACTACCTGGCCAGATGGATCCACGGACTTTCTGTTTCTAATATCTTCTTGCACATATGATCTCGCCGGAAGCCACGACTTGATTGAATACTGCAGACAGCCCATAAACTCTGATCCAGTCATATCCATCCCTTGCCTAAATCTTTCCATGGTCTCTGCATCAGAAAGACGTTCGTACCATTGCGCATTAAGGTTGCCAACACGAGCGGACAGATGCGTGTTGTTGATGTATCGTGGAGGCTGGGATGACTCGTATTGATTCACCCCATTATCAATAGCGTCCACCGCCTCCATGAACGACTTGTACACCTGTAGATACACTGCCTGAATGTCATCCTCTTTTGCCGAACCTCCCATCTCCTTTCTCACAATCTCCTTTCCAAAATGCTTGTAGACCAACCCAGCACTGGAAAGCTTGGTCGAGAACCCATGACCAAATACCTCATCGAAACCCTTCTGATGGTGATCATATCGATCTTGTGCGGGATCATATACACCTCCAACATCTATAACGACATTGAGAGTATCCAATACCGACGGATCTCTTGTCCTAATAATCTGTGCTCCAGCAAACGTATCAGTTTGTAGCAGTAAGAAACAACCGAGCACCTCATCGCAATGGAATGTTCCACTGTGTGTTCCAATTGTCTTCATTGATTTATGTTTTTTGATTGCTGTTGGGCCTTGAGTATCGCTGCTGTTGCTCCGGAGGTTGTTCGACATGCGGCGCTTCAAATGTGACCCTGAAGGGAAGAATAGAAGATTTGGCCCTCGTGTCCTGATTAACTTGCAGAAATTCAACGATGACATCAAAAACTATGTGCAAGGATGCGAATTGGCGTGCGAATATGATGAAACAACCATCTTCAAATTCAGCTTCATAATGCCGTTTTAGCTGATACATACCATGCATGTTTCCATGCCCAAGAAAATGTTACATACAGAGAGATATGACAAAAATATGTTGATTGAGAAAATTCTTCCGAATATACAAAAACAAGAAAATGTCCATCTGCATGCAACTCTCCGGGACAAGTTTTTTTAATCAGTTCAGACCTGAGTTGATGACACAATCATGAGATCCATATGGACCAAGAATTGAATGACCATCTCACCAAAGATATCAGCGTAGCAGATCTTTAGCACTCAAATCCAGCACCACTCTCACCAATTTAGGCCACAGAGCGCTTCTCTGGGGCCTGGTGGTCCTTGGCACCGGTTGGGCGGTGGACCAAAAGGAGGGAACACTGCACCTGCTTGACGTTATCGAAAGCAACAAGTCTGATGTAGGCATCTGGGAAGGCCTTGGTGCAAGCCTTGATCTCGCTCACAACCTGGGCACCATCAGTGCATCCGAACATTGGCAACTTCCACATAGACCAGTAACGGTTATCGAAGTAGTTGCATGTGACTCCTCCAGACATACGTCCAGTGTTGGTGGACATGACGTAGGCAGTCTCTGGGGCAGAGAACTCCAAGCATGGGGTGTATCCATTGCGGACAATGTAGTCAACCTGCTTGATGATCTCCTCCTCAGAGAGTGGTGGGAGATAAGAGAAAGTCTCGAAGAACTTGTTGTCAATTGGGTTCCACACCTGCATTCATAGATGACTTGTGTCAGTCAATCACCAAGACGCAAGTTCATACAAAGTCACTTCGGGTCAACAGGATACCCTATCCAGCACGAGGTTCTCACCGCATCCGCGGAGATCACCACAATGTGTCAGTCAACATAGTCAATAACTATTATTAAACACATTTTCGCGCTGAGTGTCGACTCGGACACGATCAAATCGACCATCGAGACCGTAGTAGGAAGTTGAAGGCGGCCCTCCTTATCCATCAACTCCCTGGGCATTGATGACCCCCATTGATCTCATCTATTCACGATTAAACAACAATGACTCACCTGGAAGGCATTGGTCTTCTTGGCGGCAACGGTAGCGGCCTTGAAGGAGACAGCCTTGGAGGCTGGCTTCATGGCAGTGGTGCGAGAAGCAACCACTGGGGCGGAGACGATAGCAGCAGCGATAGCAACCATTTCGATTCTTGAAAATTAAATTGATGACAGGTGCGGGCCAAGCACAAGTTTTTGAATGATTAGTATTTAATGTGAGGGTTATCCTAGAGTGGCAATGCCGCCTTATCCATCAGAGTAGTGAGCCAGATCGTATTCTGACTTTCTTTTCTTCAATATACCAGGATCGAATGCTTGGTCCTGGTTTCCACTCCCTCTTGTGGGAGTCATGACATTGAGAGAATTCGATTGTGTTCCAACAGATTACATGCTAAGATCATCTCATTTTGGTCTAGAATCATTCAGAGTTAGTTTGGATGGTGATAGAAGTGCCCCTGTGCTGGCAGCCATTAGGTTCTTTCTGTCAGTGTTCATGGCATTCATAGGGGGGGGTGGCCCCATTGATCTTGCTGGAGTTGCAAATTTTTTGCGCTCCAGTTGCTTTAAATGCTGATGCTCATATGGACCCATAGTTGCTCTCCTCTGAGTGGATGGTGATTGCCTCAAACTCCTTGATGGCGTTGCTGGGAGGGATCTTCTCGGCGTCATTGATGCAGCAGCAGGGAGCATCTCTAGGGTGCGCGGAGAGCGGTCTGGCAGCGGTGGCCTGGGTATTCTAGAAGGTGTAAATCCTGGAGTGCTGGCAGATGAGCGGGGATGCGCTTTTCTAGGTGTCTGGAACTCTCTCATACCTGTGCAACTACCATTCATGTCCCGCCCGTGAGATCCTGACGACGACCTGGAACGTTGGTGGCTACAACTATTGCCAGATGTCTTGCTGGCATGAGAGGATGAAGAAGAGAAACTTTTGCTCTCAGAGAGTTGAGCCTCCAATATCTCCCTTCCACTGATGCCACTTGCAGTTTTTGTCATGGTAGAATTGCTCCATTCTTTGCTTGTTGATCCTAAACTTTGATTCGACTTTTTTTGAGACACTTCCATGTCACCATTTGAATTTGCATTACTGCCGGATGCACCTGAGCGATAGGTTGGTCTGGAACTTGTTGTCCAGCTCTGAGAAGCATC
Organism: Picochlorum costavermella; assembly: GCA_011316045.1. Lineage (NCBI taxonomy): Eukaryota > Viridiplantae > Chlorophyta > Trebouxiophyceae > Picochlorum > Picochlorum costavermella. The sequence goes on along the minus strand of WKLD01000032.1, from coordinate 190,012 downwards.
CCATGGTAGGACAGGTATGGAAAAGTCATTCGAAGCATCTGCAGCGACGGTGTACACAATCGGACCTTTACTTCTCACGGTACCACTGCTAGTGCTTGTTTGGTCGGTACCTTTTGAGCTCATCTTTCCATTCTCAACACAGCCGTCCAGACAGCGAGATCCTTGGAGGGATGTAGCATGGCATGACACCATCGTTTTGTTGGACTTGTCCCATGTATTCCCATTTGCGAATGGCATTGATGCTTTTAAAGAATCGATTGCACTTCTTGCTTGCTGATGAATGCCTTCTGGCTCCTCTACAGGATTGAAACTTGCAAAACTCCCACCTGATGTGATGGCTGTACCACAAGAGTTGTGTCTGGAATTTTCGTTTTCATCAGATGTGGAAACGTTTTTCAAATTATCTGGGGAAGAAGCCTTGGAAATCTGAAAATTTTCCAATTGGACACATTGCTCCACGGAAGACCCAAGTAGTTCTCTGAGTGATTTATGAGACACCTCAGAGGATGAAGCAGTGACCCCTGATCGGGCAGAAGATAATCTCTTCTGTTCTTCAATACAATTTGAACATGTGTTGGATCGTTTCGAGGACATCGATGATTCGCTCGACCTGGTGGGGATTTTTCTCTCAGGACAAGGGAATGATTGGTTTGCTGTATTTCCCACCATTGCAACTTCGTTAGACAGTGCGGAGTCCAATTGCAATTTTCTTCGAGCTCCTGGTACGTTTTTAGCAACATTAGACCTGCCCTCTTCAGTATTATACGAACAACCTTTTCCACCCACCGAAACAGTTGTCAAGTTGGATGCAATTTTTGTACCTCTGTCACCTTGGCGGGGATTCAAATCGCGCATTGCTCCTTCAGAAGTTCCCAAATTCTCTTCAGGCATTTTAGATAAACGTTGCTCCGAGCATCGTGGCTGTTCACTGACTTGAGCTCTTGGGCAATTCACATTGGCCAGGAAAGGATGGTCTAGTAATGTCGTTGCTGATGGTCGCTCCCTCCAATTGCGATTGAAACAAAGATACAGAAAATCTTTGCACTCTGGAGATAGATCCTGAGGGATCAGTGGAGGTCCTTTGGACTTTGCAATGTGGAACATTGCAGATACTTGTGATCCATACTGACTCCATGGTGGCTTGCCTGTGGCCATCTCAATAACAGTGCAGGCCACACTCCATATGTCCGCCTTTCTTCCATGCCCTGTTTGTGTAATTACTTCAGGTGCCATCCAGTACGGAGTTCCCTTGACACTGTTGGCTCCAGAGCCAATCGTCACAAGATCCTCAATCTTCTTTGAAGCTCCAAAGTCGGCCAGTTTCACCAATCCAGTATTTTCTACCAATATATTAGCACCTTTGATATCCCTATGCATAATTCCATTATTATGGAGGTATTCTAGACCAAGTAGGATTTGCTTCGTGTACATCTTGACGACTGGCTCTTTGAATGGTCCAAAGTTTGTTAGCAGAGAAGCTATTGAACCACCAGGAACAAACTCTAAAAAGATGTTGATCAACTTTGCATTTCTTTCTGTACCAATATATCTGACAATATTCGGGTGATCAAGAAGTTTGAGGGTGTCCACCTCAGACTCGAGGGACCTGATATGCTCTGCAATCTTAGCACTGCTTGCTCCACCAGCATGCCCCAAAGATACCTGCTTTACAGCCATCAATCTACCCGTATCATTATCCAGGCCGAGATATACGCTTCCAAAGGCACCCTGCCCCAGTAAATCGCCGCAAGTCCAGTTCCTGGGAACTTGATCCTTGACACGGGTAGCAGAGTGACCCCCCTCTGCTGAAACGTGCTTTGAATCCTTTGTTACTACAGCGGCATATGACATTTTACTAGGATCGTTTGGCTTCGAGAGGCCACTAGATTTCATCTGAACGACTGCATTCCTCATGGGAGATGCTGGATGTTTCCTCTGCTGCTTCAAGGGGGATGATACTCTCAAGCTACCATGCTCATCAATGGGCGCCAGTCCATCAAGATCGTCAGGCAAACATCCTGATTTCTCCCCTCTACCCACATACATCCCTATGTCCGCCTGCACACATCATGACCAATTGAGTCACCCAACCCATGTACAATCAGAAATGCTCCCACACACACACACACCGTCGTCGCAGTAACTCCCCCAGAGAGATTCGCCTTGATTCTCTGTCTTTGATCATTTTCATACCCAATATCGTTCCATTTTGCTCTATACTTTTCCTCGGTTTCTCTGCCGTGAACACTCCCCACAGCAGGAGCACTGAAACACTGTCCCATACTTGGTGCGCCTATACCTCTTATTATTGTCCAAATATACTAGTAAATACAACTCGTATTCCCCTTCGTCGATGACAATGATCAATTTGTAGGAAAAATCCACATTCGCAGCAACAAACTATGAACCAAACACCATATCGGACAGCAGCAGCACCTGACGGTATTCAGACAGGTATGAAATTACTAAAGTATATCTATGTATGCAGAGAGCACGTGTGTTGTTCAGTGCTACTAAGAATGACGATCTACTAACGACGTGTAAACCGACAACGCCTTTCTGGTCCACAACAGGTTACCTATGCCTCTCTACGATTCTTGAGGATAATAGTATATATATTCATCTATTTTTAATCGCTTTAGGCGGCATTGTTTGAGAGTCGTGTCCTGTCCACGAGGCACCTGGAAATCGGCAATGTCGTTAAGATGATCCTACGACAAGCCCTCGGTCCAATGCAATATTTAACCGAGACATATGAAACTGAAGACGTTCAGAGATTTCTTTTGTTTCTGGTACAATAGTGTCCCATGGATAGCTGCACCAAATGAACATATACTACAATGAGATATTCGGAAGAAGAGCAATATGCTCATCACCACAGAACAAAGTTGCCAGGAAGAGGCATGAACTCTGAATTGCAGGAAGAATATCAGGAGGACAGAGACGTCTATTCGCAACAATCAGGGGATGCGTTCGAAGGAGAAGAAGAAAACGAATCTCATATGCATCTGTATGCAATATTGGGGGTTGGAAAGGAGGCCACAGGGGAACAGATAAAGAAGGCATACAAAAACTTGGTGAGCACTCTGCACCCAGATAAGATGCATCATCAGGACGATGAGGAGCTACGGCAGGCGGCAAAAGAGCATTTCATTCGAATTCAAGAGGCCTATGACATACTGAGCAATCCTGAGACGCGAGATGTGTACGATGTGTATGGGTTGGAGGGAGTTCGGTCTGGGCTGGAGTTGTCTGTTTTTGATAGTTCCTCAATGACGGAGGAAAAGAAGCGGCGGTGGGAATATTTTCAGAGTCAGAAGAGGAAACTGGTGGAAGAAGCTATGCTGTCGCAGCAGAAGGGAGTGTATATTTTCAAAACAGATGCATCATCGCTTTTTACACCGTATGCACCTGCCAACATTGTATCACGAGTGCCACAGGTGAAAAACGTTTACATGTCCACTGGCATGGATATATCGATTGGATCATCAGCGAAAGATTCAGGGCTATCGGATCTTGACCAGGACTCTCTGCATCTAGGCGGTATGGTGACTGTCAGGGATGGGATTGGCGGAGGTTCGTTTGTAGCTGGGTATCATAGATTTTACTCGAATGGGGCTCAGGGTGCCATTGAAGGGTCCGTGGGCTTGCAGACCTTGTTAGGATTTCAAGCGTCAATTCCAATGTATTCGGACCAAGATAGTACGATTTTCGTATCCGGTGGATGTTCATGGAGTCCTGATAGTGGAGTTGCCTTTGATATGGGTACTGCGTGTCAACTGGGTCCACAGACATCAGGGGAGTTTGCATGGACCTTATTCCCACAAGATCTTTCCTCAATGGCACTCACAATCAAGCATAAAATAAATTCGACACTTGTCGTTGCTAAAGCCGAGGTAGGAGCAATAACGGGATTCACCATCAGACTGATTCATCAGCTAACTGACAGCCTATCTGGTAGACTCTCTTTGAAAGCTGGAACCCAGGGGGTTGAATGTGAGGTTGGGGGCAATAGAAGGCTGTCACAAACATCTCTTACTGGTATGAGTGTCATAACCGGGCTACAGGGAGTTCTATTGAGAGTGAGGTTCCAAACTGGGGGGCACAACTTTGAATTTCCCTTCATATTGAGCACCATCCTTGATCCATGGGTTGTTTTATTTGCTCATATTGTCCCACCCTTTGCTGTCACCTTTTGCACACAGTTTCTTATTTCTCCTATATATAAGAAACATAGAAGCAAGCTTGCGCACCAGGAAGAGGCCATGCGAATAAAGCAAATGGAGACTGACAAGAAGGAGGCCACATTAGCCCAGAATGTGATCAAGCCTGTAGCAAATCGTAAAATGGAGAAAGCGATGAGAGAGGATGCGCTTGTAATTTTAAAAGCACTCTATGGAGATTCTAGCCTGATTTCTGACATGCAATTTGAAGTGATGGATAGTATTATTCGATCTGGTGGTTTTGAGATCCATGACACAGTGTCAGTGATTGATGTCACAGTTCCTGTGCAATACATGTGTGAAAGTGGAAGAGTGAGTTTTCATTCCGGTTATCCTAAAGCAAATTTGTTTGGATTCTTCGACCCTGTTCCAACTGTGCCCAAAATGCTTTTTGTTTTCTTCAAGTATCAGGGACAGTACATGAAAGCATGTTTGGAAGATAGTGAAGGGGGCATCCTCCCTAGCAAAGGGGTCCCATTGGAAGTGACAGCGTGAATGCTTGATTTGTTTAAACATTTTAGAATAGACATATTTATTGAACAAAACTACTACGCATTCTTCTACTTTTTGTCAATCTTCTTCAGGATGGATTCAATCCAAGGTTTGAATTTTGCTACATTTGTGTACCCACCTGGAACATTTTTTCGAGCACAGCCCTCCCCGAATGATGTAATGCCGTATAAAACATCATCTTTGGCGCTCTTGCCTTTCGATACCAATGGCCCCCCAGAGTCACCTTGACAGGCATCTTTTCCTCCCCGAAGATCCCCAGCGCAAATTACCTCTCTTGTCAATTTGTATTTCAGTCCATACCCCTTACCTACCTCTTTGTTCAACAACTTCTCGCACGTCTTTCTTGACACGTACTGTACCCCTACCTCGCGCAGGTTGTTGCTCATATCAACTTCAAATTCGTCTGTTTTGCCATATCCAATAACTTGAAGATTCTTAGGTATCTGTTTGTCAGCTGCAGCATTCATAGATACAAAACCGTCAGATACCCTTACAATACGCAATAACACATCTTCATCGAACATACATGATGCTATCTTTGCAATGGGCCAGTTTTTCACAGGAGAATCCAACTCCAAAATTCCAATATCACCAGTTGGCTGAAGATTATCCCATGAAGATCCATACATCTTCTCGTAATCAGGATGGTACCATTGTCGCTTGACTCTTCGAGTAATATATTTCCGGTTATAGATGTCATCCATTTGCCAATTCAAACTTCCAATTTTAACACCTACAGTGTTATCATCTATGCAATGCCCTGCTGTCAAAACAGCCTTGGGACTGATGAGGACTCCAGAGCAGAATGGACCCTCGTCATCAAAAAGCCTGCATATCACAAGTAAATACCATAATAATTGTGACCGCTTTCGGGGAATTCATTCAAACAACGTACAGGGCAGTGTATGGGTATCTGTCAATGTCTTTGACACGACTGCCACCAACAATCCTGCTGTAATTTCCTGCTTTGCCATCTCCCTCATTCACTGAAGAGGAGCAATTCAAAGATACACCTACTTGCACTAACCGGGACTGTTTCTTGTCTCCTTTTCTATTCTCATCTCCTCCACAAGCATCCTCAGGAACAATGATGGGATCAGTCCCTCCAATCCTGAAAACTGCATCATCGCTCTTCTTGCCCGATATGATTGGCAGAGAGTGCCTCGAATTGATTTCTCCCCTACATTCAGTGACGACGTGTGAGTGCCTTGAAGCAGGAAACATGAAGACGGTATCCAACCACTCGTTCCACCAGTTTCGTGCACCTTCCCCTCCCTTATCCCCGACCCCGCAACCATTCAAGATGGAACCTTTTTCCCATTCATAATATTTCCTTGCAACTTCAGCGAGTCGATACTACCTGTATCAGCGACGTGGCCCTCAAGGTACCACGTCAGCGGACCAGACGGCGTGGAAGCACGCCCCCAGAGGCATGACAAGTATGTAATTGGCACGTACTTTACCCCATCTATTTCATATATAGTGCATATTACTGTAAGAAGTGTGAATAGATAACGCATAGTGTCGACTTTTACCCACGCTCCTAGGTTCCACCTCAAACGCGTGGAAACCAACAGCCACGCGAGATAGTACAAACGAGTTGCTGTAGAATATCGGATATCGAAATTCTAATTCCTATTTTCCATAACTGCAGCGTATCATATACCCCGTGAAATGATGCATTCATTCGTGTAGGTTGCAGATCACGTCCTAATTCGCACATGGCAATGTACCATTTCACGCGGGAACATGTTCATGGAGATGAACCTCCGCGGAGGCTCGGCATCCAGTCCACACCCTTCCATGGCCTCTCTGCCCATGAAGAGGCCATTGAATTCGAATGATCCCAGTCATCACAATGGCCTGCATGGTATCCACTTCAGAATAGGTGCGCTGAATACTCACTAGTGCCACTCATGAGTGATCACATGTGGACATGTCCATGTACATATGTATACTTGTAGCTACACTGTAGTGATGAAGTTTCTGACTGTTGTCAGACCATCATGAAATATGCTCCATCCTCCTCCAATCGCTACTCAATTGAAAATACTATTGTGAATCTTGTATCTATACATTAAATTGTGGGTGGATATGCAGATATCTGCTATCGATAGGATAGCCTGTGCGCCTTGTCTATACCAGTGAGTTGCGCTTGTCATGCAACTATAATTTATCCGAGGAGCAGACATCTCGATCCTTATACAAGTACAATAGTACATTTAGATGGCACAATCTAGTGGTGTTCGGGTAGTGCTCCCAGGAGACGTGGTGTTGCCTCAACTTCCCAAGGAAGGGATCATTCAAATGGGCTCTGGCGTATTTGTTTCTGATTCAGGTCCGGATGGTAGGGAAGTCGTAGCCAACCAAGCAGGAATTGTGAAGGAAGAGCAGGATGGCGACAGTGGACGTACAAGTATATGGGTACTATCTCGACAGAAATTATATTCCCCTTCTGTGGGAGATGCTGTTGTTGGCACAATCGTGCATCGATACACAGAGCATTACGAAGTCGACATAGATTCTACATACACAGCATTGTTGCCTATTCTTGCTTTTGAGAACGCGAGCAAGAGAAATAGGCCAATGCTGAGGGAAGGAGATGTTGTGTATGGAAGGGTTGTCCATGTGGACACGGGCATACCAAGGTGTATACTACATTGCTCAGATGCTTCTGGGAAATCATCCGGATATGGACCGCTGTACAACAGTTCTCAGACATCGACTAATAAGAGAGGAATGTTGTATCGGATTTCAACCATGTATGCGAGAGAAATACTGTTGCAGTCGTCAGCAGCTGGGCATGATGGTATGGGCATTCTGCACATTTTGGGGACGAGAATTCCATTTGAGATTGCGATTGGAATGAATGGATTGTTTTGGATAACTTCAAACTCATCAAGCAGTGCTTCCAAACAGTATGTAGAGACGTGCATCCTCGGGACTACAATTCAAGCCTGTGAATCTTGCACAAAGCAGGTGGTGGAAGCATTGCAACGAGGTACACAGCAGGAGAGCGGCAACGAGGTGATAGAGAATAGTTCTTCCATGTTCGCCAAATTACTTTCAAGACACGTGCTTGGGCAATTCAATGCTCAAGTCAATAGTTGGTCATCATGAACCTGTCATGACACATCATGGGGTAACAGGAATACGGACCAGCATGAGAAGTACTCCTATATAGGTGATAGACTCACTTCAGTCTGGATGAAGACCAAACAGTGATATATGCTATGACACCTAGGTAATGATTTGGATCGCTTTAAGGATCGACTTAGGGAGTGAAATTCATAAAGTTACATTCTTGAATGGAACCCATTGAAGTCGCATTGTCAGAGTGCATGGCTTCGTGCTATCTGGACGACTGTAATCAGGAACAGGATCTAGCGTCCAAGATTTTGTGATATCTCCCATTGGTGCATGAGCTATATCATTCAATGGAATCTCCACACTACCAAGAAAATCATCTTTTGAGAATTTATCATAGTCAAAAACCTTCACCGAGAGCACTGACTCCCGTTTAATCTTGAACCACTCTAGTTTGCAATCATCCCACTTGGGAGAACATTCCATGTGCATCACAGAGGACTTCTTTGTAATGTTAGCGCATGAGAATTTCACGTATACATCTGATGTTCCCAGAACAATGTCGGCTATCGGTATGTTTGATCCTTCGATTAGGGTCACCAGTAATGCCCCAACTGGCTCACTTGTGTGTCCCTTGATTAATTCAAGAGGCCAGTATGTGATTTCAAGGCTCACTTCTCCTCTTCCAGCCCCACAACCTGCTGGATTGCTGAATTCCTCTTGTCCAAGAGGAACCGTCATTGCACTCTTTTTCCCTGGATTGGTAGATATGTCTGCCAGTGAGATCTTGGCCCTTCCAATTAAATCAGCTGAACCTACAACTGATGCAGCTCCTTTGACCAAATTCACCCTAAAGAGCTCCTTCATGTTCACCATGTCCACATCAAACATTTTTAGGTGCAAAAATTGGTCCTCTGGTTCTTGAACAAGGAGCCAATGTGTCTCTTCCCATATTGGATTCAGAGTATTTGCCTTTTTCATTGTTTTCTCTCTGTCTCCGTTTGGATCGACAAAGAGCTCCAAGAATGGATCAGCAGATCCGAATTTATCCATTCTAGGAAGCCCATTTCCAGACTTCACAAACACCTCAACTGCTCCTTTATTTCGCATATACAACCCCAGTAGAGGTCCAGTCTTTTCTTCTGGAAGGATTGGCACGACTATCCGCCTCGGCCACACAAGCATACTGGTGAAGGTTTCTCTTAAGAAGGGGTCCAGCCATGCTTTAACAGCTTTTGCTGATAGACTCCCACCGAAAGCAGCTCCGAAATCGAGATGGAACTTGACCAAGGGAGGTGTCATCAAGGACACTGTTGCAGCCCCAAAACCTGGAATCTCGGGCAACAAAGGGGACAACACGATCCTTGCTTCCCCTGAGACGGCCAAATTGGTGACTTTAGGCACCATTCGAGTCGCTGAACCACCTGCCATCAGCTCAATCGCCAAAAATATACTTGCATCCCCGGACCATCGAAATCCAACATCAATCTCAATCCTCTCAGAATCTCCCTTGTCTGGTACTTGAATGGTCTCTATCCGAAAGGGGGAGTCTCCAAACGTCAGCTTCTGAAACGAAATCTTACGGATGAACGAGGGCCTGTATTCATCCAACATCGGTTCAACTTGACATTTGATTTCGTCACAAATGGCTTTATCATAGTATGGCCAAGCTTGTCGAACAATGGAATTCAGCCACTCCATCTTTTCCACATCCGAGAAGTCCAGCCATAAGGGAATATTATGTAGCAAAAACTGGGTTCCTTTCTTCCCAGGGATCATCCCCAGTCGCTGATTACGCTCATCCTTCCATTTCTGATTCTGATAGTACATAGCAGTGCCAGCAACCCCAATGACCATACCCACCACAATACTCTTGAACAACTCTGAGGACGCATACAATTTCCAATGCACAACCGCAGATACGATCACTGTCAACCATACCAGCCAGAATGAAGCAACAATTTTGGACCCCTGGATGTTGCTCTTGGCCCTTCCAGTCTGCACTCCAGTCTCTTCAACACCAGAAGCACTGGTAGAGTCCGACCCTCGACCTTGGACATCCCCGATACTGGATGTCCCCATCCCAGAATCATTTAATTTTGTATCATCGCTTAATTTCACAGAAGAAACCCCTCCCTGAAGCTTACTTCGCTTCATCTTGTTGTGAGACTTTAAGACAGACACGAAATCAATTCAACTGGATTCGTTATACCTGTGATCTATCATTACATGGATATGAATTAATTAATTAGACAGGGGTTGAAATGAAGTGAAGAACGAGTATTGACCCAATCCGAAGCGTACGGTGCCGTAGCAAAGCATTGGCGCGCACGCCCAGTACTGCCCAAAGATCTCATCAGTCAAGATCTCTCCCTGGTGGTCGCTGTCCATAAGAATGATGGCTAATAGCATGCTGTGATATAGAAATTATCTTATGAAAGAAAGCTTTGGGTGTTAGGTGTGTCTGTGGCATAGGGTGGACATGTCAGAGTTCGCGAGGACGTCTTGGCACGTCTCTGTGTGTTCAGATTGTGTAAGAACAAGCCCTAGTAGATTCATTGATATCACAGATGGTGATTTGGAGGAATACTGTATAGGTGCGTGATGGGATTGAGAGTATATATCCCTGGAACGTACTTGTGTGATTGACTGCAATATGCCGGATATCCTGCAGGGATTTTGTCAGAATATCCCGCAAAAGACATCAAATCGATTTACAGCCTTGGACAGGCCATTTGTAGTGCGAAGCATAGTGAGTTGAAGATCGGCTTGGAGCAGGATTTTGAGTACTTTGCCCGTGCATATGATGGCGTTGAGATGCCCAAGCATCTCAAGACATTATCTGAGGAGGAGATTGGTGCTCGAGAAGAAAGGTTCCTTTCAAACATGGTGACGGTACTGCTGAAGAACCATTATCATATTCTGACAGAGCAGGAGTGGGAAGCGGCTGCTGCAGAAGATTTTCTGTTGACTTTGCCAGTCAATGTGAAGTGGGATTCAATGGATGATTCTTTGTTCGACCGTACCGTGTGGAAATCTTTTCCAGAGATGAAAAATGAATATCCTGTATGTTTAAGAGATAGGATTTTAATTTTTCACAGGGGAGTGACCTGTGCCAAAATGGAGGGCAAGTACTTTGCACAGAAAGTGGAGATATTGATTTCTTTTCTCATCATTCAGCCAATCCTGAGGCTTCTTCTATGGACACTGGGTAGGGTAGGATTAAGAAACATTCAACGATTGAATACAAATGTCGAGAATTCGTCATCGTTGTACATGCGGCAGTCATCACTGGGGGGCAATGCAGAGCAGATTGCAGTGCAAGGAGATGATCACGCTGCTTCAATTTGTATTGAGAGGCGAACCTTTGACCATATTTTCCCAGATGCTCGCTCGGTTTTAAAAATGATGTTCAAGACGATTCAATTGCAAGAGGCCTGCTGGAAGGATGTCATTGTCGTGTACAGAATGGCAAATACCTCTGGTCCTCGCCATGAATTTGATATCAAGTCATCCATGGCTGACGAGGCGGTAGACAGAAATATAGTCTTAAAAAGGTTTTCATCTATTCCCATTGCTGACATGGAGATTGTGTTTCCAGAGAAAAACATCCACATGCCCCCAAGCGTACTGGTCAACATTGCCATCACGCTCTTCGGAGCCATTGTGACATTGATAGCCACAATGCGAGGAGGACTGAGTTTGACAAGTTTTTGGACGACTCTAACAATGCTTGGAACTCGAATGGGACAAGTGCTGCAGACGAAAAGGTCTGAGAAATCAGAGATCGAAAGATCAATGGGCCAACTCCTCTCGCAAAGAACTGTAGCATCGCAGAATGCCGCTTTATCCTCAATCATTAATGATATGTTTTCCCAGCTGGTCAGACAGGTTATATTTGCATACTTTGTTTTGCTCAAGCATCATGGGAGTACAATGGCCCAGCTGGATGAACGTTGCGAGGATATTCTAAAGCAAACGTTTGATTTGTCAATCGACTTCACCTGCCAAGAGGCAATTCAGGTTCTGAAGAAGTGGAGCATCGTCACAGAGGATCCAACAGGAAGACTTCTTCCCCTTGAAATTGACACGTGCAAAATAAAGTTGACGGATGTTTTGGTGGCATCTTCAGTCCACCAAAGGAGCACCATTCAGGAAACCCTCAAAGGCCTAGGTCTCCAGTTTGGGGCAACGGTGAAAGAGTCCAGTTCGCACAGCATCAGGGCCATTGATGATATGAGGAAAAGTTCCGTGCAAGCGATTCACGACTTCATAGGACCAAAGGTATCACGAGCAAAGACCCCTACATCAGGCCATATGGCTAGTCAAAGCCACAGTAATCCCATCAAATCGCTCTTTCTAAGAAGGCGAAGAAAGGAGTGAATTGATCATCATATGATATAATATTGAAACATTGAATTGAATAACTGAACAACACCCCATCCACGGCGGCACAGTGCATATACAAATGCTGATATCCTTGCTTGTTGGGTTTCCCTTGGGTGTCAACCTCGGAATACTGGTACGATACCCAGATGATATCGATGTATGTAAATATGTAGATGATGGGCACGGAGCTTGCCTTGTAGGTCGGAAACATTTTATTCAAGAATGTGTACAGGCGGACTCCCAAGGCCTTCCTGGCCCTATGTGACGAGTCTGCTGATAGCAATACTGCGATAGAGTTTCCCCCTGGAGAGAGCAATGTTTCCTTCTTCAAGCAGAGGCTGCTGAAGGACACGTCTCCAGCTCTGTCAGAACCTGACTACGAGAGAGTACGTTCCCTTGTATTGACGTTCTGGTTCACGAATAGATCCACTGATTGGATCTATAAGCACTGACGGTATGCAGATTCGATTCCTGAACACGCTATTGCGGCAGTTATGGCCCCATTTGTCCCCAGCGCTTCACAAAGAGATCATAGTTCAATCCAAAGCACCTGTTCAGGAAATGGTAAAAAAAATCCCTCTTCTGACGAATGTTCGCGTGGATACGATGGATTTAGGAACAAGACCTTTTCGCATAGACTCGGTTAAATCTTGTTCTGTGGGGGAAAATGTGATCATGCTGGAAGCGCCACTCTTTTGGGGAGGAGATATTATGGTGCGGGTTGTGGTCGAAGCTGATGTTGCAGGGAAGACAGTGGACATTCCCATTCAAGTCTCTTGCGTGCAATTCAAGGCTCTTGTACGCATGACTATGTATCCACTTGTGGAGAAGTTGCCTTGTGTTGGTGGTGTGACCATGTCACTCCTTGAGCAACCAACTGTAGATATGGATTTGAGGGTTTTGGACTCTCCAGATTTGCTCAGTATTCCTCCTATGGCTATCATACGAAAGATTGTGCTGAGTTTGTTGGCGGGGAAATATCTTCTCTACCCTAATGAAATTTCTGTGCCAATTATGCCCAATTTTGGTTTGCCAGAGCCCCCAAAAGGTATCCTGAGGATACACATTGCATATGGCAGGAACCTCAAGTCTTCTTGGCTGGATGAAGTGGATCCTTTTGTTGAAATTGAGGTTCGAAAGGGAAGGAATGTGTCCACTAAAGTTATTGAAAATGCCACAAATCCTGTGTGGAATGAAACAAAGGAAGTTATTGTGGATGATTTTGAGTCACAGAAACTCAAGGTCACAGTATATGATGATGACTTTATCACATCGTCACTGGTTGGAGGTGTGTACTTGGAGCTCTCATCAGCACCATTCGTTGAGAACCCAAATAAGATGTATCGAATGCTGCTTCCCGTATACGTTCCAAAAGAAAAAGGCGTGTATCAAACCATAAAGGGCTCAGACATGCGCAGTGCCCATGACGCTGCCTATGTCGAAGACAAAGTGAGAGAAGAGGTTGCGAAAAAGCCTCAAGCCAAACTACTGATCCCAATGCTCATGAGAAAACGGGCAGCTAAGAAGGCAAGGAAAGAAGCACTGAACGCATTGGCGGATGGCAACCCTGAGATGGGACCCAGTGGCAGGGGCCCTCTGGCAACTTCAGCCCAAGGTGATGCACCTGAATCGCTACCAGAGGATGATAAAGCAACAGTGAATGGCCAAGTATGCCTTGATGTGACATTCATTCCATTCGCAAGTAGTAGCCATGAAGAGAAATCAGAAAAGGATCCACGACCTGATTCTGTTTTGAAAAGAACAATCACCTTCTCCAAATCACCAAGATGCAAGGGTGTGCTCTCTGTCCATGTATCCAAGGCAATGTATCTAGGAGATAGCAAGACCACCTACGTAGAGTTAGTGGTCACTGACCCATCAAGACAACCCAATCCAGATATCAGTATTATGTCACCAAAAGAGGTCAACGAGCAGAATCCCAAGTACAACTACAAGGCAGACTTTGTCAACATATCAACGCAGTCAACGCTAACACTGACGATTTACGAGGTTGCTGGCATGGAAAATATGTTGAGTGCTAGTCTTGGCTTACTGAGACACCGTGAACCTCGGATAGTTGGCTTTGTCATCATTCCGGTTAAGGAAGTATCAGAAATGGCCCACCAGAGGGGTAAATATACGTTGAGCGGGGCACAGTCTGGAGAAATCCATCTAGGTCTCTCCTGGCTTGAGCTAGAGCTCGATGATATTTGATTCTTTCTGCTCTTTTCTCGAAGAGGTTGATGGAAGAGTATCTGACTGGATGATACGCCTCCATATGCATGCATATGGTGACAGGATGCGATATTCGATATTGTGGTGTCGATTCTCTGTCGACCGTCGTCACGACACCTGTATGCATGGTCAATCCCGATCGACCTGTACACTTAAAGCTTGAAGTTCCTTTTTGACAGGAAGTAACAACGTGTGTATCCATTCAAAGTATATTGTAAGAAAACCCGGGTTCCTGCCGCAGTGACTTTGACAAGCGCAGAGTCACCAGGGTGTAGGCACCACACCAGACCCTTGGAGTACCATTGGTTTGTTTAATATTCATTTTGTGATGAATGGTCGTGGAACTGGCAGAGGGGGACTTGGGGTAGGGGGCGGTGAATCAGGGCCCCATTCGGAATCAGATATTCACCTCTCTCAGTTGCATCAACTGGCGAAGATGTTGAGAGAGACGCAAGAAACTCTCATAAAGCGGGGTGTGGATCCATCACCGGAGAATATGGCAGCATATCTGCTCCAGGCACTGGTGCAGTCCAGTACTTCACTGCAGGAGCAGCAACAGCATGACTACGACATGGAACTGGTGCATCAGAATGAAACAGATCCAGAACCTAATGTTTACTATCCAATACCTTCTAAGGCTGAGGATGTACCTGAAAGACTTTCTAGAATGCTTGAGGAGGTGTACAGGGCAAGAGGACTGCCACTTCCCCTCTCAAAGCCTGGAGAAGCCATGGCAGAACGTCGTCGAAGAACTACAGATGTCACAGAGCACGAGAATATGCAAATAGATATGCGATGGGCAGCTGAGAAAGTAGTTGTGCAGGATGGCCCTGAGATCATGAAAGTGCAGGATGATTCTGAGAAAGTGAAAGTGCAAGATGATACAGACAAGATAATTGACAGGATTGCCAAAGCGAGGGTAAGGAATCGTGAAGCACAGCAAAGATTCAGAAACAGGCGACGTGAAAAGATTGTCGGGATGGAAACGGATTATACAGTTTTACGCGACATGTGCCGGAGAATTGAGGAAGACAATCTTGCCTTGGAACAGAAAGCACACTATCTTTCGCGGATTATTATTATGAGAGAGATCATTCTGCATTCATTGTCGTGTGAGCCTCCCGAGAAAGACAGCATGCTTTACAGGATTCTTGGAGAAACAGGGTTTGGAAGAGCAGGTGAGTCCACTCCTAAAAATGATGGAAAGAAGAGCAGCTCAGGAGAAGAAGAAGAAGACCCACGTAAAGAGCCTATTGAAGAAGTGATGGAGGAGAGGCCCGGCTCTTCTGGCAATTTGGATGAGATTTATCGAATTGCGCGTTCGTTGGACGATCCAGAATCATTCTTTTTGTACTGGAGGGAGTGGCAGATAGAGATCAAGCATAGCTTGGCAGAATACGATCAATTTAAGAACAATGAGACGCGAGAAGATGTGATTCACAAATTTGATAAAATGGTCAAAATCTGGGCTGTGAATAGTCGCTTGTATCCAAACAATTTTAAAGTGATGGTTGCAGACCATTCCATGCCTGAAGAACAGGGAAGTATGAGATGGAGGGATATTGCCAGGAGGGTGTTTGAAACTATGGCTGAGGACAAGGTTCAATTGCTGAATGAGTATTGGGACAAATTCATGGCAAAAATGTCAGACTACTACTCGAGGAGGGTTGATGTTGCAGAAAAGCTTGCAAACCATCAAGATTCGATCAAGGACCACAACCCTGACAAGTACTGCTTGAAAAACATGAGCAATAATCACTTGTTGTTGGGATATTTGATAGGGTCTCTGAATTATTTAAGTGAAAAGACCTGGATTACAAATGTACGACTGTCATCTGGGTGGACTGTTGCAATTGGGGAGTGGAATTCGTGCATCTGTAATGCCCTTGCAGCTCCGTATCCTCCCAATTGGGTTGCCATCTGCAAAGAAATTGTAGATATTGGGAAATCGACGAATATGGTTAAGAAAAATGATGATATGAATCAATGAATGTGAATGCTGTTCTAGCCTTTCAGTGATGTGAGTGATTGACGTAAACTCTCACCATTAGAAAGGCATGTAACCGACAAAAATCTACGTAGTTCCTTGCATATCTCTTCATTTATATCAATATATATAGTTGGTTCGATCTGCCGTGCAATTGAAACTTTACTCGCAGCTGAATTGCAAAATATGACCCTATGGAATGGGATCATGGGCACCTGTGATGTCTCACCAATTATCCCTGCGTGCTCCAAGACATCTGACACCACTGCCTGCCCAATATCGTCTTCTACTTGACACACCAAAAATACATCCTTCCCTAATCCGATGATCTCTTTCACAACCTCCACTGCAGAGTCCACAAGACTGGCCCCCTGAGTTGACAACTCTTCAGGCGTTCTCTCGTGCACTATAGTGCCACCCACGGACAAGACAATCGATGAAACCCTGGACAGTTGTTGCTTCAGAGAAGCATCGCGTCCTGCTCTGTGTAAAGCTTGCGCAGGACTCGAAAGCTCCACTCCAGACACTCCTACACTGTCGGAAGCAGCTCTAGTTTGCCCCCTTGCCCTAGGTTCGTTTAATCCTGTATACCAATGAAAATACATGGTTGATAAAACTAGGCATACATTCATTGTCGATGCCACGCACTCTTCTTTTGTCTATAGTAAGCATACAGAGCTGCCCCAAGAGCCAAACCCAAGACACCTCCAGAGAGTGATACTCTGGATAGAAGCCTCTGAGAACAGGTAGAACTTATTAATCATATCTTCATATAATATTCACATGTCCTGAAAAGAATATAGCGTACCAAGACAAAGGAGAGGAGACGAGAAAAAACCATTTCAGAGCATACTACAACGTCAGCGATACGAGTCTCTAATTGTCTACTTTAAACAATAACTGATTTCATATTGAAATTTATAACTACGCTATGCTGTCTGACTGACAAAAGCACAGCATGGGTGATACAAGTAGGGAAGAACTGGTTGCGCTAGGAAGGCAAAAGGTACGACAGGTGGCTCAATAGAGCATGGAATGCCGCGATTTCATAACAAGGTATCACTTTTGCTCTAGTTGGAAGAATTCAGGCAGAGGAGGCGCGATGAGGAGAGGCAAAGCAAGGCTTTGTCAACGCAACTGAAGGCAGAAACACCCGGGCCATGCCAAGATGACACAGGGATAGTGACTAGCAACGTTAGAGTGGAGTCTAAGGATGGTAATGGATCCGAGCAACTAGCAGTGTATGACAATCAAGTCTCCCGGGCTTCACAACAGTGTGACAAGCAGACTCTGGGAACAAACATTCTTCAATCCAGTGCACTTGCAGGTAACTCCAAGTCATCTGACGAATCAATACGCGATCAGGAGAGCCCTACAATGGGCTCAAATGTTGATGAACCTATTCGGGGAGTTGTGGACAGCAGAAGGGATTTAAACTTGGATGAAACAGAAAGTGTCGAGGATGTGGACAACCTTCCCAACAGCACTGCTGGAATAGGACACAATGAGAACATTCAGTTTGAGGCTAGTCTTTTTTTGATCCCAAGAGATGATGATGCCCAAAGGGGCCATGGCAGGCGCGCAGAGGGACTGGATGGAGCAAGCCCTGATGATGTTTCCAAAGACAGCAGCAACAGGGAGGATGAGGAGGGTGATGACATGAAGAGAAGTGTACTCTTTGAGAAAAGGTGCGATCGATATTTATCCGTATGATTTAGTGATTCTCTTTTTAATGGTGCTCTTATGAATTTTGCCATCCACTACCATTGCATTCTGAATGTGTTCAGGAGAAACTTTGAAAGACTCCAAGAGCATATTGATGCTTTAACTTCGGAAAAGATGGACCTTTCGTTATGTCTGCAGCAACAAACAAATCTTGTTCGACGTTTGACAGAGGAGAACGAGAGAATGGTGCAGAAGCTGAATGCTGCTGCCAGTAAGGAGGAACACCTCCAAGAATCTGTGCTGAATTTAGAAAGAGATAAAAAGGCCATTGAGAGCCGTGCCTTGCTATCTGAGAAGGAATTAGGCATCAAAGAGAAAGAGAACAGGAGTCTTGCTGCGAAGGTCAAGGTACTTGGGAGCGAACTTGTCAATTTGGAGGAAAATCTCCACAATGCAAAAGAGAGGATGCAGTCAGAATACATCCATGGAGGCGGGAAAGATGCAGAGGAGCATCAGGGATATGCGTATAAAAAGGAAAACGATGAGTTAAGAAGCGAAATATGCATGTTGCAGGACACTGTCGGAAAGTTGCAGCAATCATTGAGAGAATCAGAAATTCAGCTGGCCGCTGCCCTTGAAGCTCAAGATACTCAAAAGCAACAGATTGCTGAAACAAACAAACAAAGTCAGTCATGCCCATTAACTAGAACAATTGCACTGAGATCTGTATCGAATGTGAGCCCGTCATTTGAAGGAAGAACGCCTGTGTTGCCGGTGGAGACTCAAGCACTGCTCCCTAACAGAGCATGCCTTCTAAAGAATGATCTATTCCAGGAAGACATTGAATCGCTTGCAGAACGCGTATATCTTTTGTTGAACAAGAATCTAAGAGCTTGACCGCATGAGCAATTTCCACTTTGCGCGAAATGTATATCGTCACGCTCCTGGAGCTCCCGGAGTTGGCAGGCTCCCCAGGGACTGGGCCAAATGCATGTCAGCATCGGGCTGTCGACCATTTCGTATCGAACCCGTCCCAGACACGGTCATACTGACAAGGTTGATCGAAAAGGGACAAGTGTATAAAGGCTGATTGCGTGATATGTTTGCATACTTTATAAACTTGATTACATTTGCACATTGCTGGCAATAGAACAGGAAAGAGAAGAGTCTAGGATGGCAGCTATCACTTGGAGAGTGTTCTTACTCTCCTTAGTCATGTTGGTATCAACCCTGTATACTGGCATTGCACGTGCTCAGCACACGACAGGTACGTTTGTAAAATGTCTCGGTCTTTTGTAGAAGTTTTGTATGGCCTCATGACACCATCATCCCATCATGATCATGATGTTGGGGCTGAGATCTCCTTCTAGAAGGTATCCCCTTCCTCCTTTACGTTTCTGAGCTCTGAACTAGATATGGGTATATAACTGACATTGTGATGAGTCGATTCTTCAGGTAATTCCAATGCAATCAAAGAGGCGCTTGCGGATAGCATTCGGTTAAGAGCAGAAGCGAAGAAGGCAAGCACGCTTGCCAAGCATGGAGGGAATGTTGGCCCACAGGCTACGCCTCAAGCGGCAAAGACTAAGAACTTTGCGTTCACAAAGATTGATGTGAACGCAAACCCTACAAATCCGTGATCAGTGAGTACTGAGACAATCCATCTGCGCATCTCCATCATGAGAGATGTGTGTGCTGCAGCAATCGGGACAAAAGTCAGATCCAGCATAGGAACTCTGTGAACCATTCGTCTTGGAAATTGCACCGAGTACTACCAGATATTTCGATTTGAAAGACAGTGAGTGCATGGTAGGCTAATAATATATGATAGCTTGTCTTTCTAACTTCATTGATTTGATTTAATTTTAGCCAGGCTCACTGGTGGCAGTGTAAAAAAATTCGACTCTTTCATATCCAATCATTCTTCTCTGAGAACCTGATGATGAGATGTTTGCACGTTGAACCCTTTTCTCTCCAACGATCTCCTATCTGGCTTCCGGTCACTGCAATTTAAGGTCCTGATCATCAGGACCTGACCCGTGTGACTTCCGCATGCCAATGGCATGCCATGCATGGTCGGATCTCCGAGGGTTGACCAGGCGAGCCAACCCCCACAATAGGCCCACTTTTTCGAATCCAGGGGATCAAATAATGCAATCAATGTTAAAAAGCATATATTACAATGGAGTTGGGTCAATTAATACTTGTGGGGTCACTACATCTGTCTGTGAGAAGAAGTCAGTTACGGCTGGAACTGGGACATTCTGGGGCATCCGAACAGTAACCAGCACATATTTTGATCAACATGGGGGTTGATAAAGCGACATTGTACTGTATCTATAGCTCAAAGAATGATATGAATATCACAATTTAGAAGTAGTGGAAACAAAATAGTAGCATGGGTGTCCTACCTTTACCCATCAGAACTTGTGTTTTCACTGTGTGTGTGCTCATGATTGGACTCTGGGCAGCAGAGGCCTTGGATGCTCCTCGCCAGGCTCATCTGGAAAGTTTAGTTGAACCGGCAATACATGAGCTCCAAGATTTTGAACAGACCCAGGTACGAAGGCCACATGATAGGAGACTTAGAGAACGAATAATAGCTGATGCTGTGGCAAATGCTGTGGCTGATGTTATTAGGACTAAAGCAGAAGCTCAAGCAACTTCAGCAGCACAGCAGACACAAGTGGCCCCCTCACCTCCAACAAACACAAAAGAATTTGCATACACTAATATACGATTCAAATCCTTTGTTAATGAGGACACATCCAGACACGATGACTCTTTTCTTCAATCTATACAGGAATCTGCACTGCATGATGCTCAAGAGAAGGATCAGAAAGAACCAACGAAGGCGAATCCGCCGGAAGATAATGCTGATGATGATCTAGAATCACAACTAAACTTTAAACTCGCGCAGGTGCAGAAGGAGATGAACGAGCTCGAGGAATTGAAGAAAGAGCTAGCTGCCAGGAAAGCCAAAGAGGCCTCTTCATCAAACCAGAGGAGGCTCCTATCAACCAACCTGAAGTGGCAAGATAGATTCCAAGACACTGGTATTCGTGGGTGGGATGCTATGAAGCTTGCTAACAAGGTATGTATAAAACAGATGCGTAGCGTCATCATGCACAGTCTTGCCAATTGTGTAATGTTTCTTGCAGAAGAGCGACATGCTTCAGGATGACATCTCCCTTCTCCAAAAAAAGATCAGTGATACAGCTGCCAGCGTGAATGATCGCCTCATAGACCTCCTTAATTTTGGCACGGAGACACTAAGTCGGGTCGTCGGCTCCCAAGGCGACAGGCAAGTTGTAAGGAGTGACGCCATGAGAACATTCCTTGATGCAGCAAGGGATGTCCATCTGGGCAATCTGGGCAAATTCCAGAGCATGCTCGAGTCTGTCATGGACAGTCGCGAGATCAAACACGAGAAGCTATTGAATCGCGTCTTCTAGAAAGGTTCCTTGCCCTTCCCACTCGCGCAGGCGTATGCATTTGATCCCTAGGACTCCCATTGGGAGTCTCCCAAAGGGCCCATGCCAATGGCATGAATGGAACAAGAAATAAACACATGTACATCTCACAGATACTGTATCAAATTGTAAACTGTTTGTAATCTTCTTATACGAGAGAGCAACATGAGCCTGACACTGGGAAATTTGCAAAAACAATGTCACACGTGTAGAGGTTGTCCTAGTGCAGCCCCATTTTATGGTGGACGAATGCACAGGTTTGGAGCAACTATTCCTCTCCATAAACATGTTGCTGCTTCAATGATTAAAGAAGCGGCCACTGGCGTTGACTTTCCTCTGGTTGAGAAACTATGGTACGAATCGACGCTTCTGTGTTATCTGAACCAACACAACACGTATGGTGATCCTTTATGGATTCATCGACATGTTTCTATGACCTGTAGGGTTGGTGATGAGATGAGATGTATGGGGGCAAGCAACAGAGTGAAGAAAATTGCCTTTGTTGGTGTAAAACTGTATGCTATTGGCCTATCTGTGGAGGCACAGCTGGCAGCGAAAGAGCTAGGCGTTAGAGACAGAGGGAATTTCTTCGAAACTGATGACGATTATTGTTGCGCTCTTGTGGACGGGGCATTCATCAAATCATTGGAGATAGTGCTGGTTAGGAACATCCAAGGGAAGCAATTCATAGATGCCATAGATGATTCCTTGCGACCCCGCTTGGCTCTATCTGGTGATCTGGGATCTTTGGAAAAGCTTCAAAACTTTTTTGTCAAGCTAAGTCTTTCGAAAGGGACTGTCATAAAGATGGTTTTCTGTCAAGACTCAAAGGTGGATATTTGTGTGAGGGAGAGTCGTCCCCCAACTTTTGAGAATGTACGACATATTATGGTAGCATCATCTCGTATCTTGCTTGCACTCTGATGTACTTGACTTGCGTTGTAGGAAATACCTGATATCTCCATCGAGTCTCCTTCTCTTTCAAGGGCACTTTTGGAGTTATATATGGGTTCAGAGAGCATAATCCCAAATGCAAAGGAAGAATGGGCAGGTGGTGCCAAATCTTTATTGGAAAGTGAAAAGATTAGGAGAGATACGCGCCCGGGAGGGTCTGGATAATTTAATGGCCCAGTGGCTAGCCAACTGAAACTGTAGAGTGGAGCTGCAGCCAAGAGTCTTGGCCCAAGACCGTGGTAGCCTCGCTACCAATGATAGGGGAGCGAGCTTGTGATAATAGTGAAACCTTAATAAGGATTTTAAGAGTTCGTGTTCTCGAACCTCCGAGTTCGTGCGTCCCATGTGCACCCGCCTACAATTCCGTCGTCATTTTGATCCTGTCGCCCATCTACGTCGACCGGACAGCATGCGCTAGGAAAGGGCGCCTGCCTCGACAAGCGGGTTCCGAATGTGTCCCAAATGTGGTCGTTAGAACAAGATTGAATCTCCTATACAGATATGCTTGGACTCTGGAATGCTTCATTACAAAATTTCATTAAATTTGTAAGAGTCCCGTCCCATTCTTTCGGAATCTCATACATTTACAAACACTACGTGAAGTAACCAAGCATACAAAAGAAAAATGATTCGTGCTACCATTGGTCTTTTGGCAATTATTGCCGCTGCTAAGGCTGGATCTGCTGACCAGACAGGTATGTGTTGAATGGATTTCAATAGATGAGGTGTTGCTTTTGCCAATCCAAAGGAGTTTGTTTCCTATCGAGGGTATGAGGGACCAACCGCCTTGGCATATCCCACAATTTTCACCATTTTCTAACATTCGTCAATCATGTTCGTTGTCTGTTGCTGTACGCAGGGATCAATGAAGTTGTTGACAACATCGGTTCTCAATTGGCCTCCGTCTTCAACTCTGGAAATGGACGCCGCCTCAACAAGGCTGATGGGGCATTGATCGCAGATGCCAAGGGGTTCCTGGCAGATGCTTTCAACCTGATCAAGGACGTGACCACGAAGGCTGGTGACAAAATGCGATATACATTCGATGAGATCAAATCGAGTGACAGGATTCTGACGGATATCATGGGGAGCTATCTTCCTCAAGATTACAAGGATATTTTTGATGGCAGTGTCATTGACAAGCTTCAGGCAGCTGGGAGCCTTGACGAGGCCTACCAAGTCCTGGAAGATGCTTCTGCTGACTACTGCACCGAACCAGACTATGAGCCATCTACAAAGGAGCCTACTACATGCGAAGGTCCCAAGGTCGAACTGGCTTTAAAGCCAAAAACCTGCACCATCGATCCAAAGACCCACACCATCGACTGTGTTCCAGCCAGGCTAGTCCTGTCCAAGACTCCAGGGTCATGCACATTCAAGCATCACACTCCATACACATGGACAGGAAAGGAGTGCAAAATTGAGAAGACTTTCGGAAAAGAGGATGTTGTAACCAAGGGAGGAGATGAGTACTGGCTCTATCTGGACAAGAATGGTGCTGCACAGCACGCTTAAGCGTATTTCATTTCTTGCTATTAGTACCTAATTTCATTCAGAATAGATAGAACTACAATGTTGGTTCTGTAGTCGATTGTTGTAACAAAGTTCGTTAATAGAATTCTTTATACTGATTAGGGTGTTTATTTAGCCAAATTTGTTGAATTGCAGATCCTATCCTTTCGATGTTTCTCCATTGCCATAACTTGCTCCCAGCGCTCCGGAGTAAGCTCGGTTTCGCCATAGCTCGTGCAAAGCAATCTCGCAATCTGCGTCAATAAAATTCAGGTGAGAACGATGAATCTAACGGAGAAGTTATGCCAAAATAAACGTACATTGAGCCAGCAATGGAAAGATCCTTCATCAACATTTCCAGAACCTTTCTTCTTCATCTCTACTGTCATATCTCTCAGTAAAACCTCTTCTAGCTCCTTGGGGATCGAGAATTCTGAAATTTTTGCGGAAGATAAGTATTCTCTTGCCATAGATATATCTCTACTGGGTAGCCTAGAGCATGCTGTCACGTTTGCTTGAGCACTTTGAGAGAGAGGAAGCTGCATTTCCCCAACGCCTTTCAAAACAGTCCTTCCCTGGGACAAGATCACAGTAGGATAATCTGTCACCTGATCAATCTGATAAAATTGAAAATCATACGGTAATTTCTGCGATTGCATGATGGATTGAAGTGCAGATAGGTTCTTGAGACCAATTTCTGATAATTCGCCGGGGGACATGGCAGTTTCATCCAACAGTAAAATGCAACCATTGGGCAGCTGCAGTATAGCATCTGACAAAAACGATTGATCGGCAAGCCGAGTCGGGTACCAAAGACTTCTATTCAGTTCAGCACAGGACAGTTCTAGGTTCATAACACATGGCATCAGGTCAGACAGAATTGATCTGACTGATGTGCAATAGCGTTTGTCACGTATCCCAGTGATATTCAAAGAAATGATTCCCAAAGCACCCTGATTCGTTTCCCTTGGTCTCGAGTGCACGCGAGAAATAAGTTGAAGAAGCAAATATTCTGCAGCAAGATCATCTCCTCCAAGCACCTCTAAGAGGCTATGCTTCACCACCTCCCTGGCCTGGCCCAGAATGCTCTTATCAAAACGACACATGCCGCCTGGGACAGGCGAACTGAGCGTCTTGACCACTACACCATGCAATCTCGGAGCAATTGATGTTGGAATCTTTGATGCATTCGCATCTTGATCTAGATCCATCTCGCTGCCCTCTTGGGCCATTCCTGGAACTCTTGAAAGAATCCCATAAACTTCAATTACATCATTCAATTTGACATTTTTCTCACCATAGATATGAACGACGCAACTACCTTGGGGAATATGTCTCAATTGGCTCTCCAAAGGACTCAATGCTCTCGCTTTGCTGCATTGGCCAGGGTTTGTAGTTCGTTTCTGTGGCATATCTGTGTGAGGGTGTTCATGTGCTGTATCAGGTGCAAGCTTATTTCCATCCTCGTCAGAACAAGTAAAAACTCGCTTTTGTCTTAGATGCATTTCACCGGAGCAAGTCTGCAGCGCAGATGATAATGCAAGATCATCATGAAGGTTCGTGACCCACTCAGTGCGACCAGGAACTGGAATTGCAAGAATAGGTTGACGCTCGTCGAACTTTTTGTCGCCATTTTCATAAATTCTTTGTGTATCCACTGCATCTCCATATCGCGTTGATTGCCACTGCCCATCGGGGTCCTGAAACTCTGAAACAAAATACTCTGGATTTAATGTGTCTTTCACCATACCAATGTACCTCACAAGTGTGTTATTAGGTATCGAGTCCATCGAGGTAGCAGTCAAAAAAGGAACCTACACGTGTACCAGAATGAAATATGTTGGTTCGTATGGGCAGGTGGATACATACGTATTCAAAAAGGTGAGAACTGAGGCCAGGCTGAGACGTCAGAGCTCTTCAAACAAAAGACTCGCCACATGAGGTCCGTACCATTTCTGGTGATGCTTGAGAGATAATCTTCGCGAAGTATTCCTCAACGCCGTGATCATTGGGGCGATTCTGCTGTCCACGCTGCTCATACAGATTCTTAATCACAGCCAAGGGTCTCATTATTGCGTCTTCCATCGTGACAAGGGTAGAATTTACCAGAATCAATCCTTATGAAATTACAAGAATGCATTCAATCCAATATTATTACGGGCCTATAGGAGGGAAAAACTTTATATAGCTGTAACCACAAACGCGATTCCCGCTTGCCTGCAGCAGGATAAATTATACTGTGTACATAAAAATGACTAGTATTGTAATATAAAGTTATTGAAACTGCAACGCGTACGAAGTCCGCCGCGCCGCGCTCGCGAGCGTCGATTTAGCGGAAAATTCGCGTAAAATCAGATGCCCGAATTTTTGTGGTATCCTATTAACGCCATTCAAGCGCGATAGAAATACAACTATATATGATACATAAGATGGTACATCTTCCTGCTCATTAATATCGCCCAGGGCTACAGGACGTGGCCAAAACTGGGCGTCATTAACGGTCGAATGTCCGTGCGCACCTCTGGTTTGTCTCTGTGCCACCGTATTGGCTGTCAATTGACTTATTATGCTTTAATATTCCAGAAGAAATGGATTGCAGGAGTCACTGTCGACGCCTGACGGGTATGAGAGGCAGCTCAGGGTAGCATAGTGCTACACTTGGTCTCCCATCACAGGCTGATGTTGACCGAGAATATTCCAATCCGGATGGTGTTTTCGGAACGGTCAAAGATCCAGTGTGATGGGATGCTGTTCTTCATGGATAGAGAGTGTCCAACTGTCCGTTCAAATTGGCATTTTTATGGGCGAAATTACTGGATTCATGACACCTGAGTTGGGCCAAGGTCATTGCTCATTGCTCAAGATGCTAACTGTCCCATGTTTCATCGCCCGCGGGGACATGTTCTACAGCAATCGGCTATGTTTTGGTGCATATTTGCTCCTGAATGTCATCTATCGGGAGACTTCCATGTGAAAATGTCATGAAGGCCAAATCAGATGCTATCTGCAATGCTCATGCAGCCGAGTCGTATCTCAGATGGAACAGTTACGATTACGCCACAAAACAAATAGCCGACACTTCAATGCCAGGCATCATGGACACATATACAGTTGTGATAAGTAATATCCGTGAGCAGTACGATTTTCTGCGGATTGTATGCAAGAGCTGATGGTCCTAAGGCCATCTACACCACAGTCTATTCCCTATGAAGTTAGGGGCGTCAGTATCTCCTTCAATTCCTCTGGTACGAATGTATCACAGCCGTACCATGCACTTGTTGATTACCAGAGTATGCCTTCTGACTTCTGTCGGTCCATGGCATGCTCGTTTCTGCTACTGTCCGCTCAAATGCTTGCATGTCACCTAATGCTTTTTTATGGCTCTCAGTGCAGTGCTGGTGTGGCCATGATGCGAGATGCATTAGCCAAAGACTCATATGTACATGAAATTGTGAACGTGGGGATTGATGGCCGACATAGCTGCTCATTATTGGCACAGGGGCACCAATACAAACCTCACTGCAGTAGAATCAATGTGGTTCTCTTGAGATGTGACACTTGATCATGAGGATCAAGCATGCCATCGAGATGGGCATGTATTCTGATTCTAGACGAAATAGAGTAGACAAATATCAATATTGAGTAGCGCATGGACGAGAGGATATCGAATATGAAAGCAGTTACATAGCAAGCCTTTCCCTCCTACTTGAGAGATATTTTGCAAATAGGGGATGTGATTCCAAGAATGGAAATGCAGGTCTGCTCAGCCGATTCACGAATTTGGGAGATTTGTATCGATATCAGGCAATGACAAACCGCATATAAACTTTGATAGCGTCTCGAAAACTGCATTTATACAATGCCAGTTGCTCCAGTGATTAGTCTGCACTGCTATGGTGCAAAGGAATTTCGAGGATCATGTGAATTAGAACGGGTGCCAAGGAAACTCAGAGCGCTTGGAAATCCATACTAAGGACCATACAAGGTTTCAGTCTCACCACAGGATTGTCAGTACATGCATGTTCCCAACCCATGGCTTGGCCAAACCTGGCCTACTGAAAGGGCGGTCCATCCGCCCTTTCCATCCAAACAGCACTATGTCGATTGAAGTGTCATGAGACTCGCGTCAATAAGGGGCCCGCGAGAATGTTTCAAGGGATACATATATCAAAATTTAAATTTAAAATTTAATCTTTCTGCAGTATCTGGCCATGGTACTGCGAATTTCAACTAGTACCCATCATAGGACACATGAATCTGATGAAATGGAAGGCTTGCTCGTAGGATGCACGCACTTATTTCATGAGGAGCCTGCGAAAAAGCACTTGAGAATCCAAATATTGAGATGGATCTTGTTGATGAGCAAATTTCTATACGGCCGCCTCCCAACACCTCGAGGTTCACAGAATCTTCTACCTGTCTGATCTCGTTCTTGGCCACTGAGAATATGTGATTGTGGTATGCTGCTCTAGGATCACCACGAACAATGAGCCTGCTAGTCTTCCTGTCAGATGATTCAGACTTGAATGACACGCGTAACAAAATATACTTCATCTTGCCATCATTGTCGAGAGGAATGTTGTGCGGAGGAATATTCTGTCCCAAGTTTCGTTGTCCCAACACTTTTTGGATGGATTCGCTAATGAGCCTGTTGGCCAACGCATGTTTCCCAGGGATGTGAAAACCAAACATACCTGACTCTTGCTTGTTATCCTTTCGCAGCTCATTATCGAGACAAGAAACATGAAACCATCTGGCATCTTCTAGCTCATCTTGATCACAATTTATTTCCGGTAGAGATAGGCCAGGTCGGAAAGCATGAACCTCCTCCTCTAAGATACCAACATGCTTTGCGGCTACTTGGCCCTCACTGCTCAACAACTGAAATCCTAATGGTGCCATCGCAATATTCTTTGTCTGCGCAGTGAAGCCAACCATGAGAGATTGAGGAAAAGGCCATGGTTGGCTACTATGATATTCTATTGAACTTGGATCGAGATTGACATCGGATTCTTCTTTGATTTCTCTCATACATGCAGTTTCCAAGGTTTCTCCTACCTCTACAAAACCTGCAAGCAGGGAGTACCTTCCATATTTCCACGATGCTTTCCTTCCCAAAAGAAACCAGTCACCATGCATAGCCCCAACTATTACAGCGGGATCTATTCTGGGATACAAAGACCTTGAGGCATTTCTCTTGCCCTTGACCCTCCTTCCATGCCCACTCAAAATGATTTCATTCGCCCGATCACCTGTCTGTGAGCAAAATTGAGTTTTTGAATGCCAGGTAAAAAGTCCACTGGACAAGGCCAGAATAGAGGCATCCTCTGCACACATCTTGGGGCCTTCCCTCCTGACATCAATTAAGAATGCATGCTGGAATTGAATCGGTACATCCTTAACATTATAAGCAAAAACAGCAGTGCTATCCTTCGTGTAAATCCCTAAAAATATGCAGCCTGGGTCCTCACGTTTCAGAGAGATTTGGTTAGGAGTCGCGACAACAGGAACAAACAAGGCCGTGTTGCCCTCTGCGTCTACAGGTCCCTCGGAATTAGAAAATGAACTCGTCACACCATCTTCATATGGTAAGGCCAATGCACATCCATCCAGGAAAAGGACTATCTTTGTGTCTGGCTGCTGCAATAAGTCTGAAATGGTTGATTCATCACCCCTCAGTACACCAGCTCTGTCCAGAGGAAGAGAGGAGAAGTGACAAGGTTGCACGACCTGGCGTCCATCTTTCGTCGACTTTAAAGAGCTCAACCCTCCCTCCCTCCCAAATCTGAGCTTCGTGCCGTTGCCTTTCCTCAGAGGAGCACTAGCCTGCCACCTTGTCATCTGTCCACTCAGTCCATGTACATCAGGTACTCGTGGGATCGAGTGATATATCAGCGATGAGCAATTCCAGATACATGCGTTTGAGCCAACCATGCGTTGCGACGAGAAGAGCCAATGTGGCTGCCTGAAGTGGGTGGCACTTGTGCCCACTCCACCACGGATGACTCTGAAGAATCCCATGAGATACTTATATACAGAGTTAGCACCTTTGATGACGCCCATTGGACTTTATGGTTCATTGGCAATGCCATCAGCGGGCGTTTGAATACGGAATTCCGTAGGACACATCCAGAAAATCAGAGAATGCTCAGTTGATGTATGTTTCTGGGGTCGCGATGGCCTCCAATTCTATGAATACTAATTCATTGCTGTAATTTACATCAAGATGAATAAAGATAGTGCAATCTTTGTTGCAGGGGCCAGGGGCCTCGTAGGGAGTGCCATCGTTCGTCGACTACAGGCCTCTGGGTACACGAATGTCTTATACCCAAGTAGACAGGAACTTGACTTATCCGATGCAGATCAGGTTAAGAAGTATTTTGAAGGGATGAAACCAGAATATGTGTTCATTGCGGCTGCAAAAGTGGGCGGGATTCTGGCTAATAATACTCAGCCTGTTGAGTTTCTCCTTGAGAATTTGAAGATCCAGAATACGCTGATTCCTATATCATACGAGTGTGGAGTTAAAAAGCTGCTTTTTCTTGGTTCAACGTGTATCTACCCTAAATTCTGTGAGCAGCCGATCAAAGAAAGTGCACTTTTGAGTGGTCCCCTGGAGCCAACAAATGAGGCCTACGCCATTGCTAAGATTGCCGGCATCAAGCTTTGCCAGGCGTATAAAAAGGAATATGGTTTTAACGCAATTTGTGCCCAACCCACGAATTTGTACGGACCAAATGATAACTTCAGTTCTACAGGGTCACATGTCATACCAGGGCTCATGAGGCGCATCATGGAGGCAAAGGAAGCAAAATTGGAGAAGATCGCATGCTGGGGCACAGGCACACCTACCAGGGAGTTTTTGTTTGTAGATGATCTCGCAGATGCCTGCATTTTTTTGATGGATTCGTATGATGGTATTGACATTGTCAATGTGGGAACGGGGGATGAAATTTCCATTGCTGATCTAACCAAACTCATTTGTGAACAAGTTGGGTGGGAAGGAGAAATAGAATGGGATACCTCAAAGCCTGATGGTACTCCCAGAAAGGTGTGTGACATCTCCAAATTAAAGAGTCTCGGTTGGAATCCCAAAGTGGACCTAGCAAAGGGGATTGAGTTGACGCTGTCATGGTTCAAAGAGCACCAGGATTCTATTCGCACTTGAATACGTGCGTGGAGTGGATTGTCTCTTCTTCGGAAATATTCTATTGTTGCGACGAAGTATATATATCTTGTACATATGAACACATACATACATACATACAGGCTAAGAAATTTGTAGTTGACAATGGATTGAGATGAACTGCATGTCTAGTGTCACCATATGACTCCTCCCATCAATGAATATTATTTTCGCAAGCAAGTGATCTAATGAGTGATTCTTCGACACTGTCGTAAAAGTTCTCAACTCCCTGTCCCCCATATGCTTTGGGGATGACAGATTCATGCATCACTTCCCTCAAGGCAGGTAGAATTTTGCTCTCCTTACTGATTACTCGGATCTTCCTCGCTGTGTGTGGATCCAGAAGCGGCTTCGCCATACTCCACAGAGCGCTAAAAAACCGTGGTATATTTATAATGAATGCCTTTGCCATCCTTTCTGGGTAGTGGTTTTCAAGCACATCCATCATTTGCTTTCCGAGGTGTACAGCCTCAGAATCAGCAATGTCGGAAAACCCTATACTTTTCATGTCATATATCCTAATGAACTGACCTTTTGGAAATTCAGTTGGGTCGAGCACTCTGGTTATCCATTCAAGGACAAACACAAACTGATGAATGATTTCCTCCGACTTTCCAGGAACGATGCCTTTCCTTCTGAGTGCCATCATTGTTTCTCTGAACTTTCCCATACCTTCAACGACAACCGGCATACCGTCCTTTGATCGACCAATCACTGCATGAACGTAGTTCTGTTTCAGCAGATTGAAATAAGGAATAGGTGCTTGAAGAATAGTGTCCACAGAGTGTTCAGCCCTCCATTCTGCAGTTGTCCTAAGTCGCTGCATCGCAAATTGGCGGTCACCTTTGCAAGCAGCAATATATCGCTTGTAAAGATCGATATTGATTGCTTGGCTGATCTGACTGAGTCTCTTCAGTTGATTTGCTTCCTCTTC
The DNA here is from genome assembly GCA_011316045.1 of Picochlorum costavermella. Lineage (NCBI taxonomy): Eukaryota > Viridiplantae > Chlorophyta > Trebouxiophyceae > Picochlorum > Picochlorum costavermella. Next base: position 157,854 of record WKLD01000032.1, on the reverse strand, counting down.
CGTCACAGATATTGCGGTCATTGAAATGGGTTCATGCAGCGGCATCTCATACTGTTGCATTTTCAACTTGGATACTTTCACAGACCTCCGTACTGAAGTATTTGTCAAGCTGTATAGCCTTGTAGATTGCAAAGACATGCTCTTAAACGCACGTGATCCACGTTCCTGTTCTGAAACCTCATTGTGTTGATTGAAATCATTACCTGATGAAACATTTGCCTCTTCTACGATCGCAGATGCATGATATATCAAAGAGAAAGTTATCACAGAATCTTTCCGAATCCTTGGAGAAAACAAAAGCAGGACAGATATCAACAAAGTTGCCACCATTGCAGCAACCAATACTAGTGGTTCTTGGATTCCAAGCCAACTCTGGATCAACAAACCCAGCAGGGCTGCTACTGATGAAAACATTACATGCCTGGAAGACACCAATCTGCTGCGAGATTCAGATTCCTCTAGTCGTCTTTCCATTGCCAGCGAGTACTCGATGCTGATGGAGTAATCAGGAAGATATGTCTCAGTCTCTAGAACTGGCTGTGCCTTCACGTTGTCTTTCTGATGGCCCTCCTCAGTACACTTTCTTATAATATCCGATACTCTTACTGAAGCTTGACATGGTCCAAAAGGACTTGATAAAGTGAACACTATCAAAGTTGTGCCAACTGTCTGTTCCAAAAGGGATACTTGTATCCGTTGGCCTGTTTTGGGAAATTCAGAGAGTAACACGTTCCTGGAAGTTCGCTGTGCACCTGTATCCATTTTGACTACCGTCAATAGTGTGGGCTCCTTGACGAAAGGCAGTCCATCATTCAGCCACGAGATGGCATTTTGTAGTCGCAACCTATGATATTCCATCTTTTCCATCAACTCTGCAGCTTCCCTTTCACTCCGCATGATAAAACTAGATGATACTGATCTCACATCAGGCGAATCATTGAAAACATCTGAAATTGATCCAGATTTGTCTCGCATGCTCCTGCTCTGCTGCTCTGGAAGAAGAAGCTTTTGTGGCGAGAGGAAGCCAAAGACTGTCTTATTGTGGGTCTGCACTTTGGATTCCTCAGCTTGAAAAACAGAGATGAAGTAGTGAATGACGAGCTTCCTACCATTTGATTGAATCTCTTTGATTTTCGAGAACGGAAGCGAGTACATCAAAGTATCTACATCTCCAGCTTTTACAGACTCCTCATCCACATTCAATATTTGCGGGTCCAATAAGGCAACAGAATCAGTTGCGACCACTAGTAATTTTGCATCTTCTTCTTTCAGTTGTATCTCACACGAATTTTCTGTCGCCAGGCCTGTGGTATCTTTATGGAACAGGTTAGACAATTTGTTGTGAGCTACTTTCAACCCGCTGCCTTGCATGCGCTGATCCACCTTCTCGACCCCATCCCCCGTCCAAACTTTGGATATAAGCAAAGACGTGTGCCCCGAGGTGTCCATTTTGTTCGAGATGAAGACTTCCCCAACAGAACAACAGAAAGAACAAGTTCACAAAGTGACTAACCTCGGCGACCTCATGATACAAAGGTCAACCCAAAGTCTAAGAACCCTTTTCAAGAATAGATTCTGTAGGAAATCTTGTAAAATTCCATAGAACCCGATCACTGAATGGTTCATCACCCAAAAGAGATGGATCCGGTGACTGTCAATTTGACAAAGTCAGATCATGTGACTCAGATGAGATGATCATTATGGCATGGCGAAGGTGGCATTTCTTAAAATAAATAAGACATTAGCATGTAGATATAAGTACTCATGATGTCATGGGGTAGTGGTGTGGCAGTGCTGTTATGTTCCATTTGCTTGCTGTTCGGATTCAAATGGCTTTTGGTCAAACTGGGGACCCTAGGGTCGCAAAAGAATAGCGAACGAGTATCTACATCGCTAATGGTGGTTTTGGGATCTGGTAGGTTTACATACATTGTTCTTAATGTGAAAATTGGGGCAGAGTGTGTTGGGCATGTTCAAAAAGTACCTCTGTGTTATTCAAGCGCAGGGGGGCATACAGCTGAAATGATACATCTCTTACACTCTATGGATTTAAAGAACCGATTTCCTACCCGATGCTATGTTGTGGCTGAGACCGATCCCATGAGTGAAGAGAAAGCAAGACTATTTGAAAAGGACAGACAACAGGACTTTGTAATTGACCACGTTCCAAGAAGTAGAGAAGTTGGGCAAAAGTATGCCACATCAGTGTTGAGCACTTTGCATGCCCTAGTATTCGCTGCCATGCTTGTTGTGCGTCACCGGCCTAGAGTGTTGCTGGTGAATGGACCAGGGACCTGCCTCCCTATTGCTTTTTGCTGCAAGATTCTCTGTAGTTGTCAAGTCGTCTATATTGAGAGTATAGCAAGAGTGGATAAGTTATCTTTGACAGGGAGAATCCTGTATGTTACGAAATTGGCAGACATGTTTTATGTGCAATGGGAGGAACTACAGCAGAGGTTGCCCGGGTCAAAATATGTTGGCAGGGTGTACTAGATCAATTCAAACAACTCACAATTTTACAGGGTACTGATTTCATTGTTGTGCAAGTAACATCCTGCCCTCCAAGACTGCACACAGTTGACTTGACTCAGCCTCTCCAAAAGAGTGGGAAGAAGATGTATTGGCCCTTCCAACTCATAATTCATTGAAAAAATATTTGTTGTTTTCTCTTTTGATCCGCTATACGATAAAATGTTGTGATTATATCTTGAGATCACATTTGAAATATCTGCTAGCAAGCCGGACCTATCGACGCATTGGATGCTCAGCCAATATGACTGTGAACTAGTGATATCTGCAACATTGTTACGATTGAGCAGATTATCCACGGCCACCTCATCTGATGGTCCGATGAAACCAGAATTTTCCTTCAAAAATTTTAAAATTTTATGCCTAGCGCTCTTTGTTTGAGCAGCATCCAACCATTGTCGATGCCTTCTCACAATGTTTGCATTTGCTGGACCCTTGTAAGTGATCACCTCTACGACTTCTGCATTAGCAAGCCTATGTTCTGCTGGAACAATTTTACCATTCACCCTTGCTGCAACCATTGTGTTCCCTATATCCGTATGGATATGGTATGCAAAGTCTACAACAGATGCTCCCTTGGGTAAACGCATCACTTGACCTGATGGGGTGAACACGAATACACCTTGTCCGAGCAGATCACCTGTTACACAGGCAACAAATTCTTTTGCTGACAGAGTTCCCAAAAATTCTTCTTGCCACTGCCTGATCGAGTTAAGCCAATTAATCCTGCGGGTCATCGAGTAAGAGTCTAATTTTTGTGGAGACATGCTCAGTCTTCCATTGAAAACTGCTTGGTCCTCCTTTTCCCTGACAGGAAATCCTCCCACATGATTACTCGTGATAATTCCTTCAGCGTTGTTCCCATCTTCTTCGACACTGTCATGGTTTGACCTGGAAAATTCATCTGCACACTGCCACGAATCAATCGCAATTCCAAATTGTGCTAGTCTCTCCATCTCTCCGGTTTTGATCTGTATTTCGATTGGAAATAGAGCCTGTGAGTACTTTCCCTTGCTTACCTTGCCACCATTTGAGCTATCATTTGGAATGACCAGCCCTGTTGGTATCACCGTCGTATGCAGTGATTGGTAATTGTTTGGCTTTGGGGTAGCTATATAATCCTTCATTGATCCAGGTATTGGCGCCCAAAATGAGTGAATAAGCCCCATTGCATGGTAGCACAGTTGTCTCTCTGATGCAGCTGCACCTACAGCATCACAGGATGCCGATTTCACAGGATCCAAGATTACTCGGATCTGTGCAATTTCAGAAATCTCACGGATGGATCTTCCACTGTCATGAAGCTTTCTCCAGATACTGTAGAGAGACTTTCTTGATATTTCAATGTGCACTTTTCGAAGTAAATCTGTCAAGTATGGGTCATCCTCTATCCTCCGCTGGAGGTCAAATGATGCAGCCTCTACTGCTATTCTTTGTGACTCCCATACACGATCCACCGCACGTCTAGTCGTGGCATACTGCTGTGGCATTGCATAATAGAAACTAAGTTCTTCTAGCTCCTCTTTGATCGTGTAAAGTCCCAGAAGCCTTGCTAGTGGGGAGAACACCTCTAATGTTTCTTGAGCAATCCTCCGCTGCTTGTTTTGAGGCATCGATGCCATTGTTCTCATGTTATGCAACCGATCTGCCAGTTTTACTACAATTATGCGAACTTCTTCCGTCATGGCAAGGAACAGGAACTGCAAATCCTGTGCTTTGGTATCAGATTTTGTCAAGCAGTTGGACTGTTCTTCTGCTGCACCCTTGGATCTCTCAGGATGATGAGTGGGAAGCTTACTAAACTTTGTCTCTCCTTCCACAATGCGTTGCACCGATTGGCCGAAATAAAATCCGATCTCTTCAAGTCCAACTGTCTCACCACAGTCTTCAACAGTGTCATGAAGCAAACCAGCAATAAGAGAGTCTGAATCCATGCGAAGCTCCGCAAGAATACGTGTAACTTCTACAGGATGTGTGATAAAAGGCTCACCGCTCTTTCTACTCTGGCCTTCATGCGCATCAAACGCAAGAGACAATGCCTCCCTCACCAAACCCTTCTCCTGTGGAGGTATGTATCCAAGCATGGGCATAAGCCTTGCATTCCATAGGTATTCCTCGGTTATATCCTCTTGTTTCATTCTTTGGTAAAATCCATAGTCCATCAACCCAACAGAAGGACTGTTGTGCGAGACGCATATCCTGTCTTGCCCTCGCGCTCCGTCAAAACATTGTTGAACATTGCAAAACCGTCTGTCGTTCCTTCTGACCAAATTGAATAGTTTCTTTCTCCTCTCAGCACACACCAATGGTGAAAAATGAGTACTACTACCTGCGAACGAGACTCAAGGTTCACAGAGGCTACCTCGCCAGCCAACGCACCGACACGAACAGCCCTGAGCAGGGACTAGGAGTGTCATAAAATGATACAATAAACGTACCTGATCTTGTCGATGGCGTACTCTGCCCCAACGGACCTCTCGCAGCACCACCTCGGTTCATCTTCTCTGTCGAGGTCACCTTTGCAACTGTTGGAGAGCTAGCGGCATTGTATCTACATGACCAAACGTATTTAATATTTTATATAATGAATTGGGTGATAACAGTTCCGTCTAATCTGGCATCAGTCAGATATAGGAAGTTCACTTTGGCATCTCATGAGGAAAGATGGGAGTCCAAACATTGGCCGGGCCAATTGGCCTTGCAAGGTGGCCACCATGGTGACGGTGGTGGGATTGCTTACAGCCAGTTGAATCATTCTTTGACTCCAATTTTGCACATATTGAATATGCTGATGCTGGTGTGAACAGAATTAGTTGCAGCAGTACAATTACAATACGTTCAATTCATGAGATTAAATACGAACTGGATCATGTGTGAGGACAACAAAATCGCCATCTTTCAAAAGAGTACTTTTCGTAACCAGCTTGTTGTTCACATTGATAAAATCTTGAGGTTCACAGTCCGAGGGCACAACCAGAGTTGTGTCCCATAACCCACCTGCAGTAGTTCCTTTCGGAACCCTGATAATCTTGCCACTAGGCCACAGCAACACCATAATGTCTCTTTGAAATGTTGCCTCGAGCCCCACTTCTTCCACATTCCGACTTCTCGTTACTTCGTCCTCTACATCAATGCCCCATTCAATCATGGATCGAAGGAGTTTTATTCTATTATTCATGTAAGTATTCTCTTCCTCGCCCTTAGAAGTATGTGGTGGCGAAATGGGGCGGCAGTCTGGAGGGCTACTATTGTCTTTTTCTGGCAGTTGCAACAAAACACAGGTTGTCGCAAATTTATGCCCAAATCTGTCCATCTGGTGGTATTTTCCATCTGAACACAAGGTGAAAAGCTCTAACGTAACATTCATATCCCCTTGAGAGGGTGAGAAGTATCCCTTATCAGTCACGTATGAGTACAAGTGCTCATAAAGCTCAGAATCTGCAGTAATTGGAGAACCATTGCCCACAGACTTATTAGCATAGGATGATGCTACGAGTAGCCTACTACCATTCGACTCTGTTTTGATCACTACTCCATCTCTAAGGTTTCCACTGGCAGATATCCTGAGTACAGGGTGACCTGGAACAAAAGATGGCAGGCCATCTACACCTTCCTGCCTACTCTCAGACTTCTCTTTGTAAGCCCAGTGAGCTGCTTTACCGTACTCTGCTTCTTCATGCATCGTGGATGTCCTGATCTGGACTTCCATGGGTATTCCTCCCGGGCCTAGGACGGCGGTGTGAAGAGACTGATACCCAGAAGGTTTGGGGACGGCAATATAGTCATCATCTTCGCCTGGCACTTTCCTCCAGAGCCTGTGAACAGCAGGAAGCACTTTGTAACAAATTTCAATCGCATCTTTTTCATTCGCTCCACATTTATCATCGACAACGACTCTAAGAGCTCTTAGATCATACACTTCAGCGAGTGGAACACCCTTTCTGGCCATCTTCTTAAACGAAGAGTACATACTTTTTATCCTACCCTGCACACTGATCTCCAGATTTGTTGCAATGCCCTCTATTATCAGCTCTTGCAAAAGAGCTTTGGCACATCTTTTCAGTACTTCTAAACCTCGCCTAGCACCAGGGGCAATTCTAATTCGCTCCATGTTGAATGTTGACACATCAAATGGCAAAACTGTTGAAATCAAATCCCTGACCTCTATTTGATCATCTGTCAGAAATGATGTAGAATCAAAATATTCTGAAAGAGATGAGGCATTCCACTCTCCTTCATTTTGCATGCTGGCACTGGATGAACCCATCAACTCTGGGTTACCACTGATGCAGCTCCCAACATTGGCGCTGCCTTGTGATTTCTCGCTGACGAGGTCCATATTCATCATAGATATATCTGCAATCGTTTCGATACCCCACAGCTGCTCTAAATCTCCACGTAGAGCAACATAAGCTGATGGCTCCAGAACTGCAAAGCACAAATCTTCCAACTCACTCTTCAATGCAAACATCCCTAATCTCTCTGCAAGGGAGCACCAGATCTTCTGCGTTTCTTCTGCCACTGCCCTTTGCTTGTCTGGCCCCAAAGCATACACTGTCCTCATATTATGAAGTCTGTCGGCTAATTTGATCACAATGACCAGAGGCTCGGACACCATAGTGACAATCATAGCTCTTAGCTTATCAATCTGTTTGGCAGTCTGCTTTTCCTGCTTCAATCTCAACTTCCGTCTCACGAGTTGGTTGGTTGCACTTAGCTGACTCACTTTGGTTACCATTGACATGACGTGTTCCCCAAACAACTGTCCAATGTAATCAGGCTGAATTTCGCCATCGTCAATGACATCATGGAGAATTGCTGTGATAACAGCTTCTTCTGCTCTCGAGTCTTCTTCGTATGGTGACAGTAAGGCTTCAACAATCAAAGCTGTTTCGATGCAATGGGTAATATAAGGCTGACCAGTTTTTCGAAACTGCCCTGCATGTGCCTTTGTTGCCACAGCTACAGCCTCTTTGACCCTCTCTCGTCCGAAGAACTTTGACTGAGACACGTCGATTCCAAATAGCTCATCCGCACCAGTAAACCCATCCTCTTCTGATGCATATCCACTCTCCAAGGCTGTAGATAACATCAAGGGCTCCATTTGAGCCCACAGGGAACGAGCACCAGCAATAAACACACTGCCCATCGCTACCGAAGCAACTAGAGCGCTCAGCAAAACAGTTGTTTCGTCCTTGCTCTGCATCGCAGTCCACCCGAGAAAAGCATCATAGCACCCGCATAAAGAACGAGGGGACCCTCCACACATCCCCCCTGCACTTCTGAACCACCATTGATACACAGCTATTGCCCCTCTGCGACTACGAATATATTCCGAAGAAATTTGACCGAAATATTTCCGCCGTGGGAGATGGTATTGTATTATGGTCCGGCACGGGCTTGCCATCCCAACTCGAGGACAAAAAGCTATCTCAGGGTAGCAGGGTGCGTACATCTACGTTGTATTATGCATCGATACAGGGTTGTAAGGCATTAAGAATCAAAAACTATTATAATTTGTCACGTTTTGACTGGCATTGAGTGCCTGGTTTTGTTTTCCAATCTGGGCCCTGATTCTTTCTTTTCCTACAAAGCTTAATGTTTGTCTAGACCTACAATCGGCACTGTGGTGCCGGAATGCTCCTCACCCAGGGTGACATGGAGGTTGCAGTACCCATCTGGATCAAGTATCATCCGTTGTTCCAGCTGCGCTGTCGATCATGATGGCCACCGAGCCTAAAGGCTACAAAAGCATGCTCTGCGCAGAGGGACATCATGCAGATCTGTACGCTAGAGTAGATGAAATGAAGTCATCCAGGCAGCTCAACCCTGGTTCAATCGTCAAATAAACCTTCATCATGATATTTGTATCTCGTTATCTCAAGCACTATACCTACTTGACAAGGACAGCGGTTGAAATGTCACAGGTTTGTTGGGAGTGTCAACACGTAGTCGGATGAATCGTTCAGACTCTCCTAGCCCTCGGAGGGCTTCGGGTGGTGAGGAAATAACATCGACGTATAGAGCAATGTACGGTGGCCCTACTGGATCTTCTCTCAGCAGGTACGGAGGACTACTGGCAAGTGATTCGCGACGCCCACAGTCACACTGGTATCTTTCTTGATTTTGTAGTTGGAAATCGTCTTTGAGCCCTCAATTGTCACCAAAAGCGGGGAGTGCGAGTAAAGGTGATGATCCATTGGAACGTGAAGTTGAAGTGGAGCAGCCCTCACTGGCAGGTTTGGTGGAAGACCTGCGCATCTCACACGTGCCTGAGGAAGAACATCCCCAAGTACAAAGAGACTCTTATGGTGGATTTTTAACTCCGATTAGAGATGGAGCTCGTAGCAGAGAAGGGGGGGACGATTTTGATGTTCGCAACAGTGTGTCTCTTGCTGTGAGAGATATTTCCATTCTAACTACTGGCAATGCTTCGAGCCAGAAAGATGCTATGCTTTCTCTCGTTACTACTATTAAGCAGAGTTGTGCTGAAGCTCTTCAGGGAATTCATAGTGCCGGAGGAACACATATTCTTCACACGAATATTTCATCTGCAGACAAGCAAGTGAGGAGATTGTGCACAGAGGGTCTTGTAGAAATGATGGAAGTGCCAGGAGCTGTTGACGAGATTATATTGTCAAAAGAAAATTCATCGAGGGTCTTTGGTGCTGCACTTCGTGACGTGCTTCTGTCTGGTGATGCCATCAGTCAAAGATTGCTGTCAAAACTAATGTCTTCACAAGAAAGGCAGGTAGAGGTCTGTTGTGCCGAGCATAAAATCGTCAGCAAATTATTGAAAAAAGTAGAGAAAGACTTCGAAGCCCATCCAGAGGGAGAAAGCAGTGCTTTGGAGTTGCTGCTTTCAATGGTTCAATCCGGACGAGAGTATTTTCTCAACTCGGCTGTTTGGAATGGTGCATTAGACACATTTATACCATTGCTCTGCTCAGAGAAAATCAGGAGAAAGGATCACGTATTGAACATTGTCTGGAAGCTTTGTGCAGGTCAAAGAGATGTGGCTAGGATGTTATGCACGCCCAAAGCAATCAAGGGCCTTTCATCCGTGTTGGCTGATCCATCATATTCAATGAATATTCAATTGGAAGTTTGCCGTTTACTTTTCAAAATCTGCGCAATATCGAGAAAGAAGAGGGATATCAAAGTTGCTCTGCAAGACTATTGCTTGCCGAGAGTGAGTGAATTGATCCATCAATCAAAATCGGAGTATCAGAAGCATGCACGCTCAACCCACCAGCAACCATGTGCCATGTCGACTGAACAAAGTGTATGGGCCACATGTGCGGCAATAATATCATTATTAGCACGTGATTCTACACTCTGCTGCCATGTTATATTTCAGGCAGGTGTGCTGCTGCATTGTGTCCGGTTACTCACAGAATCCTGCGAATATAGACTCTGCAAAGAGCTTCTGGATGCTTCTGGATCGTATGCAAGCTCCTCCTGATTCGTTTACTGTAAATAAGTAGGTCTTTGATCTTATACAGCAGTGCTTCGTTATCTGTAGTCCTCGTCCCATGATTTTAATCAGTGTAGTAATGCAAAATCATCACTACAGTGTAGATTCTGTCACTAGATTCCTGTGGCGCAAACCTTCCCTATCACAGGGACACTGGATAGGTCAGAACGCTCAAGAAAAAGATTCCTTTTCACGGCCAGGAATCCACGTCCTGCATGGGTGAGATACCCTTGTGCGCATCAGCATTCACCACAGCTTTAACTATACCAAATAATTTGATATATTTCAGATTCATCATGAGCAAAGGTGCGCAATGTGCCACGATCGGCATCCAGACCCCGACTGAAGAGGAGACAAGAGAGAGTGATCAACTTCAATTTTTTGTTTTAATTGGGGGATTGGATTGGTACATTGGGTGCCAACTCATTCTGCTATTATCCTCCGATAGTTTACCGATCTTTATGGAGTGTTCTGCAGGTCTTTGCAAGAGCCCAGCGTTGGCGTCAACGCACACTGCCACCTTACCAAGGAAACAGGTGCCATTCGCAGCAAGATTCCCAGGTATGTCCGATATTCTCTAGCTTGGATGTCTAACCATTGAAACCACGTGTGCACAAACCACGGATGGTGTAAGACTCCTGCCCAACGTTGGAGTTTCCATGGTAACCAGGAGCACTGTTTCTTGAATAGACAGGTTTCTAAGCACATTCTGTGATATGATTGCAGCCCCTCGACATCAAATGACTTCTCTTGCGATTCAACCATGCGTGATGAGTCGCGGCAGTGCAGTTCAAGCAGTTGTATCTCCATCACAGGGAGAGATGGGAACAACTCATTCATCAGGAGCAGGAACCAGGGTGATGATCATCGGTGGTGATGGATACTGTGGGTGGGCTACAGCGCTTCATTTGTCTGCAAGGGGCTACAAAGTTGCGATTGTTGACAACCTTGTGAGAAGGACTTTCGACCTCCAGTTAGGAATGGACACCTTGACCCCAATCTCATCAATCCATGACCGTGTCAAGAAATGGGCAGAAGTGTCAGGCAACCATATTGATCTCATGGTTGGAGACATTTGCGACTGGGATTTTCTTGAGCAGTCTATGGAATCATTCCGTCCCGAAGCTGTTGTGCACTTTGGTGAACAGCGCTCTGCTCCATATTCAATGATTGACCGTACAAGGGCAGTATACACCCAGCACAACAATGTGATCGGAACAATCAATGTTCTGTATGCAATCAAAGAGATTTGTCCAGACTGTCACTTGGTGAAACTTGGGACTATGGGAGAATATGGGACTCCAAATATCGATATCGAGGAGGGTTATATTACCATTGAGCACAATGGTCGCACAGATACGTTGCCATATCCAAAACAAGGAGGCTCCTTTTACCACCTTTCGAAAGTTCATGATTCCCATAACATTTTTTTTGCCTCGAAAGCATGGGATATAGCATGTACTGATCTCAACCAAGGAGTGGTGTATGGTGTTCGCACAGAAGAAACAATGGCTGACCCTGCCCTCATCAACCGATACGATTATGATGGAATTTTCGGCACAGCATTAAACCGCTTTGTTGTTCAAGCTGCTGTCGGGCACCCACTGACTGTATATGGAAAAGGTGGACAGACCAGAGGATTCCTAGACATACGGGATACTGTCAGATGTGTCCAAATTGCCATTGATAATCCAGCCAACAAGGGTGAAATGCGAGTGTTCAATCAATTCACCGAACAGTTCAGTGTGAACGACTTGACAAAGATAATAAGCACAGAGGGTGCCAAGTTGGGATTGGATGTGAACATTGTCTCAGTACCCAACCCCAGGGTTGAGAAGGAGGAGCATTACTACAATGCCAAGTGCACCAAACTCAGAGATCTTGGCCTCGAGCCTCACCTACTGAGTGATGGTCTGATTGATTCCTTGTTAACTTTCGCTTTGGAGCATAAAGACAGAGTCAATATGGATCTTATCAAACCTGCTGTGAACTGGAAGAAGAGTGGGGTTGTAGATGCAATGACGAATGCAGCTGTTTCGAAGTAGTTTGAAAGTTCGAAGTGTCCGTAAATACTCCTTGAGAAATAATATCCAGATTGTATTTGTATTGGATGTCAACGTAATTTTTCACAGTCGGAAGAAAACCAAACAATGGAAAAGGCACTTGCTATCCAAAACTCCCAAAGCCCATTATTCGAGCAACGTCACTGTCTTCGTCATCCCCGCCGTCCGGAAGTGATTGTGAGGATTCGGTTTCAGTTACATCTGCCGATTCTTTCAAGAGTTTGGGACCTTCCTCTAACAATGTTGGCTGTTCATCTTTTTGACCGAAGCGGTGCCCAAGCTTCCTGCATTTTGCATTCTCAAGACGCTTTCGTACCTCATCCGCCGTGGACCTTTTTACTTCCATGCTCATACCAAGTGCTCTATTATGGTATTTCCCGTTTAGATGGTCCAAATATGCCAAGCTGTCTTGAAATGAACAGTCGCATATGTCACAATTATATCCTCCTTGCTGAGAAGGTGAAGTCAACGATTGAACATGTGAGCGATTTAACCTTGATGTAAGGTCAACTTCACATTCTCGAGGCTTGAGCTTTCCCCTCTCGACAATAAGACCCAGGTGCAACGGGTCCCTCTCTGTAAACAGTGGAGCTATTGGGTGAGGTGGCACAAACTTGGGAAAAAAGCACGTCGGAGGGCAGGTGACATACCTAGTCTTTTGCGCTTTCTTGCATCTAATTGAGTTTCTTCAAGTTCTTTATCCTGCATTGTCAAGAATGGAAGGCACATCACGCAACTATCGAGACTGAGCCCGGCAGTACAGTTCATATGCAAGGTCTATCGTGTTCTACTTACCCTAATCTCCCTATCTTTCGCTTTCTGATGGAATTCAGCCCTATCCCATGTCTTTCTATGGGTATTATCAACCCCTGAGGCCCCTTTTTCGTTCGACATGGCCCCAGCTAGATCGGACTCTTTGCTTACCTTTTACCACTCGTGTATGGGCGGCATCTAGACGCATTCAGAGAAACGAGACTGATATCTGCTACATACAAAGTAATCCTATAGATATGCCATAAGGATTGCGACGGATTCTTTCATGTACATGGCATGCTTCCGAAATATGAAATTTGGAATTGCAAGCCAATTGGCTTTAAAGCCGCAAATTTGCGACATGCAAAAGGAGTTGGTATGCCCCCTCCTAAGCACAAAGTGGTTTCTTATTTGTTATCACGTGTGTGACGGAAATATGGTAGATAATACAGCAGCGAGGAAGAGCAAACTCGAGGAGTTGATTGAGAAAAAGCGGCAAGAGCAGGACGAGGAACGCGAGCGTCAAAGGGCACAGCCGGAGGAAAATATTGCAGACATAGATTTTGGAGACGGATCAGACGATGATGACGTGGATCCAAGAACTGAGACAACAGGTATGTTCCACCAGTTTGAGACTGCTAGACTCTTTCCAGGGTCAGAGTGATGACAACACTCATTCTGTGCAGATCTACCGGTATTAACTGAATATCATGCAGCACAGCATGGCGATGAAGAAGAAGGAGAAGGTCATGAGGTGCCAAGTCAGAAGGATCTCGACTTCATAGATGACGAAGGTGTTTTACCAGAAGAGAGGATAGATTTCGGAGATGACGAGAATGCTGTCAATTTTGAGGAGGCAGAAGAGGCAAAAGATGAGATGGAAGAAAGATTAGATGGGCTATTCGGCAGAGATACGCTGAGAAACTCAGCAGATGCAGAGATAAATACTCAGGCAGAGAATCTCATGGCACAGATGGAAGCTGCCCTGGAGGCCGACCTTGAGGCTTTTTCGAAATCAATGCCGGCATTAAACAAGCTTCGAATGTTGAAAAAAGCTGAAGAGATGTTTTCCATCAGTAGGATGCACGAGCCTTTAATGGCAGGGGGTGTCTTAGGCTTGTTGAAGGGTTGGCTTGAACCAATGCCTGATGGATCACTACCCAACAGCAAAATACGGACTGGAGTTCTGTCAATGCTCGAGAAATTAAATATAAATTGTGCAAATGAGGATCATAAAGAACAGCTTAAGAGAAGCGGGATTGGAAAGTTGGTGATGTTTTTGTCCAAATTACCTGATGAGACTGCAGGAAATCGAAGATTAGCTCAAAGTCTCGTGGAATCCTGGAGTAGGCCCATCCTTGGGTATTCTAGACCTTTGGAGAGTGGATCGATCCAGAGTCGAGATGGACAAGCCATGCGTGCCCAGCACTCGCAAGCTAGTAGACACAACGACATCCAAGAGGCAGAGCTAAGCAAACATTCAGAGAGCAGACACGCAATTATTCCTACAGCCGCCGCATTAGATTACACCATCCGTCCAAAGAGCAAAGTCAGTATGCCATCTAAAAGTTCTCGCGCAGGTAAACACTCAGAGCCAAAACTACTGAAAAAATTGCTGAAGAAGAGAAAGTGAAGCCTTATCAGGAAGCATTTTGGATACATGAAGCACCAAATTCGGTGAACATTGAAGTGACATCATAGTTAATCGTCAACCGTATCATAATCGACGTCGATGATCGCATCGCTGGGATCCACATCCACAGATTGTCCTGTAATAGACATCCCTGCTCCCAACAAAAGGTTCATCAGAAAAAGCACTGCAGCAAACAGCACACCCAGCTTCAAGAAAGAGGGTATTGCCAAAATACCGATCAATACCCCAGAGATCCCTATCGCACTGTTAATTGGCGACACCCCGTAAGCTGTTGATATCCTGTCCAAAGTCCCTGTGACAGCGGCTACCGCAAGAACTACAAGAATGAAACCAATGGATGGGAGGGCAGTTCCTATCAAGGTCCCTCCCAGGACAAAAAACGCCAGCAGGCCCACTATCGGAAATAGTATTCCGATAGAATCTGGAAATTTCAGATCATCTGTGTTCTCTGGTCCTGCAAAACACACTACTCTTCGCAGCTTGAGCCTCAGACTTCTACAAGCACCTCTGGGGACGCTGTCTGTCCAAGTATTTGCAACTATTGGATCATATCGTCCGTTGAAGATACGCCTCCCACCGAGAAATTTATATGTTCGACGCAAGGTCGCTCTCTCTGCTGGTGTCGTCGACTGTTGGGATACCTGTGAGGAGTGAGATTTTAGCATATCTCTGTCCTACAAACTTGTAACATTCGTTATTGAAATCTCTATTTTGAATCCGTAGAGTTCTACCCGGCTCTATGCACCTTTTTCCAGATGGATCATCTGGACTCCAGATTCTGGACACGGACGTCTTATCTGCTGTAACTGCAGTGCTGTGGTGACTGTATGTCAGCCTCTTCTCCTAGCTCTAACCATCGCAAGACATCTACACGCGTGTACATGAGATCTTGTCTCACGCGAGGTGTCGTCTCATGGATCATGAGCACAGGTCATCCATGCCCATCATGAGACTATTGTCTGCAAAGTCTCCATGATCATGGAGGCTGATGACGTGCCATTCCCAGTGCATATAATGCCCACCATCAGGACAATCTATCATAGATTTTTAGACTTTGTGTATGAAAAAGCAGAAAATCTACCTGCAGAAGATCGATTGTCATAGCAGACAAACTACACATGTTGGCACTGCGGACTCTCGGCCGTTCTTTGCGAAGGGGGACCTCCCAGGCAGAACAAGCATTCTCGAATACTCTTATTCAACGATCGGGAGGAATGAACGAATCACAGGAGAGATGCGTCACCTCAGACGTGTACGACGTCGGGTCGGCGACGAACATCAAATTCCATGACGGGATGGTTCCCAGGGAGACCAAGGAGAAGTTGATGAATCAAAAAGGGGTGGTGATTTGGTTCACAGGTGCGTGTGACTGGTCGATTTAGTTGCCATGTGTGCTGTTGATGCATTTGTCAAGGGAAACAAAACGTTTGGAAGGCAAAACACCCAAAGAAGACTTAACGAGGACCTCATCTACCTGGATATCTGCAGGATTGAGTGGTAGTGGCAAATCTACAGTTGCGTGTACTTTGGAGCACGCGCTAGCAGCTAGGGGCAAGGTCACAGTACTGCTTGATGGGGATAATGTTCGCCATGGCCTGAACAGTAATTTGGGCTTCAAGGCTGAAGACAGAGAAGAGAACATTAGGAGGATTGGGGAAGTGAGCAAATTGTTCGCAGAGAGTGGAGTTATAACTTTGACCTCTTTCATTTCGCCTTACAGAGCCGACAGAGCAAAGGTCCGAGAGAGAATGGCAAAAGGTGACTTTTTGGAGGTATATATGAGAATACCGATTGAAATCTGCGAAGAAAGAGATCCCAAAGGATTGTATAAAGCTGCAAGGGCAGGAAAGATCAAGAATTTCACTGGAATTGATGACCCATATGAGGAGCCCGAGAATCCTGAAATCACATTGGATGCAAAGGACGAGGAAGGTAACATGGCATCTGCAGAAGACATGGCGGCTGAGATAATCAAATATTTGGATTCAAATACATATCTTCGAGGTCCATGAGGATACGTGGGCAGTCTCCGAGACATTGCTCTTTGCAGTCATGTGTACCACTGGAACAGGGCACATGATGTACTCATCCATTTCCTGTGGAGGAAAGTTTCTATCGATCTTGCATAAATTTATAGAAAGGTTGTAATACATTTTGCCCACACGTGAAATCAATCAATGACAATATTTGCCTTGTGCTCTTTCCTAGGAATATTGAGAAAGGAAGTCATTGCTGACTTGGTGCCTTGCAATCCAATTCCAGGGCCATCAAAAGAGACCTTGAATCCCAGAACCTGTCCACTTTGAGACCATGCATACTGGTCCCGCATTTGATCACTAGTAACAAAAAAGAGCGAGGCAGTCTCAACAATAACACATTCAATCATTTTTTGATTTCCACAGACTTGCAATCACCCCCGAGCCCAAGATTGAGATCACAATGCCGAGTGACACTTCTGTTGGAATTGCGTGTCCAGTAAAATCCAATATGATCTTCAGGCCAATAAACCCAAGTACCGTAGCAACTGACTTTTCCAAATATACCATTTTTGTCAATGCAGATGAGACAAAGCCAAACAGACCCCGCAAACTTAAGATGGCAAAAATATTAGAGGTGTACACCACAAATGGATCCACTGTGACTCCAAAAACTGCGGGAATCGAATCCACAGCAAAGATCACGTCGGAAAGTTCAATCACTAATAGCACAAGAAGTAAAGGAGTCCCAACCCTTCTCCCATCAATTGACGTGAAAAACTTGTCCCCGTCATATTCGCTCGAAAACTGGAACAGAGACTTTGAAAACTTGACTATTTGGTTGTCTGAAAGATCTTCTTCTTCATCCCCTTCCGACCTACAGAGTCAAATACGAATCTTTTTCGAAAATGGAACTATAGTTTACGTATTCTTTCGGAGGCACGTACATCAAGAGCAAATTGAAAGATGAATATAGCAATATTCCAGAAAATACCAGAAGGATTGGCTTCCATTTCTCGACAGCGTCTGCTCCAAGAATAATTAGAATCAATCTAAGAATTGCTGCAGTTCCTATTCCATACGATAAGACAGTCTTTTGGGACTCCAGGGGAGTTGCAAAATAGCGAAACACGAGAACAAAAACAAATAAGTTGTCGACAGATAAACTCTGTTCTAGAAGGTATCCAGCAAAATACTCTGCAACCAAAAGCTCATCAGGAGCACTATATACAACGTTCAATCTCACAATCACCTGCGCAACACACCTTCTGCTTTAGTTTGCCCTAAAACAGCCCAAACAATGCCTCCAAAAACAGTTGCTCCAATAACAGTCAGTGCCGCTGATTCTGCTCCTCGCTCCAGCTCGGGCTCCACAATATCTATATCTCTTATGTCACAATCCACTGCACTCCCCTTATCGTCTTCCTTAGCCCTGGGCACTTGGAATCCCTTTGGGCAACGAAATCCGGGTCTAGAGCCAGCACAAGGAAAGCAAACACGCAGCCTCTTGACGAGATTTCTGGATTCAGTCAACTGTATACATAGAAGAAAGTAATTTATTCAAATGAAAATGCCACAGTTGCACACCGTGCAACCCGGACGACGGCGAAAGGGTGGACATGAGCACAGAAGCACACACTTGAACTAGCTTCTCTCGGTGGAGAGAAGACGCCCATCTCACGGACATATTCCTAATGAAGCTAAATTGATACTACAGCACTAACAGAATGGGGTAGGAGCACAACTTGACAGGCTCCAACGCCTCGGTGAGTCAAGAACACTGTCAGAAAAATACCCTCTCTAGGCTCTTGTTATTATGCTGCCTTCCAAGACATCCTCGCACAAAATTAGATGTTTATTATTACCTGCGGATGACGCTGGAAATGTCATGCTTTGTCCAATCCATGACAGGAATGAGATGCCATCTGGCACTCATCACCCAATGTAGAAAGTGATTCTCGAACTCGTTCATTCGATATCTATGACTTGACAACCGAAGAGACAGCCATGCTAGTCCATGAATACAATCACTAGTGTCAAGTAAAAGAATGATCGGGCTTCATGAGGGGAACTGGTCATCTCAATAGACGTGCATGCTACTACAGGTAGGTGGTCTATGCGTGGTTGCATCATTTGATCTCTGCAGCTGCGCATCTACCTTACTGAACGACTGCAGAGTCCTTTTCAACCTATGCTGGAGAGGTGAATGCTGTTGGAGACCACATCGTGACCATAGGCGCATCTGAGGTGGCCAAATATCAAAATTGGTTGAGATCTAGATCACATCCGCGGATGGCATGCATGCAAGTCGAATGGTGACGGTAACAACGGCATCAAAATTGCTACATTGCTCCGTACAACCTCGGATATATACATAACAAAGAAAAATATACGTATATCAGGAAAAATCGAGGCAAAATATTGACACTATTTGCAATTCTCGTTTGACATTCGTCACTTCACGAGTAGCGGAGGCTGGACCAAGTCCCAGCATTCCAGGTATACTGGGTCAAGAATCAACTATTGAAAACAATATTTGAACGATTCTATTTGTCATCTACGACAATTCGATAGGTGAGAGGAGATATCCGTGCGAATTATGGAGTCAAGGTACGCTTCGGTCGTTTCGTATGTATGGTTCTAGACTTTTAATTTGATGATTTCTTTGATGTAATATCTCCTATTGAATGTTACAGGGACAATATGTCTCATTCGAGGTCGACAGGTGTGTTGAACTGGATACCGGCTGATACGGCGATTGACGGCATGGGGACGTGTTCGTTGAATGATTCAGGGACAAAGGCAACCTGTCTCTTGAATTTTAAATCGACAAATTGTTTGAATGATCATAATCTGTGTGCTATGTTGACGCAGAGTCGGGGAAAACTGGTGGGCCATTGTCGTGGGCCATGAGGCTTGCAAAGGGGAATGGAAATATGTCTTCCAAATTTGACAAGCATGGAGACAGCAACAAACAAGGTGCTTCTGATGTGCATCGGTCCTCTGACGTATCGCAAGGTACGCTGTGAACTTGTCTTTAGCTCCTGGGCCTGTAGTTCAATTGTGTTCCTAGATTTTGACAATTGTTGTTTTCCCATCACATTCATGCAGGTTCGAATGCGTCCAGTGCAATCAAATTTGGAACAATTGATCCAAAGCAGCTGGAATCTTCAGGAACAGAAAGGAAAACACACGGCGCTGGAGATCAGAGGGCTAGGGCCTCCAAAAGTTCTGAAAAAGTAGTCAATGGGCCACAGGATGCAAAGTATTCTGATCGTTCGAGCTCGGGCCGGATGTCTTCAAATACTCAGCCACCTTCGTTATCCCAAGGTCCATACCCTCCAGCTCAGCAATTCTCTGTACCTTATGTGCAGCAGCCATATCAGGTTCAAGGAGGAGCATTTCAGCCATTTCTGCAAAATCCTGGTCAGGTGTTTTATCCATCAAATTTCAGACAACCAGTATCTACAGGGTACTATGGAAGCACCATAGTACCCCCTGTGGGGGCTCAGGAGGGCATGCAGAATGCCCAGCCTCAGGAAGCATCATATCATCCCCCTGGATCATCCAAAGTGGCACCTCCTGTTAGACAAAAAAAGGTATGATTCTTTCGTAATTCTACTATTTTCTCAGCGCTTACACTTATTTCATCTTTTGTTAATCAGATTTTGAGGATTGAAGATCCCAACACCCATGAAGCTCTTGATCTCAAGGAAATAACAAGCAAGACGAGGACCAAGGAAGCAAGTTTGAATGACGCCCAGCCAGATATTCAAATTAACGAACAACAAAGGGAGTCAGTGGATTCGAAGGAAGAAAGTAAAGATCTGTCCAATATTGATCGATCAGAAAAGGCGAAGGAAGCCGTCTTGGAGCAGGAGGTCAATTCCTGTGCTGATGCAAACCCTGTTCACGAGGTACGTTGATAAGCAGTAATTAAGCCGGCGTGAAGAATTTTTCATATCTTTTACGTGACTAGTAGCTGCTAATATGAAACAGATATAGTCTGGTGACTGCTGGACTTTTCCTGGTTGTCATCCTCAATATCTATCTAACAACAACTTTTTTGATCGCAGGAAAAGCCCCCAGAGGTCATAAAGGAGATAAATGGGCGAATTAGATATACCAAAGAGTTTTTGCTGTCGCTGAAGTCGAAATGCCAGGCGTTGCCTCCATATGTGGAACCAGCTACCCTCTCAGCACTGTTTGCGAAGCAGTCCAACGGTTCGTGTTTTCTTGTGTCTTCCTGTTTCTGTATGACAAATGAAAGATGTATTTTGTAATTTACTTGCAGATCGTGGAGAGTGGAAATCAAATAATGGAAAGGGTCCACCCCCTCCTCCTCGAGGAAGGGGTCCTTCACGACACAAGAGCTCTGGGGCTGATGCGGATACTTGGGAGAGAGGGAAGCCATTGCCTCCTCACTCAGGATATGGTCGTGGTCCTCCTCCAGGAATGAGAGTGCCAGGACCTCTTCCAGCATTGCACAAATCTGATGCAGCATACAAAGTGGGTCGGACAAAAGGAGTGGATCCAGAAGAAGAAGCTGCGCAGAAGGCTCTGAAATCTATGCTAAATAAAATCACTCCAGAAAACTTCAGTAAGATCACCGACCAAATAGTTGAAAAGATAAATGAGCGAAAGAAGGCCAAGACCCTCATGGGATTCATTGACCAGATTTTTGACAAGGCACTGAGAGAGACTACATTTGCAGAACTTTATGCAGACCTAGTATCAAAGTATGTCCATTGGTTGGATAACAGTGTCTAAAAGATATTTTAACCTTCTTTTTTCCCTTATCCCTGCAGATTGAATCCTGCCCTGCCTGACCTGACAGATGAGGAAGGAAATCCAGTCAACTTTAGACGAGCACTATTGAACAAGTGTCAAGAGGAATTCGATTATGGTGTCAATGCTATGAAAGCTGTCGCTGAACGCGAGCGTCGTGAAGAAGAAGGCATGGGGGAGAATGTTTCAGAGGAAATTCAGGAAAACCAAATGACAGATGAAGACCGTTCACGGATTGAAGGGAAGGCCGAGAAACTGCAACTGGAAAAGGCTGCCGCTGATGCAGAGGTGAAAGCAAGAAAGCGCATGTTAGGCAACATCATATTCGTGGGACAATTATATAGATTTGGGGTCTTAATCGAGGCAGTGATGCATAGTTGTATCAAGCAGTTGTTGGAGGAGGTACGAAATTGCTTCTGTTTCATCATGTGTCATTATCTTCCGTCATATCTTCTCTCGAGAATTGAAATATCAATGTCAACTGTCTGCAGACCGAGCATCCTAGACCAGAGGACATTGAATGCTTGTGCAAGTTGCTGGCGACCGTTGGGCGACCAATGGATGCATCGAAGAGAGAGATTAAGCGCCCTGACGGCACGACAATCAAGACGTCTGATATGATGGACGTATATTTCCGTCGGATCGAATCCCTGATGAAGAGCAATGTACTGGATGCCAGACATAGGTTCATGCTAAAGGATCTCAACGATTTACGAAAACAAAATTGGATCGAGCGTCGAAAATCGGAGGGTCCAAAGAAGATTGGCGATATTCATCGCGATGCAGCTATGGAAAGGACTAAATCACAACAATTCGATCGTCAGTCCAAGGGTCGTGAACGCGGTTTTCAGCGCCCAGGTTTCGACAATCGTATCGATGCCCCAATAAGAATCATGAGTTCGACAAAGGTTTCCAATGATACCGACTCGCTTCGACCTGGTGGCCGGCCAGGTCCCTCCAAGGGTCAGGCCAAGCCCATCGTCATGAATGATGACACTGTCCAAAGGAAAGTCAAGGGACTTTTGCAGGAGCTCTTCCATAACGAAGACGTTAAAGAGTCTGTAGTCAACTTAGGAGAATTAAAAGCAGCGGGCGCAAAGATGGACCACGTTGTTGATACCCTGCTAACCTCTTCTTTGGAGGGTAAAGGAACTTCTTGGGACCTCTTAAAAAGCTTCTTAAAGCAGTCGAGGTACGTATAATCGTTAATGATAGAAAAACTTGGGGCATTTCATAACAGTATTTGCTGTATTTGTAGTGATAACAAAATGATCTTGCCTGACGAATTGCAAAGAGGGTCAAGATCGCTCTTGAACAAATTGGAAGACATTCGTGTCGATGTTCCCAGAGCATCTCAGCAGATGGGGGATGTTTTCAGTTTTCTCGTTCACGAGGGTTGTTTGGAAATCAAACGGCTCATGATTGATATAAAAGAAGCAGATATCGAGGAACCTGTCGAAGGCGAAGACACAGAGTTGATAGAGAGTGGAACCGCAAAGGATCTTGTAGGATATATCTGTAAGGGCCTCAGAGATTTGCAAGAAGAAGGTGAACTTTTGTTGCAGTTGAAATCAATTGATCTAGAATCGTATTTCCCTGGATATGAGCGAGATGATCCCAGCCAAATTTCTTCTTTCAAAAAGAAGTTCGATATTGAGGAACTCTTTTAATCTGATACGTATGATCAATCGAAGGTATTGACATATCCGATATCTTACACACTACCTTCATGTAACAATTCATTTACATCGAAAATTTGCTTGCAATATGCTATTACAACAGCTAAATGACAGCCTGTAGAATCACAAAAGATTGGGTGTTTTGACTGGGAACGCGTTGACGATGCAACTGAATTTTATTGCGTTGAATCTGCGAATGCGTGCTATATGATTCATATGTACGATTTTTTCCCATCGCGTAAGATCGCTAAAACTTGGTGGGGTGTATTGGTGAGGAGAAATGGCGATTTTCCCCGCTGATAGTAAACCTTGGATAGCATCCTATTTTGTTGGCGATCTTCCCGTCACTGTTGACTGGTCTCAGATGAGATGGCCTTGGGAATACTAGCAGCGAATGCCTGCAGAGATCCATTTTTCATGTAATAGCAGTGTGTGATCGCATTTGTCTCGAGGTCCATTGGGCTCCAATACGGATGTACATATCAATGACAATGCTTTGCAGCGGATTCACTCTGGTCATGCCTAAAATTCCGTGGTATCTTCGCCGAATATTATTCGGTATCACACAATGCATGGTAACGCTACAGTTTTGTTCAGTCCACGGTGAACTGATCAGCTGATGGATCTGTCAATAGGAGTAGCGCTCTGTACAGATACAATCGCTTACAGCGAGCTGGACGATCTTTGCCAGCCAAGATTTGCCTGTCTTTGCAGCTCAGATTTGCCTGTCTTTGCAGCTTGATCCGAGGAACATGCAAGATCGCCTTTGTCCTTATTCTTCTAGTGTCAGGATTTGGCTCTTGAATGTCGAAAGTCAGATTCAATGGTCGTTGAAAGTTTGGAATGAATGTGTTGCTCCAGTCATGGAATGTCATTGAGCAAGCCGATAGCTATCTCTCTATGCATGTGTATGTGTCTCAAGGACCACTCATCCGCATGGAACATTCAGTTGAAGTACGGAAGTGCTCCAGGGGTTTTCAGACCCTTTGGACACCGTGCAGATCTTTGCATGTACTGGATCTGGTTTCCTGTCGTGCAATCGCCCACTGATCATACTGCACCGGCGCGCCAACTAATCCGATCATAATCATGCTGTTATCAACATGAACGTTCGTGGACGTGCTCGGAGCAGACTGCTCCAGCGCAATCCGATAGTAGCCCTGTTGGAGACTCACCATCTCGGCCGTGAAGGGAACTCGCAGGTATACCTCGAGATTCAGTAAATTGATGTAAAATCACACCCACCTATATAAATTGTCGTCAGTGTGACTGAATTTAATATTTTCAGCCATGCCTTTGTGGATTCCTCATTCTGGCTGTATATCCAGCAGCTTGGGGATACAGCTGTGTCCACTGCAGTGGCGTTCTGGTGCAGGTGTCCCACAGGGTATGAGACAGAAAGCGTGTCTTTCTCACAAGCGGACACTGCTTCCGAAATACAATTGTATCTCCGACAAAAGAATTCATACATCGCTGGTTCAACGATATCGGAGAGTGAAATGCCCTTCCCAGAAACCTCTCAGAGAGGCAAAGCCAGCGGGACCCGAGGTGAGTTACTCTAGAGTATTCAGATCTGAACACCTGGCGGACATGGACAATTGACAATCATCCATTGATTCGTCTTTTTTGCAAACCGTATGGGTAGCATGGTGATTGGATCGTTTCTCTTCTTGTGTAGGGAATACTTCTTTTTGGGTTTCCTCCAAAAGAAGTAGAATCAGTGAGAACGTGGCTCTCTGGGGTAAATTTAAAAGTTGTCTCAGGAGACGGTGTCGTACGAAAGTCTTCTTCCGTGTCTGAGGCCTTGGAGTTGCTAACAAGTTCCACTTTGCCAGTGGAGAAAGGTGAGATGCTCTCTTGCTTGACCAGAGTGGTACTTTTCAGTGGTCTTTCTGGGGAAGAAATGGAGGGACTTGTTGACGTTTGGCAAGATGCTCTTAGTACGTTAAATTTGCCTTACAATTTGATACATTCATATCCTAAACATGTTTTCTTTGGGCAGGTAATGGGCAGATTTCGTATGGATACGTAACCACCTGCATGATGGAGGAGAGAGTAGACAGAGTGTTGATCAAAATTATATCCGCTTCGGATGAAAATGACATGGGAAATCTGTCCACCAAGTAAGTACATTTGAGATCCAGGACAAGTAATGATAGTATCTTTACAAAAGGTGATAATTACAGTCGTTCTGAGCATACGGTGTATCCTGCTAATCCGAGTTTCTGCAGAAGCACTTTTAATAATAACCATTTCAGCCTGCGAACACACTGAAAGGAACTGAACTTGTTGATTTATGTACAAGTACCAGTTTGGCTACAACCAGGCTTGTAGAGGCGGGTAMACAACCTGATAATGCACAARGATGCATTAATTGTTGCCCTGTTYCTATTCAGTTAGTGGCGRGCATCAAGATTGTCAAATTGTCTATGTAGGTATAATCTATGCGATATCTTAAAGGCTGTAACTAGTCTTGGTAACTCAAATCCAGATAGATACGATCCCAAAGGTTGTGCTCATTCACATTACCAACAACAAGCATATGCAGGCTTGGGAAATCTAAGCAAGCAAGAAGGACGCGACATCGCTCAAAGAGATTATTCCCTCCAATTTCTTTGTTTCTGGATTAACAACTAGCAATCTACGAACTCCAGGAATTGACAACCTCTCCACAACTGTCTTTAGAGGGTCAGAATTGGTGCAAGCGTGTATTCGCTGCTTTGCTGGCACTGAGGAGTTGTCTTGGATGGAAGTCTGACTGGCTGAGGGACTCGCACCCTCCCATGTTTGCGGGGTATTGTTAGACAATAAGGATGGGGGGGATGGCTGAGTCGCAAGAGCCAATACCTGGCCAACTGTCACATCTTCAAATTGCAGACGGCTGTATGCATTGGACTTTGCAAGCATCGTTATATCAGATTTGGCATATATATCCACCAACACGCCATCGTCACTCACAACTGGTAAGCAGCTAAAACCCCCTTCCAAAAGCATGGTAAATGCTTGATACAGGGGAGTTGAGTGTTTTACCGTCGCCAAATTCGCTACTTTCCGTGATTGAGAACCCTCCTTTCCAGACTGAACAGAAGCTTCTCGAACGACCACAGAGCTATCATGCGCCCATGTTCCAACGGCTACGGAATCCAGTGGTCTAGCCAACAAAGGCAATGATG
This sequence comes from Picochlorum costavermella, assembly GCA_011316045.1. NCBI lineage: Eukaryota > Viridiplantae > Chlorophyta > Trebouxiophyceae > Picochlorum > Picochlorum costavermella. The sequence goes on along the minus strand of WKLD01000032.1, from coordinate 131,762 downwards.
CAAGAGAAGATCTAAAGTGCCTCAACAGACAGCCCAAAACTCCTCCTAGGGTGGCACTGTGTAAAACCTCCTGGGTGTCCTCAGACGAAACTGGCTCGAAAATGGTGTTCACAATCGGAACGAGGCTACAGTGGTTTTTCAGCAGTACGTTGACTACATCTTGCAACGTATCATTCGGCGCTATGCTTGTCAGTTGATTGCATGGCTGACCTTGGCTTTCAAGTTCTTCTCTCAAGCCCCTGATGGTATGTTGATCCATCTCAGCTTCACTCATAGGGTTGCTGGAAGTCGACACAAGGTTTCTCATCTGCTGTAATGTTGTTATGAAATCTGTTGCAGAAATCATTCCACATATGGTACCTTTTCTTGTATCAAATAATGGAGCAGAAGCCGTCCCTTGCTCGTGCAAGGCATGAAATGCTTGTCTAAGGGGCAGATCAATGTCCAAAAGGACAACCTTCCCGCTCTCTGGTATAAGTTCGGACGCTGTATGGTGCCCCAAAAATTCCTTGATTTTTCCCTTGGAGAAGAAGGGCTCCTTTTCCTGCACTCAGCAGTGAACCAATGAGCACCTAATCAATATCAAACTTCCTCATCACTGCACATACCTGCTCGATAGCGACAGAGGCGGCCACTCCTTGAGCCTCGATCGATTTATCAGTTGCTCCGAATGCATTTTCCTTGACAAACCCCGTACTGTCAAATGCCTGGCCAGGTGGCTGCAAGTTGCTAATTTGGGGGCTTGTCTGTTCTGTGTTTTGACTGCAGTACAAATTCATTTGATTAGCAATGGAGCGTTCATCTTCTGTTCGAGTCAATCGAGGAAGCCACATACATTTCTGGTTTCCTGACAAAAAGCCAATTGTTGACATTGCCAAGAGGATCTGGCATAAATGGCTGTGCCTCATCATGCCTCCACTCTCCATCGACAATGAATTTATACTGATGGTATCTGCACCGTCAAACATGTCAAGCACTCAGTTGAACGATGAGGATGTACATATCATTGACTAGAGCATTATGTCGTACCCTGGTGGCAGATGAACTATGACAGAAAAGACACCAGGCTGACCGTCTTCCGGAACCATTGGCACTGTCTCCACCCATCTCGTGAATGAACCGCATAAATGAACCTATTCAAGCAAAACATTTCGTAGTTACCAAAACTACATGCCGGCCATCCACCAACGTAGAACACAATACAGTCATACAGATGTGGTACGTTCTCGTCCAAGTTTCAGACAAGGTAGACCTACCTGATTACCTCCGAGCCTCCATACAAACTTTGTTGGTGCAAAATAACTCATCTCGTGCGTATGATTGTGCTACAAGTGAGTTCTGTCGGATTTCTTCCAGGTCATGCTTTACAAGTACAAGCTCTATTGTTCGAAGAGTTGGTCCATTCAATCGTCTTTCGCACTTAATTTAATATCATCAAATCCCCCCGCTGATACTGTCCGTGAGAATTATGGATGGCATGGAGTAGCGACTATCGGTCTCGAGGCCTCACGATCAGGCTCCCTTCCAAACTACATGTAGACTGAATGCACTGCATCATCACGATTGAGGAGGGCAGGCTACCTACTGATACCCTTTCCACGCGAAACACAAAAGCTGGTGGTATACTCTGGGAATCAATGCTTTACATTCGTATCTGCTGGTACCAGTGCTACACTGATGCACATGGGGGCACTCATTGCCTTGACATGTCTCCCCAGTATATGTTGATTGGACTCGAGTCCAGAGCTCTCTACAAGAACCCAATCCAGGTAGTGTAAAAGGACTCTTTTTTCTGGACTGATGATCCTTTTCTTGCATGGGGTTGTACAGAAGGTTTCATGGTCAAGGGTCTTCTGCAGAATTCAGCTGCAGATGCACTCCTGGATCCAGACCATTAGCGAGTTTTCTGTAAAGGTTCAAACAGCAACCTGACTCCACCGACATTCCTGTCGCATTTCATACTGCATTGATACATACAAGGAAATAAAAACTGAATATTGAGAAAACTCTCAACTGTTGTTTGTCTCTTTTCACAGAGTCAAAGCACTTCAGGGCATAAATATGAGAATCGATGTGTGGGATGTAGAGAAGAGTGGCAGAAAAGAAAACCTCATCGTTGATAGGGGCTACCCGAAAGATTTTGAGAGCGTTTTTACCGTGGGGAAGGCAGTTGGCTCGGGTGGCTTTGGACGCGTCCGAGTTGTGACGGAAAAGAGCAGTGGCCATGTTTATGCATGTAAAAGCATTAGAAAACGCCTTGATATACCAAATGTGTCGATATATAGACAAGAGCAGCATCTAGTCGGCATTGACAGAGAAATCAAGGTATTGAGGCTGCTGAGAGGCACCCTGAGTGTGGTCCATCTGAAAGGTGTTTGGGAAGATGAAGAGGACATACACATTGTCATGGAGTATTGCAAGGGTGGCGAGTTGTATAATAGTATAGGTCGACAGCCATACACAGAAGAAAGGGTCTCTTTTTACATGAGATCAGTCCTTCAAATGCTGTCACAGTGCCACGCACACAAAATTTTGCACAGAGACATCAAACCTGGTAATTTCTTGCTTCTGTCAGCGGAAGAAAACTCTCCACTGAAAGCTATTGACTTTGGATTGGCTGCATTCTTTGATCCAAGAGAATTACCTAGAACAGACTTGGGGCTGGATGGGACTCCATGGTGCGTGAGGATGTGGATGCTTTCCATATTTTCTGCCTGAAGTCTCTTCACACGGCCTGGTGCATTTCGTGAACAAAATGCTGTCATAAAACTCTTTCATTTTGATATTTATATGGTTTGCGCAGGTTTATGGCACCCGAAGTGCTGAACTCGGAGACATACCCCTCCTCTGACGTATGGAGTGCAGGAGTGATGTGCTATCAATTACTCTGTGGGTATTTACCATTTGACGATGTTCAAAATAAGAAATCTCCATCATTGTCTGTTGTTTGGAAATCTATTCTAACAGAAGATCTATCTTTTAAGGGGTCAGCTTGGAAAAATGTGAGCCACGAGGCAAAGGATTTTGTTGCCAGGCTGCTGAATCGAGATCACGCAGCTCGCCCATCGGCAAAGCAAGCTTTGAGTCATTCATGGCTACAGAATAGCTTCCACCAAGGAAAAGCTAGAACTTTGGACGATACAGTGGTTCAGCGTATCCAGGTATGTATTCTACTGATATATTCTCCAATGCCTGTGTAGTCACTTGAGCAAGTCATTTTGCAGAGGTTTGGACAAATTAATCTCCTTCAAAGAACCATTCTGGATCTGATTGCGTCAGAATTGCTTACATTAAGACCTCAGAGTCTTCCAGATCCAACTATGAGGGGAAAGAGAAGGTCTAGCCCATCGGGGTCCATTCCGTCATCAGGCTCTTCGTCTCGTGCTGGAGATTCCCATCACGGGGATGGCATGTTATTCCCATTAAGTCCATCTAAAGGGAAGAATTTTCTGGGGCAGCAGCCTGTGTCTCCACAAAATCTATCCCTATTGGAACTTTCTCACGTGCCTAAAATTGTGAATAAGAAAGGCAAAAAGGCTGCAACTATACATGGGGGTAGGGAGTACTGGAGGATCCTGCGGCAGGCTTCTGATTTAGCCCTGCAAGGATCTGGCCATGGCAGATCCGATTATCTTCATACGTTTTCTCGAACACCTCGAGAAAAGATGGAACAGAGGAAGGCAGCAAGACTCAGTTTGGACACGTCAGTACATGGTGCAAGAAATTTAAGCTCTTCTCATCCAGGGCAGCCATCTGTATCGGGGAATCAAAGTTTGCCAAGTCCAAACAATAAATCACTAGATGCAATTGGAATTGAAACCCCAATATTCCCAGGAATGCACGAAGATCGAGAAGCAAAAGATACCTTAGAAGAAGGGGGGAGAGGAAGAAGCTTTGCATTGCAGGCATTAGAAGCCACCAATCAAGAGACAGAGAAGCATGGGATCAACTCTTCAGGGACAGAGACAGAAGATACAATGTCAAAAGAAACGCCAATTACCGATCCTAAAACACTAGAAAAATTGATGGGGGAGCTCAAGTTCCGGAAAGGGAAAGCAATAACAAAGGAATCTTTGATTGCAGGGTTGAGCAGACTTGGATATGAGGTCCAACCAGACGAGGTATCTTCCCTCATGGAGATGCTTGACTTAAATAAAAATGATACGATAGAGGCTTCAGAATTCGTCGCCTCGCAGCTTGACTGGAGAGATCTACAAAGCAACAACAAGGATCTATGGATTGAATGCGCCAGGCGTGCCTTTGAGGATCTGGATTCTCGCTCAGCTGGCCACATTGCAGTGGAGAATATAGTGTCTTCGCTGCGAGATAAGCTTCCAGAAGAAGAAATCAATTATGCTGTGGAGAATGCTCTTGTCGACTCTGGCATAATGGATCCCGAGGAGGTGGATTTTGAAGGATTCCTGAAAATTGTTCAAATGGGGTCACGTACTTCCTTGGACAGTCTGGATCAGTATGATCCTAGACTGAAAGACTCATGAACATTCTTTCCGTGGGGATATTTGCACTGCATGTGGATAAAGAACCTTGATGGAACAAAAGAAGCAGGAGTTTGCAAGCTTGCACATTCAGGTGACAAATTTCCTCAAATCCAGTGCTCAGTGAGCAATGCTCACGGACTACGTGATCACCCATGTCGAGGCCAGCCTTTGAAAACTGTAAAAATAAAACTAGCGCATTTACTAGATAACAAATCACGGATGAATCACATGATGAACGTCTTGGGGAAGTCTGTCTTGTTGCGGAAGGGCTGCGGAACCCACTTCACAGCAGTCTACTGCTGCTGAATTGGAAAAATGTCCATTGACGAGGAAAATATGTTATCAAGAATAAGTATCGAACCCAATGAAGAGCAGCGGCGTAGAGACAGCGTCGATGCCTCCGTTATCGAGCCTTTTGCCCAGACGTATGAGCGGTGGGAGGTACGTTTGGGGGTGTATTTGCATCCAGATTCCTCGTATATGAATAATAGCAACTGATGTATTTGAGAACCATTCGCAGGCTGAGCACCCCAATTTATTGGAGAACTTTGAGCAGCTAGAGAGCCTTGCCCAGGGCAAATTGGTCACCGTGTTTTTAGATTACGACGGAACGCTTACTCCTATCGTGAACAACCCTGATTTAGCTTGTTTATCCAAGGCTACAAGGGATGTCGTGCGGCGGCTGGCCCACGTGTTCCCGACCGCAATTATCAGTGGGAGAGGTAGAAAGAAAGTAGAAGAATTTGTTCAGTTGACTGAATTGTACTATGCTGGTAGCCATGGAATGGATATTGCTGCACCTAAAAGCTCAATGATAAATCTAGAGTTTCGACCTGCGGAGAAGTACGAGACATTGATGCAAATGATCAAACGGAGACTGGAGGAGGCTACCAGTCACATTCAAGGATCATCAATAGAAGACAACAAGTACTGCATCAGTGTCCACTTTAGAAATTGTCACCCAGATTCTTTTGAAGAAATACTGAAATCTGTTGAGAATGTAGTAGCTCAGGAACCCCAGATATTTTTTACGAGGGGACGAAAAGTGTTGGAAGTCCGTCCACGTGTTGATTGGAATAAAGGATCGGCTCTTGTGCATCTGCTGTCCATGCTCGGTATAGCCGATGAAGAAGTATTTTGTATATATATTGGAGATGACCGGACGGATGAAGATGCATTCCAGATCCTGTCCGACAAAAGGCTTGGAGCTGGCATCTTGGTGTCCAACAAAGTTAAACACACGAAAGGGGTTTGGTCGGTCAGGAACACAGATGAAGTCAGGAAACTTCTAGAGAAGCTTGCAAACTATGGAAACTCTGGTACGTTTGCCTGCCTTGTCGCGTAGGGTTTCTCTCCATGGCAGTTTTTTCATCATGTAGTATGTCTCTGACTTGTGCAGAAAGGAACTTGTGGCATTCAAAGAGTGGTTGCAAAGGCTGGAAAATCACAAGAGAAAACTGAGGTAAAGTAAAGCATGCGTTCTGCGCAGAAGCATTCAATAGCGATCAATGGTGTTGCTTTGCTTTAGGTGTAGATACCCCAGATCTGGGGCAACCAACTTCCAACAAGAATCAACTTGTCCATCGCTGGTATTTGGACTTCTTTATCTGAAAACGGGTACGCCTCACTCATTTCACTCGCTCTTTGTGTTCATGTAACCACGAAAAGCCATGGCAATCTGGCACCTCGCAATGCGAGGCTCGCATACAGAGAGGGAGTGGATGCCAATTCGCAGTGGTATCCGATCCAGCGGATCCATCGATCGATGGATATACCCATGGTCACGACCCTATGTGGCATACGATGGTCCATCGTCGATGGACTCCACACTCAAGATTCCCCTTGTGGCACAACATATACTCTGAAGCGATGTGCAGGATCTCTAATTCTAAATCAATGCAATAGAATACATAGTTGATCACACTCCTGTAGACATTCAATCGGACTGGAGTTCATGACCAGTACGTTAACTGACAAAGCACCTGAGCATTAAGTAGTAGTCTGTGCCTGGCCTAAACCTTGCAGATTATCCATGATAAATTATCCAATCAAATATTGTTTGTGTTTTGGCCCACTAGCCTGAGCGAAACGCGCATGATTGTCATCCTTTCAGGCCAGATCTACCAACGTAACTGCTACAACCCAACCTCAGCTCGACACTGGCATGCGCATATTTCTCATTCCTTTCCTATTTGAAAATTATATATGCTTTATGAATCTGTAGGATATCAATTATTGCCACTATTGACGTGCGGTTTGCTGCTCTTGCTAGCAGCAGTCACTGTGCAAGGTAGGTAGTACTTGTTTTATACATATGGATGTTGTACTCCAACAAATCAAACGACTGATTGACCGAATGTAGGATTTGGCCCTGACTATTATTCATGCGATCCTGTCAGCTGCCAAGGGGCGTGCCACTGCCCTTCCCTATCACCACCAGGTGGGCAAGTTCCTCAAAGCATTCCTCAGTTTGTCCTCATCACTCATGATGACGCCATCTCTCCTCTAGCGAATACCGTTGTTCGATCTGTTACAGATGGTTTCAAAAACCCAAATGGATGCAATGTAGTAGCGACGTGGTTCACGACTTCAACTGGCTCAAGCTGTGATCTTGCCAAATCTTTGTACGATGAGAATCACGAGATTGCATTGCACACTGTTAATCATAAATCTCTTTTACCAGGCTTGGCTGATATGGAGAACGAAATCATGGATGCTAGGCAAGATATGGAAGCGTGTGGGATTCCTAGGGAAGAAATGGTTGGATTCAGATCTCCCTACTTGATCCACAATCCTTCTGTAAGGCGTATCCTCCACAAGCACAATCTTCTCTACGATTCCTCCATTATAGATTTCATTGGCAGCCAGTCGACGACAACAAAGAATTTTGGGAATAGACTGTGGCCTTACAGCATGGACTCTGGGATAATTCAGAACTGTGCTTGGACAGCACCAGCTGGATCCTGCACAGAGGATGAAGTGTATCCAGGGATGTGGGAGGTTCCTTTGTGGCCTCTATTGAACGATACTGTTGACCAACCTAATAATGGTAAGCATGCGCGTGAGATTGATCTCATTTGACTAAAGTACTCTTATTTTTCTTGAATATTCTATCTGCAGCCTACAGCATGGATCCTGGACCAGGATTCGGGGGTGATCTTTACACAACATTGGTGACAAATTTTGATGAAGCGTACACTGGCAACAGAGCGCCGTTCCCGCTCTTCACACATGCACAGTGGTTTACAGATGAAAACATTGCAGCTACTCGAAAGTTCATTGAGTATGCTCTCGGCAAAGGCGATGTCTACTTTGTGACAATCAAAGAGCTGCTCCGTTGGATGCAGAATCCTGTCTCTGCAGCCAACTATAGAAAAGTGGCAGATTGTAAGCCAGTAAATGTCCAGCCACCCGTGAAAAAAATGTGTCAAGTTTATGTCGTACAACCTGGGGATTATTTGGAATCGATTGCGGGCAAATTCGGTGTCTTAAATGTGAATGATTTGACCAAGATTAACCCAACTTTGCAGACTCGGACTTTGCAGCCAGGGGACAGAGTAAATATTCCGCCTTGGGATAATACCTGTCCTCCAAGTTCAGAGATAGAAGCAACCTATAGTTCAACAGAAGAAATAGTGGTAAACAAGCCTCCAGAATGGAGTGTGGGTGGAGAAGAAGGAGCTTCAGATCCTGCAGACACTGATGTAGGAGTGACAGGAGATGATAGAGTACCTATCGATCAGATGCCTACTCAGCATCCTGGGATAGAGGATGGACATGATCTGTGTCAGATATGGACCGTATCTAACGGAGAGAATATACAAGGCATATCAAGAGCCACAGGTTCGACTGTGGAATCAATTAAAGTATTGAATGGGCTGGAGACAGAAAACCTCTCCATTGGACAGAGACTGAAAATACCCCCCTATGCCCCATGCTGCGACGTGGATGCATGCGAGGGATCTCCAAACCAGGAAGAGATTGGAACAAGAGTAGATATCAGTATGAAACTGATGGGAAATCAAGCTGTTGATGATGGGGTTATTGAGCAAATCAAGTCAGTTTTGGCAGGTGAACTGGACATTCCATCTGGAGCTATTACAGCCCAGGCTTTGTCCAAAAGGAGAAAAAGAAGAAATCTTAGACAGGAAGATGTCAACACCAGCACCCTTCTGTTCTCAATTGCCACAAGTACCCCAAGAAGATTGCATACTAAAGTGTCTGAGGAATTGAGGTATGCTCCAATGGACCTTTGTGACTGCTTCATCTGCCCATTATCTTCATAACAAACATATCAAAGTATCCACATCTTGGCAAATACAATGAATTCAACTTTGACTTGTGTAGGTCTGGTGATCTTGAATCAATTTTGTCTGGGTTGGGCTTCTCCATTGTCAGTATGCCTGTTGTCAAATCATATGAAGACGGTGTGGAGGTATCTCCAGGGACACAAATGAATACCGAAGAACCAAATAGCAGCTCAACGTTTTGGACCACTCCTGTAATCGTTGGAGTCGCCGTCGGAGGTTCTGTTGCATTCCTTGCTGCAGGTTGTCTTACGGTCTATTGCATTCTTCGCAACAGGCAAAAGTCCATGTCAAAGCAATCAGCTGAAGGGCAGAATCTTCCATCAAGGGTGCCTGTAGCAGAAGTTTCCTTAAGAGCATCCCATTCAAAGAAATTGGATCCTTGCGAAATTATCGTTAACACAGGTTTTGACACACCAACAACGCCCAACCAGAGGACAGCTTTCAAGTGATGGTTTCTTTCATTTTTCCTTCGCAATCATCCTCGACAGTTCTATTGCATGTAAACTACCATTACAAAGATCTTTTTGAGAATCAACTATGCTGGCACTATCTTGTCGTGGCAAGATAATCGCCAGGTACAGGAAGGTGTACTCTGCAGCATAGGCATGCAGCGTTTCAGGCGCGTCAGCATCATTTGCATCATAGTGGCAAACTGTGATGACTGGTCTTCACCATCAACTAAAGGACGGTATCTCAGCATCTTTCTCATTGTATCAATTCAATATTGAACTAATTAAAAAGCTTCTAATACAATTGAAAGAGCATATTTCGTCGGCGCCACGGGAGTAGACTCAACGAAGACGAACAAACTTGGTTAGTATCTCATCAAAGATAAAGGCGATTCGACCCGAATATATATCTCAGTAAATATGTGTGGTAAGATAATATCGAAGCAATTGTCTGTTCATTTCGCCGGAGTACTTAATCTCTGCGGATGACTCGGCCTAGATCTGTGTTTCCGTTGCGTGTGGAAATAGCTGTCTGACTGGATTCTACTGATTGCAGGAATCTTTGGTTTCTATTTTTATGATGTAAGTGCGAAGAAGCAGTCTTTCGGGCCGCAGCATTTTGCCGATGGAAACTGTCTGCCGATGAACGAGTTTGGGTGTGCCTTTGGGACCAACTACTTTTTCGACTGCCTTGCAGGTCCGACACTCCAAAAAGCAAATTATGGATACTTTGTTCGAAGGTCTTCGGAGGCTTGAATATCGTGGATATGACTCGGCTGGAATATCGCTGGATCTTCCTGTACAGGTACGTAGGGACGTTTGTTTCTAGATCAAAATTGGCCAATTCTGATTTCCCTTTCCCGTTTGTACAGAGCCCAGATGAAAGCAATGAGGAGAATAAGCCTGTTGTAATCAAAGCAAAAGGAAAAGTAGCTGACTTAGTCGCATTGGTTGCCGAGGAAATGGAAACCCTTCAGATTGACCAGGGTGCAAGTGTGACCACTCACGCTGGCATTGCACATACACGTTGGGCAACACACGGGCCCCCATGTGCCACAAATTCGCATCCCCACGTTTCATCCAGTAATCACGAGTTCGTGGTAGTTCACAACGGCACGATAACAAATTATAGAGCCCTCAAAGAGTTCCTGTTGAAAGAAGGAGAAGAATTCATGACTCAAACAGATACAGAAGTCATTCCAAAGTTATGCAATTTCTTGTACGGAAAACTACCAGAGCCAATACCTTTTCCTCAGTTAGTATGTGAAGTTGTTAAGCAGTTAGAAGGGGCTTATGCATTGCTGATCAAATCATCAGTGTATCCAGGAGAGCTAGTTGCATGCAGAAGGGGTTCACCCCTGATCCTAGGAATGAAATACGGTATCCAAGGGGGGCCGGCGCCCAAATCACCTGTTTCACCTAATACTCCTTTGACTCCAAAGTTGACAGGATCAACTGCATCAGCACCGCACTTTCCGGATCAAACTGGAGGGACATCAGACAATCCTTCTTATGGACTAGAACTATTCCTGGCGTCGGAAGCATCTGCTGTGGTGGAACACACTAAGCAGTGAGTCTTTTTTACCCTTTGCATGAATGATACAAAGATACTAAACACCATGTTTTGGTTTGTGTAGGGTGATTTATCTGGAAGACAACGATATAGTGCATATGAGGAAAGGAGAGTACACTGTGTATAATTGGAATGATGTTGATTCAGCCTCTGTCGAGGTCCGAAGGACGATTCAGACACTTACGATGGAAGTCGGTCAGATAATGAAAGGTGGTTATGACCATTATATGCAGAAAGAGATATTTGAACAGGCTGAGACCATTGCTCAAACCATGCAAGGGCGCATCAAAGCAACCCCTTTATCTCCGATTAAGTTTGGTGTACCCAACGTTGATAGACTTCTCTACCCCCGGGTAAGGTTAGGAGGGCTTGTTGACTTTGTTTCCACTATCAGGCGGAGTCGCCGGATCATATTCATAGGATGTGGAACATCTTATCATGCTGCCCTGTGCTCCAGGCAGACAATGGAGGAACTCACACAGATGCCTGTTGTGCTGGAATTGGCAGGAGATATCCTGGACAGAAGATGCCCGATATTCCGTGATGATACATGTGTTTTTGTGAGCCAAAGCGGTGAAACTGCAGATACAATGCGAGCAATGGAATATGCCAAGGGAAGTGGTGCATTGTGTGTGGGAATCACAAATACAGTTGGCTCAGCAATTGCAAGGAGTAGTCATTGTGGTATCCATATTAATGCTGGTGCAGAGATAGGAGTTGCAAGTACCAAAGCATATACTTCACAAATCGTTGCAATCACAATGATGGCCATTGTTTTAGCAGATGACCAAATAAGCAAGAGGAAAAGAATCAACGAAATTGTCGATTCTTTGTTGGAACTTCCTGATGCAATCAAAAAATGCCTGCTCTTAGATGACTCCATAAGATCACTGGCAGAGAGCTTGAAGGGCGAGAATTCACTTCTCATGTTTGGAAGAGGCCGAAACTATGCCACTGCTGTGGAGGCTGCTTTGAAAGTGAAAGAGGTATCGTATATGCACAGCGAGGGAATCAATGCCGGAGAAATGAAGCATGGACCTTTGGCCCTTGTTGATGAACATATGCCTATTATTGTCTTTGCAACAAAGGATGAAATGCATGGGAAAATGCAGGGAGTCATACAGCAGCTCATGGCCAGGAATGCAAGGTTGATCATCATCTGTAACGAAGATGAAATAGACATTTTGGATATGGTAGGGGATAGGTACCCTCTGATTATGGTGCCCAATGCAGATGAGGCCCTGCAGCCGGTAGTAAACATTATTCCATTACAGCTACTGTCGTATCATCTGACTTTGTTGCGGGGATTCAATGTAGATCAGCCAAGAAATTTGGCTAAAAGTGTCACTGTGACTGAGGAATAATGCAAATTTCTTTTTTCACGTGATTCCTGAGGCAGCAAGAATTCTCCAGACTTGTCGGCACCCCTCATGAGTCATGAGCAACATGTCCTCCAATACTGCAGTTGGGGATCATTCGTCTCCGTTGTGAAATTATCTACAAGCGACGTTACAGGTGCAGAGATGGGATTTATTCACTGTGACTGGAAGGGGAAATTCGAATCGCCCAGTATTCCTTATGTGTACTGGGGGTTATTTTCAATGGAAGATGTGGTCTTGATTGTCCACCTTGCTATCCCGCTGATGGCGTCATTCCTATGTTTCCATCTAGCATCATGTAAAGAATTCAATGTCATTGAATGTCTCTCAAGCCAAACATGGAACAATGGTACTCTCAATGAGATTGCGCCTGAGATGCAGCGCGTTGGGACTACAGCTGGGCATACGAGGCCAATGCAAGTAACATTTACTCCAATATACTTGCATAAAAGCAAAATCTTTTAAATCTAGAAGTAAATCTATCGGAATTGCACTACAGAATCATCGCACCCTACAATGAGAACGTCCTCGCACGAAGCAGCGCAGCAGCAGTTACAGTGACGTGTTCCGTACAGAGCGGATGTGAAGGATGTCACACATAGCAAGATGTATCCTTTATTTATTCCTCTCATGTTTTGGATTGAACGTGATAGACGGTACGGTATCTTCTTCTCGGAACGAATGGCTGGCTCTGTGCGAAACTTTGTTAAAATCCCGTCACCCTCTGCAGCGCGTCGGCTCGGATCTCACAGTGCAGAGATAAATGGAAATTATAGGTCTTTGAAACAGGAGGGCTCGTTCCCTCCTGGAGTTGCAGGCATTGTCGTTAACAGTGAAGGTGAGCTTGCCGAAGCCTTTAGAAACAAGGAGAGGTTCATCAAACTGCGTTCTCATATAATTCTCTCAGGTGACTACGCTGGAGATAAAGCATTATTGCCTTCTATCAAAGCCTCCGTAACAATCGAGGCTGAATGTCCCACGCCCTATGATGGGAAATGTATGATCAATGCCCAAGGCTTGGGGCAAATTTTCTTCGCAGACAATTCTGCATTTCTGGCCGGTGTTGAAATGTCATTCAACAATATAATTTTCATGAATGGATATGCGTCGAGTTCTCAAGGTGGTGCCCTTGGAAATCAAGGAGCTATGTCCCTAACTTTCACAAACTGTGACTTTGTAGAGAACTCAGCAGGTGCCGGTGGAGCTCTCTCTTTTGTCGAGGGAGCTTTTCCTGTTCTACAGGGGTGTAAACTGGTTGAAAATGCTGCTGCTACCGATGGATCCGGATCTGGAACAGGAGGCGCAATTATCATGACAGGTGCTGGGGCATTCTCAAATTGTAGATTTGTGGGCAACACAGCTCAGAATGGAGGTGCAGTTGGCATCGGTGGCTCTGCTAAATCTATCTTTTTTGACAATTGTGATTTTGTGGTAGGTTAAACGCTGCCCTGATGACTAAACATCCGTTCTTTACTCATTCTACTTTCTGGTATCATGGTGCAGGACAACGATGCAGAAATTTTTGGGAATGACATCTACATGGAAAGTTGGGTTGCAACAGTCGCGTACTTTAATCCTTTCCCTCCCCAGGCAGATGTGTATACCAATCCATTGAATATTCAGCCATTATCGTTAATGCCACCAATGTTCTATCCAGATGCTGTGGTCTCTCCACCTCCGGCTCCACCGAACCCACCCAGTCCACCACCTCCAGCTCCGCCAGCACCTCCAAACAGAAAAGACTGGGTTTATACAGAAGATCAATTATGGGATGCCTTAAATAATGGTAATGCGACGATAACATTGGGGGCACATATTCAATTTGCTCAGCAGGGCAGATGGGCTTTCACTCCCCCTCCTCCAATCTTGTCCGAGGTGAGGGTTTATTCTATGTGTGAGGGCTATGGGTCCACATGCATCATAGATATGGCTGGTTCTCGCTTTCCACTATTTGATGTAAGGACTGGAGGCATCATTGAAGTCTATAATGTCAGAATGATGAATGCCGCAACTACAGGGGATGGTGGAGTTGTTCAGCTTAGTGCACCGCAAAGGGCCATTTTTGATTCATGCGCTTTTGTGGGTAATTATGCAGCCAATGGCGGAGCAATCAATATCAAGGGTTCTCAGAATTCAATCATGTTTAGGAACTGCGAATTCAATTTGAATTGGGCTGATTCAAAAGGTGGGGCAGTGTATCTTGTAGGGTCAGCAGTGCACTTTGATGGATCCTCATTCTACCTGAATCAGGCCAATAGTGGAGGGGCTATTGCAATGGGCCCTGGGTCGACAGCATATATTCTGAATGCGAATTTCACAAATAACAAAGCAGCAAAGTGGGGAATGGATGTCTTCTTGACCACACCAGTGGGATCAAAAATATATCTCAACCAGTGGCCTCCAGAGAAGGTAATGCAAGTCTTTCCTCGTCAATCTGTGATTGAGTGGTACTATGCGCCACCACCTATTCCACCTTCACCGCCCTCACCTCCACCCAATTTCAAGAGGGCGCCGTATCCGCCTCCTGGGCCACTCCCTCCTATGAGGCAGAAAAATCCACCACCAAGGTAAGATCCTTCATGCTTGATACTTCAAAGTGCTATATAACTCATCAATAATTTCGATTGCTTGTGCAGTCCGCCCAATTCTCCTCCTTTCCCACCTCCAGCACCTCCTTCTCCTCCAATGGACAACTTAGTTAAAGGGCCTCCCATCATATGGGGTGCAATCTATACAACTGGGATGCTGGTAATCGTCATGCTTTTTCTCGTCTACGTAGCAATAAATCACAAGAAGTATTTCCCTCGCGTTAGAAATCCAGAGGAGTTGCGTGCAAGACTTGCAGGAGAGTATGAGGCATCATCAGACGAAGATATCTCCGTTGCTGGTTACTCTGACATCAGCGACATCGACGAAGATTTGGCGCTCGCTGAAATATATCACGAACAGAAGCGAGAAGAAGAAATTCTTGGTTCGATAGCACATGAGGAAGCCCTGGAAACACCACTAGAGGCTAATATTGATGCATTGAAGCCGAGCAAAAAGCATGAAAAGACAATGTAAATCCCTCACTCTCGACATTCCAAGTCAAGACTTTGAAGTGTTTCAATTGACTACATTGCGAACGACGAAGAAATTCTTGCGCATCTGCAGCCTCCTCCTCTTTGGGGGATCATGATCCGATCGAATGATTGCATTCATGACCATACTCCATGATGGCCAGGGCCAACTACACTTGCAGCCTCTTGGCTGATCACCATGCTGCAACCCAGGCTGATTAAATTTGTGTCAGAATAAATCATTTCTGTGAATAAGATATTCCTGTCAAGGCTCCATTGAAGAGTTGGTACACATTCTCGTTGACCCGAAAATTACGTCAGTTGACTCCCACGTGGCCTCTCATTGGGGCAACGCCCATTCACTATCGGTGAGAAAGGGAATGAAATTATAAATTTATCTGGATCTAGTTACTCATCGGGGATATGGGACAAGCAGACGGGGAAGATTGCCAGACTTTTCGTGGGAGCGTTTTTGAGTCTCGACCGAGCATAGAAGCGATAGATAAGCTTTTAAGAGAGCAGGAGTTCATAGAAGAAAGAAGAAGGGAAGAAAATTCGAAGAAATATATCCTCGATCAGGAAGTACGCCACTGCAAGAGTGTCACGGCTTCAAATCCTCCACTGACATGTACATGTGCAATATGTGTAGGCAACGCTACTAAGTGAGCTATTGCATCAGGCATTAAAGAGAGTCCAGGAACTTGATTCGGAGATTGATACAACAATGTCTCAAATCTTCGAAAGACAAAAGTACAACACAGCGGTAGAGGCTTTGTTCGATGAAGAAGCAGACAAGGGAAAGAAGATGAGCAAAACTCTCAAATCAATGACGATACACGAAGATGAGCAATTGCGCCTCATTGATGCGATTGGTGAGCATCTAATCGATAGAGGGATTTCGATGAATTGATATTTTGAATTGCAATGGTGTTGCTGGAGACTTTAATAGAGGCATACAGAATGCAATCTGAGACCAGCTTGATAACACATGCATGATTTCGTGTTACTCGCTATCAGAATCAAATGTGACCTTTGTAGCTTTTTGAGTGAAATCAACTTCTCTAAAATGTGCACCATATACTTTACTCTCTTTCTTTTTGACTGTGGTTCCAAATGCCAGAAGCTCCTCTGGGACTTTTTGATTGGCTTCTGATAGGACATTTATTAGTTCTCCTGCTCGAGGCTTATCCCTTGCCCCTACAAACATTGTGTGCGAAATTCCAGATTTTCCAGCCCTCCCAGTTCTTCCAATTCTGTGGACATAATCCTCGATTGTCAAAGGAAAGGAATAGTTTATGACAACCTCTACATTGGGAATATCCAGGCCACGCGCTGCCACATCAGTGGCCACAAGGAGAGGAATTTCTCCTGATTTGAACGATGAGACTGCTGCTGTCCTCTGCGCCTGGGATATGTCCCCGTGGACTGCCGCGGTATTCCATCCCCTTCTTTGTAACAGAGACTCCACTCTGACAGCCTCTTTTTTGTACAACACAAAGATCAGCACTCTGTTTTTTCTCGATGCATGGTATTTTTTCAGTAGATCATCTAAAAGACGATCTCTAACCCCATGTTCAACGACTTGGACTATTTGTTTCACAGTATGGCTAGCTGACAATTCTTCCGACCCCACAGTCACTCTTGCTGGATCACACAAAAATTCAGATGCCAATTTTTGGATAGATGATGGCCAAGTTGCTGAAAACATCAGAGTTTGACGATCTGCCCTGATACTTTGACATATACTACGTATATGCGGCTCAAATCCAAGATCTAGCATCCTGTCAGCCTCATCAAGGACCAAGTATGATACCTCACTCAAAGAACAGGTTCCATCGCCAATCATATCCTCTAGACGACCAGGTGTAGCTACAACTATACTCACCCCAGATTTTACGATCCTCGCTTGATCTCTTTTTGGCATACCACCAAACAGACAAACGCATCTGATGCCAACTTTCTGTCCTGCATCCTCAAGGACAGAACCTATTTGCTGAGCAAGCTCTCGAGTTGGAGCAAGGACAAGAGCAACTGGGTTCCGACCATTGACGAGGCCGGCGTCTATTTGAGCTTTAATATGCTTGATGGCTGGCAATCCAAAGGCTAAAGTTTTGCCACTCCCAGTGGCTGCAATACCTACTAGGTCTCTTCCAGATAAAGCAATTGGAAGGCATTGTGATTGGATCGGAGAGGGCGTTGAAAAGTTTCTCACCGCATACAACTCATCATCGGATAGATTGGAATACGCAAACTTGGAAATCGGCCTTATGTCACAATTTTTGACTGTGATTCTTCTGGTCTCTCTGAATTGACTCACCTCCGAATTCGCTGAATCGCTCACTTCCTCTGATTCAGTATACAAACTTTTAATTATTGGTTTACTTTCAGCCGCTAACCGCCTGTCTCCGACAAGGGCAAGAATCTTCTCGCCACCTGCATGCTTGACCTTGGCCACAAGCTGCGGAGTCTCAACCTTTGATCGCTTCTCTTTTCTCTCTTTCTTCTCCTTTGATGATTTTTTTGATTTTCTTTTCTTCTTCTTCTCAGAATCCTGACCCATTTTGCCGCACTTGTCCTTGCACGGGGTTCTTGCCGTAGCTAAAGTGCAAACTATTTCAGCCCTTTGAGAATATCTACATGATGCAGGGATACAGAATGAATTCAAAGTCAAAGTCATCTGACAATCAAAGAATTGGCAGGTTCGATGGAATAAAAAAGTCCAAGAGTAGAACTCATGCATGCACTGCTCATAACTCACGTTGAAGGGATTCAAATGATTTCCGCTACACAATGTAATGGTTTAAAAGAATATTTTATTATACTCGACAACGCAGTGGTTGTGAACTTTACTACTCTGCCTAATTAGTCCACTTGTCCAGGGTAGATCTTTAATCATCTGCTCATGGAGAGATGGGGGTATTCTTGGTTTAGTGGTGCATTAAGAGGTCTTGGAAGTTCCCAAAGAGGCAAATATTCACACATTGAAGTAATGGATGAAAGGCAGTGTATATCCTTGGGCACTTCCAAGATGGCCAGCCATGGTACAGTAACTCACACTGCATTAATTCATTTCCTGCATATTGAATCTAGAGAATAATCCAAAGAGACACTCGAACGTCCAGACTCTGGACTGGATGACGAGTCGATGCATTCTGACGTGATCCCTCTGCAACCATTTTGAGACAGTATCACCTGCTCTCAGGAATGACTGGGTAGTATACAGGCTTCACTGTCCTGTCTCAACACCAAAGTTCAATATCTATATGGTATTACAATGTACTCAACGGGAAAAGGTGATTTACATTCGGATAATAGAAAGCACATCTGTGTATGCACCTATGATATATCTGCAGTTCCCGAGGTGAATCCTGGGTGTTCGTATCTGTATCGACCATCAGGGGCGATCCCGAAACCCTTTGGATCAGCGAAAACATTCTCCAAAAGTTGGCTCATATCAGGCTTTGGGGATTCATCGGCAAACTCCACAGCATCATCAACTTCGGCAAGCACGTCCTTCTCAATTGCATTTATCTCCTCTTCGGTGGCAATACCATTCTTCAACATGTAATCTTTCAAATGTGGAATAGGATCTCGCTTTTGATAATGTTCCTTTTCTTCCTTTGATCGCAATTCATCAGGATCTGCAAGGGAATGGCCTCTGAAACGATACGTTTCGCATTCAATCAGAGTTGGGCCTTCACCTCGGCGAGCTCTTGCAATCGCTTCCATAGCTACTTCTCTCACTTTTAACACATCCATTCCATCCACATGTACACCTGGCATGCCAAATGCATTTCCCTTTTTATAAATATGCGGTTCTTGGTCACCAAAAGAGCTTCCTGTTGCTCGTGCATGGCTCATACCAATTGCCCATTTGTTGTTCTCCACGACGAATATGCATGGAAGCTTGTACAATGAAGCCATATTCAAAGACTCGTAAAATTGTCCCACATTGCAGGTTCCGTCTCCAAAGAAGTTTACAGCCACGCTGTCGCAATCCTCCTCTCCAAGAACTCTTCTTCTGTAGGCACAAGAAAAAGCCGCTCCAAGCCCAACAGGAATACCCTCTCCGATGAAAGCATATCCACCCAGAAGGCCATTTTCCTTGTCAAACATATGCATAGAGCCACCTTGTCCACGGCATACTCCAGTCTTCTTTCCAAACAACTCTGCCATCACCTTCCTGGCAGATACACCTTTTGACAAGGCATGCACGTGATCGCGATACGTAGAGGACACATAGTCATCCTTTCGCAGACAGGCCTTGATCACCCCTGCAGAAAGCGATACTCATGACGCCATTCTATCAGTCACTCGAACCCAAACCTAGGTGGAAAAACGTACCAGTGGAAACGGCCTCCTGTCCCGAGTACAGATGTACAAAACCAAACATTTTCCCTCTGTAATACATTTGTGCACACATTTCCTCGAATTCCCTCCCAAGGAACATGTCTCTGTAGAGTTCTTTGGCATCTTCTGCGCTGATCTTCTGCTGTCCTTGAGACTTCTGCGGAGCAGCCGTTGCGTTGACTTTTGTGCTTGCTCTGACGGTCACATTTTTCCTTTTGCTGGAAAATCTGTTGGCCGTAGTTGCAATCGTGAACTGCGAAGGAACAGGCAGAACTGACACTTGTTGGCGCACCGAAGTGCTAGCACTCCTGGAAGTCACTGTGATGGGCCGCATTTCTGATGTGGCGCTGGATTTTATTCCACTTCGATCCAAATGTCTCAACAAATATTCTTGTTTGCTTTCCTGTACGAGTGAGCAAGCCATTCCAGGCAAGTCATTGAGCGAACTCGTCCACGGTAGGGCACCGTGTCCTCGATCAACTCCTTCTCTTGAAGGGCACTGTAGCTGGGGTCTGGATTATGGGGGGTACATGTCATCCCGGACCGGCGATGCCAGTGATGGGAACATGGCTCATGCCGTAACATGCTCGTTGGGAGGAAGACTCATGCGCGAATACATTCTCCTGTTGCTGATTACGGCGAATGAAGGGATAAATATTCTTGGGTACTTCTCCATTCTTTATCTAGGAATGGAGAAGACAACTGCTTTAGTCACCGGAGGGACAAGTGGCATTGGGTATGCGTGTGCACTTCAACTGGCCAGCAGGGACATACGAGTTATATTAGGCGCAAGAGATAAAGAGAAGGGAGATAATGCGGTTAAGAGAATCAAAGAGGAGGTGCACGGGGCAGATGTGCATCTTGGGCCTGTTTTGGACTTGTCCAAGCAGGATTCTATCAGGAACTTTGTGAGAAAGTACAAGTGGCCTCTCCATGTTCTCGTGAACAATGCTGGCGTGAATTCATCAGATGATCAGCATTACCAAGGAATCGTTCCACATATTGTTCAGGTAAATTTTCTGGGTCCATTCTTATTGACGAGGTTGCTGAAGAGAAAGATGATGAAGCATGCAGGGAGAGCTTGCGTTCAATCCAGAGTGGTGAATGTTTCTTCTGTGATGCATAGGTTAACGAAGTATCAAGGAGCAGAGTCTTTCTTAAAAGGATCCAATCCAGCCTCACTATATGCAGATAGTAAATTTGCTAATGTTTTGTTTACTTCAGAGCTTGACTCCAAGTGGGGCCCACTTGGGATACGATCAGTTGCAGTAGATCCAGGATCAGTTGTCACCGGAATCTGGAAAGGTAGCAAGTGGGAACGCGGACCATGGTCTTGGATATTAAATAGCGTATTTGCTCCATCTAGTGACGGGGCAACATCTTTGGTTCACGCAGCCACAGTTGATCACAATGAAAGTCCACTGTATGGCCTACCAAGAAAAAGGCGAGATCGACAATCATGCAGGACAAACAGTAGCATATCTGCCATTAATCACTGTGAAGATAGCCCTAATTTTAGATATTATGCAAGAGGTGCATTTTCCTGGCCAACATTGACAAACATGCCGAGCACAGCAACAGTACACAATCACGGAATCATTGCAAAGATGATGGCTTTCAATGCACTAGTGCATGCTATGCTAGATTGGCCACTCCGTAGACTTTCATTTAATAAATTGGGCTGCGAAACGATCCCGGTGCAGGCAAACAAAGCAGCTTATGATACAGAGCAATCGGAGCAGTTGTGGAACATGTCAACCAACTTATTGGGACTGAAACAATGACTTTGCCTTTGTCATCCACTATGGCTGCCTGTTCAAGCATTTAGATACCATCGTGAGCAATGAAGGGTTCTCTAGCGCTGCAGCCACCCGCTCTTTGTCATTCAGCTGCCGATTAACTGCAACCTCAGTTGCATGGCTCCCTGGGGAGAGTGTCACATCCAATTTGAACCTTTCGGGTAGGCTTTTGGACAGTTTCACTCTAATGCATAGGCCAATTAACGTCGCCATGGAACAATGCTCAACAGTAGGAGTGAATTGTACTCGAACTGTCCCCAGTTTGTCGTCAACTTGGATGTCTTTATCTGATACAACGTTCAACTGTTCCAAAGAGTAAGGATGTTCTGGGTCTACTATGTCTCTTATATGCTGCAAAATTAAATGTCACAGTCAAGCGCTCGTGATTTAGTTCAAGGCATCAGGCAGACAAAATAAACTCACATCATAAACTTCCTGAGAGTCAATCGTCTCTCGAACATCCTCCAGAATATTCTGGGTTCCACTCTCCTACTCATCAATGTAAATATTAGTTATAATAGGGAATTCAAAAGTGACAATGGCAGGAATGACGCACTCTTGTAGACGTTTTCTTCTCATGGATAATTGGACTGGGATTGATGAGCTGGTTCATTACGAGTATATCTACTGGTTGATTTTTACATTTGATATTAATCTTTATAATATTATGAAGCACCATTGTGCATGTGCATGCTCTCAAGTGGAATTCCAGCATGGATCCAGACCATGTACCTCAAGGCACTTTGAATCACTCGATTTGAATCCCGGTGGTCGGTAACCCAATACTCTACCTCTAGTGTTGTTGACACGCTTACAATACGGGCAAATTCTATGACACTACCTAAAATATCCATGCTTTCGAGCGAAGGCCACGTATTTCTGCTTGGAAATTCACACCCATCAAGAGAAGTGACTTAGTGCATCTTTGAAGCTAACGCGCCACATGAAAGCCCTGCTTAAAACTAGTTCAATATCCCTTTCGGTCCAGTTTTCTGTTGGACAATGTTGAAGGAACATGATGAGTTCTTGGAAATCTTTTTCTCTGAGTTCGGGAGTCCAGCTGAGAAGGAACGAGGACAAGACATAGATCAGAAAATCTTTGAGCTCCGGGCCCTCTGACAGGTATGTATCCCAAATTCTTATGCCCAGGTTGAATGGAAGTTCTCTAAGCAGCAAACAGTTCACCCATCTAAATGCAAACTGCATGTAATGTACTCCTTCCAAAGAAAAATGCTTTGCTATGGACCCCTCAACCCTGGAGACGAGTTCCTCTACATGGAATAATGTCCTCTGAATCCCAGGCTGAGCATATGTGTAATGATCTTGGATACCATCAAGCAGCTTGCATAGGCACCAGTACGAATCCGCTTCAATGTCTAATATTTCGTCATCAGAGAGTACATTCACATTCACATTCTCTATGGCGCTGCAGTTCCTCTCAGAACTGAAGATTGCCAAAAAAGGAGTTGCCAAATCATTTATTCCCTGAACATACCCACTGGCGGGATGTCGGATACCCCAAATGAGCAAAATGCGTTCCAATGACTTTTGAATTCTGCTCTGATGAAAAAATGGTACATTAGGCGCTGTCCTTGGAACATCAACCACAACTTGTCGGAATGCACTTTCTTCATCACTTGCTTGTGAATAGCCTGATCCGTCCGGAATATCTGAGCTGGTCGCAATGCTATCATAGTAATCTGGTACAAATTTCTTGTACTCCTTGCGTTTTCTAATGAGAACCTGCTCTCGCAATTCTCTGTTTGGGGGAACATATCCCAAAAGCAAACGCCAGCACACAGGCCTAAATTCTGGTGGTATACCGCTCCATGACAACTCGCGAAGTTGTTCAATATCAACAATCTGCTCACCCAATAGTTTTTCGAACTTTTCAGTTCTTGGAGCGCTCATGCTTCTGTACGCGGACACTGAAACATCTTCTGACTGTCGTTCCAAGCTTGCCGAAATCATATCAGCCCTCGATGTGGTTGGATTGCGTGCATTACTGGGGCATGCTTCGCCAAGCATTGCGTCAGAAGAGTCTCTCC
Organism: Picochlorum costavermella; assembly: GCA_011316045.1. NCBI lineage: Eukaryota > Viridiplantae > Chlorophyta > Trebouxiophyceae > Picochlorum > Picochlorum costavermella. The sequence continues at coordinate 108,296 of WKLD01000032.1, read as the reverse complement.
GAAGTTTCTACATCAATATATCGATGACACGTGAAGCATACTCGTAGGTTCGCTGCAAACATGCCCATTTCGCAGGTGTGGGGACCTCGAAAGTGGATAGTTGCGTACTCACCTGCATATCTGACTCATTATCTTCATCTATAGTAGATCTATCACCGTAATCTTCATTTCCAGAGGTAGGCTGGGCTGAGCTGAGTGTTTCCCCAACTGCTCGAGAAGAGTGTATTCTCCCAGGAAATCCCCTAAATTCTAAATTACTGCATTGAGATGCACATATATTCGTTAATAAAATGATGATATGGCTGCATTTGTCAAATAGAAGTCTACCAGCAATCTAAACAAGCTCACAGGTACGTACCTGTGCCCTCCAACGTTTTCGGGAGAGGAATCGCCCGTTCGTTGCGAATGTAATCCTTGCATACAAATATATCCGTATCTAAAAGTGCAGACTGCCGCACGAGATTTGTAGATTTGCCTAGACGAGCTCCCCAATGGAGACTCTCTCCATTGATCTGGAGAATTCAATGGAGGGACTCACAGGGATGCTGTTTCCTCATGAAACCTAGCGATCAACGCTTTGAGGAAGATAGAAAGGAAATCATGTTTCATCTGATGTCTCTGGTTCATTCCTGTTGTTAGGCTACGGAAGAAATAATAAAGTCAACGTGGTTACAACTCTCTGTGGGATAGAGTGACCTCTCACAGAATTTCAAGCCAAATTCTCCGGTGAAATATGGGGGAGAATCAAAGACCACTCGGAAATGTTCCTCCAGCTCCAAAACAAATAGAAAAATGCTCCTCGCAAAACAATGTGCCCCATCTGGGGCAATCGCAAGGCAACAAAGTCAAGGTTGGGGGACAATCAGATTCAGAAGTAGATAGCACCTTTGGGAAGGACCATGGAATGTCTTGCACACTACTGGGCAAATATTTGGGTCAAAATGTACATCATTTTGCATCAGCAAGTTGCGATAGAGCAGGGAGCGAAGCATTTGGGACAAGATCAGCTGCTGCCAGCAGCCTGGCTCCCCCCTCTTCCGTATCAGCACTGAACTCGAAAGACTTGTACGTACACGATTTTCATACCCTTGGATCTAATGTAGAATCTGGATACTATCCTAACATTTCAGGGTATCCGCACAATCTAAAAGGGAAGATGAGGAGAGATGTTTCAAAACGAAAGGAACGGAGCCAGGGGAGTATGAGATATGGTCATGGAAACTCTGTGCCAAGTATGTCTTGGTCAGCACCTTCCATGGTGGAGTGCTATGATTTTGATACCACAAATAATCTTTCTACATTTGATGTGGTTGCTCGTATTCGGCCTTTGAATGATCTTGAAATATCATCAGGAGCTGAGGAGTGCATGGATATTGTTCAGCAAGGCCAAGATGGAGATCTCCTCAGAGTCTTTCGCAAATCTTCCAGGGAAAGACAACCCCAAGAAAAAGAAATGTATCCATTGGTGCAAAACAACTTTTCTTTCAGATCTTGCATCACCCCTGACGAGGGCCAGGATGTGGTGTTTGACAAGTGTGGCCTTCCACAATTGATCGAAGATGCACTGGATGGAATCAACGTCACAATCTTCGCGGTACGTCTCTTATATGCTCTTCCTAGAGTTATAGGAGATATTGATGAGTTTCACCCTGTAATATCACTATTCATTGTACAGTACGGACAAACCGGATCAGGAAAAACATTCACAATACATGGTAGCCAGCCCAAGGATGATGTAGGCCTCAGTACAAAGGGCTCAGGTTGCAATGGCATTATTCCCAATTCACTGAGGTACTTGTTTGACAAGATAGATGCAGCAAATGATTGTGGTCCGGCTGTATCATGTGGAGCTTCTTACTTGGAAATTTATAATGAGGGTATTTATGACCTGCTCATCTCAATGGGAAACAGCCCACTGCGATTAAAATGGGCTGCGGGGGAAGGATTTTGTGTTCCAGATTTACATATACAGCCTTGTAATACGCTGGAAGATGCTAAAGCAGTCTTATCTCTCGGCAATCGCCGCAGACGCCAGCGTTCCCACCTTTTGAACACATCATCCAGCAGAAGTCACACCATACTCACATTATATCTACATCGCACAACGCAGGAGTCTGGAACATATAGATCAGGTAAAATACATTTTGTTGATCTTGCTGGAAGCGAAAAGTTGAAAGAAACCTGCTCTGAGAGTTTGACTGCAACAAAAGAGACTACAAATATCAACAAGTCTCTTTTCCTCCTTGGGAAAGTCATTTGCGCCCTAGCTTCTGGGCAGTCTAGGAATCTAATACCTTACAGAGAATCAAAATTGACAAAATTGCTCTTTGGCTCCATGGTCAGTCCATCCAAATGCCTCATGATAGCATGCTGTTCTCCAAGGTGTGTCTTTCAAAATCTTCTTTCACCACATTTTCTTCTCTTCTAGACCTATCGCAATGCTATGCAGTGATAACCATGTAGACGAAAGCATTAAAACATTGCAATATGCAGGCAAAGCTAGAAATATTGCTTCCGTACCAATGGTACATTCGAGTCCAAGTGAAACAACTATTGCAGCCTTGGAGCGAGAAATCAAAATCCTTAGAACAGAGATCAGTCTACTCAAAGCCAGGGATCCAAGGAGTATGCAGAGATCACATCTTGAAGTTTGATGAAAGCCCATCCAATCGATGATCAAGCAGTCTATGAAACAACATTTCAGCACGTCTGCCCGCATGCCATCCTGATGCTTGATCAAGGAGGGGTTGACTCAACCAGGCTGTGGGCTGGTACCCTAAGAAAGGTGCAACTACCTTTCAAACAGCCCCTTCCATGGGTGCCCACTCCCTATTCCAGCCGATGCCCAAAAGATACTTGCCATGCAGCGAGGTTCCCATATGGCAGCAATGAAATATACCAACTGTTACATCAACACATACATTCAATCAAAACCTTTAACAAGGAAACCATCTCGAATATTTGCAGCCAATAACAAGACAAGCATGGAGGTAAGAGGCCAGGTCCATGTCCGCCGAAGAAACCCTCTCATCAGGCTCATCTCTGCTGTACTACTAATGCATTCATTGTTATTATATAGGATCATCAATCATACCTTGACACCCACAGCATTCAGCAGCGTGTGGAAGACGTGATCAATGACGTGGTGAAGAGCAAACCAGCTCAGCCTTTTGTTCACATGGTATGCATGCTTGTTTGATATGAAAAAGATGGACCAAAATTGGTACTCATTACGCTGGCCAATGTGTTGTGTAGGCTGACTCTCTCAAGAAGCTGGTTGGGGCAAGCATTGTGAAAGTCGAAGCTCGGCAGATATTCGATTCACGTGGAAATCCAACAGTTGAGGCTGATGTTACCACTCACAAGGGAACTTTCAGGGCCGCTGTTCCATCAGGGGCATCAACTGGGATCCATGAGGCCGTCGAGCTTCGTGATGGTGGCAGGTACGCTTGATCCCTCGTGCCTCTTCTCTATTACGGGGGACTGATGGATTGCATTGACTTATTTGGTATCATGTTGCAGCGATTACATGGGAAAGGGAGTATCCAAGGCTGTGGACAATGTGAACAGTATTTTGGCACCAGCCCTTGTTGGCATGGACCCAACCAAGCAGACAGAGATTGACGACAAGATGATTGAACTGGATGGAACACCAAACAAAGCTAAGATTGGTGCAAATGCTATTCTCGCCGTTTCTCTGGCGGTGGCTCGGGCTGGAGCTGCAGAGAAGGGAGTTCCTCTGTACAAACATATTTCGGAGCTCTCAGGGAACAGCAAAATGATTCTGCCTGTTCCAGCTTTCAATATCATCAATGGAGGAATGCATGCAGGAAATGCTCTTGCATTCCAGGAGTTTATGATCATGCCCACCGGAGCATCTTCCTTTGCTGAGGCCATGAAGATGGGGTCTGAGGTCTACCACAATTTGAAGACCATTATAAAGAAAAAGTACGGCTTGGATGCATGCAATGTGGGAGATGAAGGAGGATTTGCTCCAGGAATTGAGAGTAACGAGGAAGGTCTCATTCTTGTCGTTGAGGCCATTGAAAAAGCTGGATATACAGGGAAGGTCAAAATCGCTATGGATTGCGCAGCATCTGAATTCTATGATGGAGATTCCAAAACATATGATCTTGCATTCAAATCCAAAAATAACGATGGGTCACAGAAAAAAAGTGGCTCAGAGATGAAGGCATTTTATGAAGATATGGCCTCCAAGTATCCAATCATCTCGATCGAGGATCCCTTTGACCAAGATGACTGGGATTCTTATGCCGAGATGACTGCCGGAGGAATCGCCCAGATTGTTGGTGACGATCTGTTGTGTACCAATCCAGTTCGTGTGCAGACTGCCATTGACAAAAAGGCCTGCGACGCCTTGCTTCTTAAAGTCAACCAAATCGGAAGTGTCAGCGAGTCCATCAAAGCTGTCAGCATGTCCAAGCAGGCAGGATGGGGTGTCATGACATCACACAGATCGGGAGAGACTGAAGATACTTTCATCGCTGACTTAGCTGTTGGACTCTCCACAGGTCAGATAAAAACAGGGGCTCCTTGCCGTTCTGAGCGCCTTGCCAAGTACAATCAACTTTTGAGGATTGAGCAGGAGCTTGGCGACAAAGCAGTCTATGCAGGAGAGAACTGGAAGCATATCCCTCAGGCATAAAATCTCCATCTTGAAAAGATTTGAGGATTGAGCCGCCCCCCCTCGAATTCGATTGCGTTGTTTTTGATTGTCCCACTGTAGGACTCTTCCAGACAGCGAAACACGAGTACAGGCATTTTGAATAAGGTTATCAAGGAAAACCTTCTCGTATGTAATATATCGAATATGAAACTTCCATTCAAATGATTATATCCTTCTGTGCAATGCGAGTCTGACCAATAAAGGGCTTTGGCGCAAAAGAATTCATGGCTAGTTCTTCAGTCGTTTTGGCTACGGCTGGGTATGATCATACAATAAGGTATTTAAATAGCGTTATATGTTCCCAGCGGTATCCTGGATCTTGTACAGGGTAAACGAACGTCGATTGCGAAACTCTTCGACTCGTCGTCTTCCCCTGCAAAGTTCACACGGAATGCCGTTTCTCATGGTAACGTAATCTCATTGTAATATTGTAGATTTTGGGAGGCGACAACGGGCATATGTTACAGGACGTTGCAGTATCCGGATAGCCAAGTGAACACTCTGCAAATTGCAGCAGACAAAAGCCTTGTTGCTGCTGCTGGCAATCCTCATGTTAGGTTATACGAGGTGAATTCTAACAATGCTCAGCCCATTGTATCATATGATGGGCATTCGGCAAGTGTTACTACCGTTGGATTCGAGAAAAATGGAACATGGATGTACAGTTCGAGTGAAGATGGAACTGTAAAAATTTGGGACTTGCGAGCACCGGGACCACAGAGAGAGTTTGAGCACAAGTCGGCGGTCAATCATGTGATTCTTCATCCAATAAATCAGCATGAGTTGATTTCAGGGGATCAGAATGGTAATATACGGGTTTGGGATCTTACTGCTGGTGCTTGCTCGTGTGAGCTGGTTCCCGAGGTAGGAGTTCCTGTGAGGTCGTTGACAATAGCTCCAGATGGATCATTGCTGGTAGCAGCGAATAACTCAGGAACATGCTATGTCTGGAAAACACTTCAGGGTGGAAACACGACGACGCAGTTTGAGCCTTTGCACAAGCTGAAAGCTCATGGTACATACATTCTGAAGTGTCTGTTGAGTCCTGACGTGAGACAATTAGCCACAACTTCTGCTGACAAAACGATTAAATTATGGAATTTAGATGGTTTTACACTGGATAGAACCCTTACCGGACATCAAAGGTGGGTGTGGGACTGTGTCTTCTCAGTGGATGCAGCTTACTTGGTAACAGCAAGCTCTGACTGCTCTGCGAGATTGTGGGATTTATCATCAGGTGATGCTATTCGGGTATACAGTGGGCATCACAAAGCATGTGTTGCGTGTGCTTTAAACGACAGTGCTCTCGACGGATCCGTTTGAATTGATTACCACGTAATTGCTGCGAGCATGTGATTTGAAAGTCTAATACGAATAACTGTGTAAGCTTTACATTGCACAAATTGCCTTCATTTCTCAATCCATGTATAATTTGAATTATGGATCTTGGGTTTGAACGCCTGGCACAGTTTTTCCTTTCGGTTGACTGTCCTTGTTTTTATCCCGACCCTGCTGTCCTTTCTTGAATCCCGGCTTAACTGTCTTGGTTGAACGTTTCGCGTGATGAGGATCATTCTGTGATAACCCGGGAGGCGGTGCAGGTGTTGCAATCTCTCCATTAGACTTCTTCTTGGAGTCTTTTTTCTTTTTGTGCCTCATTGCCAACTTCTGTCCATCCTGGTACTTGCTTTTCGAAGAACTTGCTGTAGTTGGAGGGGAGGGGGCATCCTGTGTCTGGGTTATATTCTTCTTCTTGTTGTCCCTCCCTCTCCCCCCTCTTCCTCTACTGTGAGGTCTGTGTGCCCTATACTTGCCTTTTATCTGATTAACTGTTTGCTGAGTTTGTAAACTTGACTCAGGGTCAACGCAACCGTCGATTGTGCTTGGAAGTAAGATATCACCGAATTGAAGTGCTTGCGAAGCATTCCTTTCTGCTGTGTTGATTGTATCCAATCCACCCAACAAGAGGCCCAGCCCTCCTGAATGCATCTTTCCTGCATCAGAACCGAATGTCATCAATGGCTGCTGTGGCCCCTGGCCATCCCCATTTGGCATTGAAGAGAACAGTCCAGGTGGATGCTCCGTTTTACTGAAGGAATATGCATTATCAGAGTCCGTCTGTAGACTGTCATTGAAGCTTGGTTCATTCTCACCAAAGGATATTGGGTGCAAAGAAAGCCCTTGCAAAGACGGGGGGACGATAGTTCTACTGATGTCCCCCGAATGTGCATCTTTAAACTCTGGAGAAGATTTTGGCAAGTCACTAACATCTGAGAGATCAGTTTCCTTCCCCATCGGAGGGCTTTTAGTGCTCTCAGAAACTGCAGCAGCATTTGAGCCCCGCTCCACACCGTTGCTATTACTCTTTCTCTTTGAAATGGAATGTCGTTTGAGAATTTTGGATGGTTTTATCGTTTTTGAGGGCCCTTCTACCACGTTAGACTCTGCTGCTGGGGTCTTGCTGACCGCCTCCTGACAGTCTATTTTGGTGACCTCCTGAACCTCACCGTCTACTCTCATTGCTTCTTTTTCTTTCAAGACAGATCCGTCTGATTTTTTAGGCGATTTAACTCGGGGCGGAGGGGGCGGAGGAGGCGGAGGCGGTGGTGGAGGTGGTGGTGGAGGAGGCTGGGCAATTGAAGAAAGATTTTGATCAACAGAGGCCATATCAGCATCTGATTTTAGATTGATATGACGAAAATTTTCCTGTTTTCTTGTATTATGCCGCATGTATTGAGGTTCTTTTTGAAACCTAGCCTCATAACTGTCTTTCTGGGGGAGAACAGAGTCTCCATTCATTCCTCCTGAAGAAAATCTCGAACGTTCGCTTGTCCCCCTGTTTTGCATATGGCCATCAAATCTGGAGGGGCCTTTATAATTGTGATGTTCACCGTAATATTCACGAAATCCACTCTCTGTTTCATTCGGGCGATATTGTGCAGCTCTATGATGTTCGTCAAAGGACTCCATATCCCCTGGCCGTGGTCCCTTGCTTCTACCATAGAATCGACCTTCATTTATTGATTCCTCTCGATCCCTCGCGTAATCGTCATCATAGTATCCATAGTGTCCCCTGTACTCATAGCGATAAGGGTCTCTGTCCATTCCCCGATAATCGTTCCTTCTTACTCCACGGCCGGAATGAGGTGATTCTCCAGGCACCCTGTCCTCCCATGTTGGCACTCTATAGTCTTGTTGCGACGAAGGCTCCCTTGCATCCCTTCCCTCTGGATAGCGGCGTTCCGGCGTAGCACCTAGGTTAGGGAATTGCTCCCGGTTAGCCAGTTCGAGATTCTTTTGTCTCTCTTCTGGCAGCCCTGCGCCACCCCATGCTGGTGATGGGCGTGCAGGAATCACTCTTGGTGGCATCCGGTTCCCATCCTCCTGAGTCTCATGCTGCGATTCCTGATCAACCACTTCTCCACCAGCCCACGTTGATGCCATCCCAGCAAAATAAGCAGATGATTCATTTCCATTGTTTTCCTTTTTCTGACTGGGCAGGTTCACTGGCTTGGGTGCTGTCACCTTTCCCAGAGAGACCATACGCCTCTGTCGTCCACTGGCATTCATTCTTAGCTATCTAATATTCGTTCTGCCAGAATAGTCGAGCAAACCTGCGAATTCGCATGACATGGGGTCAAAAATATACCAGCAGTGACAACCAGACAAAGACCACCCTAGTCGTTTCGAAATACGGCCATTTTCAATTCGCATAGACCAGAAAATCAATGATTTTATACCTCCAACAATTGGAATGCTATTTCTAGCCATGCCAACCCCAAACCACTCCCTGAGAAACACCAAGGGTCTCCCCTTCGAAAATGACATTCACTGCTGTACCCTTCCGAATTGAGAGGTGTTTTCCACCAAGATAAAGAAATATACTCTCATTAAATCTAATCCATGTATATCCAAATGAAAAACGCACCTACTCGTGAAAGAATGCCTTCCCAAAAGTCGCCCACGGGCCTTTCAGTCTCTTTCCAGCACTTTGCCAGGTTGCTCAGGTTAGATACAAAGTCCAATTTGCTCAATGTAATTAGATCAATGGGACAAATTGGATCCAACTGCGCTCTATGGTTCTGTAGAGCAGTTCTGGAGGCGACACTATGGCAAAGTGAATCAGCCAAGCCTTGAGTTCTAGAACACCAATCCAAGGGCAGATATTGGGATATTTTCTTTTCTTGATTAACAGTGATTGCAATAGACACCAGCAGGTTTGATCTACAACCATGATTGCCACCACGGCGAGGCATCCAATTGGGCTGCTTGCAAGCCCCCCGGGGGGCCCTCTCGTATGGGCTGAGATCAAGTCATTCTGAGATCTTCAAAGGCCTGCAGAGCATCGGATTATGTTATGCTATGAAGGGTTGTCCTATTAACACTTTGAATAGCTGATTTTAGAGTAGAGAATCGCAAAACCTATCACAGATACGACCAATACACATTGGACTAGATTATAGCACTGTGTTTTCCTGTGTTTCTGTATCCGAGGCACTAGCATTGGATGAAGGATACCAAAGATTCAGTGATACTTCATTTAGAAGTAGGTGATAGCCTTGCTAGCAATACAAAGGACACAGTCAAGCGGAGGAAGTTTCCAGTGGTGGAGTCTGACCAAGTTCGTACTCTTGTGGACAAGAATCCTCTATCTGGAGAATCGAATGAATCTGAATTAGTCTTTAGAACTCCGTGTACGATATCTGGATTGGGTGCAGCGTGTAGCAGTGGACTTCTCGGGTTTGTGTTTGGGTTCGGTGGTTACTGGCTCAAAGAGAGACGCAGAGGGGTATTGAGGCAAGCTCTCAAAGGTGGCTTGAGTTCTGCGAAAACATTTGCCGTATTAGGTGGATTGTATACAGGGGTGACGTGTTTCATGACGAGGCTGAGGAAGAAAAGCGATGCCTTGAATTCTGGAGCTGCTGGATGCTCGACCGGGTTAGTTCTTGGATGGAACAGTGGAGGGCATGTTGCTGCAATTCAGAATTGTGTAATGTTTGGCCTGTTCTCTTACTTTTTGGACAATGTTTCCGATGGAGATGCAATGGCTTCTGAGAATGATGCAAGGCATTTTGCAACGAGACAAGAGCAATTGCCAGGAAATCAATCATTATCTGCTAAAGAATGGTTGAAGCCCTGCCTGTCGACCTCTTATTTCAATTCATTTTCACCATAATTAGATACTCATGTCATATCTCTTGGAATCATGAATGCATCAACTATATCTTCTGTAACAGATGCCCTGGCATGCTGATGTCTTGTGACAATATCTATCAGGAGGCTAGAGAGAATGGACTTGATTTCTACGGTCAGCATTTCGCCCGATGAATATCGCTTTCCAATATCTGACAGTTCAGCATCATCTTCCATGAAAAAGTTGAGCCATTTCCAAGAGACATCAGTGTCTAAATTTGCACCCTTCTCCCTGTGCTCTTCAACTGTGACACCTCCCCCACTAAAAACGTATCTATTTACTTTGTTCTTTATGGTTTTGGGATCATCTGATACATAAACAGCTGATGATTCATCTGAGGCGCTCATTTTACCATTTTCTCCTTGCATTGCAGGGAAAAATCTTGCCTCTATTAACGCTGGTTTCAAAAATCCAAGACGTGGAGCAACGTCTCTAGTCATTCTAAAATATGGATCCTGATCAATGGCACATGGTATCAGGCATCGAATATCCTTTCTTGTGCCGAACATGTGGGGAAACGATGTGGGGAACGATGGTGCTGCCTGCACAGCTGGGAATGAAATCTTCCCAATATAGTCATCTGTTGAGAATCCAAATATCCCTCGTATTTGATTCATCGTAACACATCGTTGCAGGGATACTACATTTCTGTAAAATTCGCCTCCCATGTATTCGAAGTCTGAGAAAATGAAGGTTTTAGAAACATCAAATCCACATGCAATAATGTCTTTGATGTTTTCTCTTGCTAATTTCCTGGCCTGCTCGATGGTCAGGTTTTTCCATAAATACTTCTCATCGTCTGTTACTTGGATTACTAGCGGTACATTAAATGCATCCTGTAACCATTTGGTGAACATGAAGGGGATCAAATGTCCCAAGTGGAGGGCTTCAGACGATGGGCCCTGAAGAGCAAAATGCCAGGTTTTCGGTTTGACACTCATCCAAAAGCTCAATTCAAACAATTTCGAAACTCACCCTTCCCGTGTACAGATAAAAAGGCTCTCCTTTCTCGTATGCGTTTAGCAATTCCTCCAAGTCTCTGTGCGCAAAAAAGACCCTTCGCTTCAGAAATGGATGGCTTGGCACACCAGTTACCTTCTCAATCCGTTCAATCAGTTCTTGATGAATTGTTTGACATCCAAACTGTTCAACAAGCTTATTGTAGTCAATTTTCCCATCTGCGCCTCCACTCACGTCCCAAGGAGTCACAACCTGTTCCGTGCTCTTCTGATCCTCCATGGCCAGTGAATTCGCCCAGAAAGAAATCTGCGTACTCAATTTTTTCTATTACTCGTGAGTACGTAGCACTCCTGTCGCTCGAATTTCCTCACGCATGGACTGCCAGTGGCAGTCTGCCACCCTGTGCACATGTGGGTCTCATGTCATGGGAGGCCCCACCACCTTTTGGACCAATTCCAGGGAATGCGATATCCCTACTCACATCCTGTAGGATTGGAGAGTATCAGATGGAGATTCGTAAACTATGAGTGACAGGACATTCTGTACTCCAGAATATCGCTTGAAAGGTACCTTTGAGGGAGGGTTCTGGCAAATCTTACACAGACACATGTGTATACTAGATGCATATTATCCGTCGATACCTCAACGTGTCCTCAATTCGCATGCTTGAGATTTACTATGCAGTAGGCCATCTGAGACCGCACCTGGAGTACCTGAAGGTTAGCTGACCAGTCACTGATCAGTGGCACTCATGAGTGCCACTATACTCGTTGATGGGCGCTCAAACTTGAGCGTTGACCATTGGGCCAGTGAAGCAAGATTGATTGCAATCGATGTTCGCGGTATTTTAAATTAAATAGTGTTCTAGTGAGACGTATTCTGCTTATATATGTCCATACAAGATACCGCCGTGCCACAGATCCGTCAAACACATTCCAACTAAAAAGTCAACAAGGCGACGCATTTCACCCATCGAATACATTTTAGACATACTGAGACGGATAATAAGGCATGAATAACATTAATTCTCGCATTTCTGAAGCGAGAAAGATTGTGCACAGGAATGATCATCATACGCTGCTCAGCAAGCTGTTACTGAAGGCTGAGAAATCCCCAGACTCTTTGGAGCGGATGCTGGCGGTGACTAGACTGGTATTCACATTTATATCCCAAATGATCAAGCCTGGGAAAAGATCGCAGGACATCCTCACTGTGGTGCTGGGAGAGCACTATTTGTCACACAGGGAAATGGGTGAAGAGTTGCACAGGGGTGATCATACGAGGTCATATTTGCAGGAGTTGTGTGCTTATGATCCAGTAGAGGCACCTATTAGACCACGAGTATACTATGACGAAGGTCATACGGAAGTAGCGACGTGCACTGTGCGCGTGGTGCCGCGAGCATGCGCCAAGCTCAGGAGGGAAGGCATACTTCTGGGAGGGACTGGCCAATCATACATTGAGATTGCAATGGAAGGTCAGGGAAAGATTCGTTATCCTCGTCACGATGAAGAGTACGAGTTTGAATTTCCTTCGATTATTTTAAACGACCCGTTAGCTGGAAAATGTGCCCTTGATTTGGATGGTGTTGTGGAGATTGATTGTCAGGCGACGGGCTTGCGCACAGAACTGAAATTCAAGCCATGGAGAGGCGAATATGTAAAAGGTGAAGTGAAAAGTCTTTTAGGGAGTGGTATGCAGACTGTAGCGCATATCGAGGGGCATTGGGATGCGGATGTATCTGTTCACAGCGTCACTGGTGATGCCTCTGGTGTTGTCTTTTCAACGTCAGAAGACCCACCAAAACTGCAGATTCCCCCAATGATCAACCTGGCCGATCCGGGACCGCAGACAATGAGGAGATTCTGGGTGTCCATCCTTGAGAGCATTTTATATTGTGAGCAACAGAATATGACTGGCAGTTCAGCGAAAAAGCTGAACGAAGTTGTGACAAACATTTCATCATTGCTCAGAAAATCTCTCATGTATGAGGTCCCTGAGAATCCTCAAGGGTGCGCTATTCGTCATCTCATGATTTCTTGCTCTCATACCTGTGTTTTGTCGAGGTGAGTAACGATGTCATATCACATGCAGGCGAACTTCCATGCCAGCCTCTGGTACAGGCGATGAGCCTGGATCACATCTTTCAACAGCAGTTGACAATAGACCAATTCCACCTGTCTGCAAAGTTCAAAGAGGGATGGGAAGATTTCTCACCTATCAGCTCTTTTATTCTGTCCAGACCATATCATTTCAGGCTTTAGAGCATGAAAAGTCAATTTTGCCTGGCAATTCGAGGATCCCACACCATTCCTAATAACCTGATTGACAGTAATGCGTTGGTTCATAGCTCGATTCACCTCGAGTAAGGCACAAAGGAAGGATATGAATCTATGAGAGACATATGAAATCATACATTAATGAGAAATCGTTGTGAGCATGGAAAGTTGACTTTGTCATTGACCTTAACACACAAGAGTTCAGATGTTTCCTGGAGGGACTGTTCCCTACCTTGGGGTGAAGACATTGATCTATGTAGATAGAAATGAATCCTTGTTCCTACTGTAAAAGGTCTGCAGACCTCTCAGCTGTAAGATGTCTATACATTGGCAGTGCTGCCAGAATATGGTCTTGGTCAAGTCATGCATCCAGGTTCAAAACATAAAGCTGGAACAGAAACCCTTGGTGGTCTCAACTATAAATTTACACAAACTAAATCAATACTCAGATGTAGGATTCATGGGATAGTCGTGCTGAAGGAGGTTGCAGAGAAGTATATCTGCTCCCGTCAGTTCTGATCGGGAGTTCGTGGACACAGCTTGGAGAGCAGAATGCCCTTGCATTGCCGGAAACGCTATTGGAAACAATTCATTAAGTTCCTCAAGTCAGTTTTTGGTCGCCAGAAGGGTACGTTCGCAATCGTTAAAAGGAAAGTGCTACAACCTGTCATGACATGCTTGTTTGGTTTGTAGACACGTATATTGATCTCGCCTTTATAATTCTGGCTCTGGTGACGTATGGGGTACTATTTTTTGGCCTTGGTAAAGTTTTCCTACCATCCAATGAAGGTTGGGCTACCCTACTCCTGTGGGCAGGAGCAATTCTTGGTGGATACATTGCAAACGTTTGTTTCCTGCCACGGATAGTTGGCATGCTTGTCGCAGGAATGGTTTTAATTAATGTTCCATGGGGTGCAATAGATTCATTTCCTTACAAATGGGGTGTGCAATTCCGTGCAGCTGCGTTGGCCACCATATTTCTTCGTTGCGGTCTGGAGCTAAGCTTTCCTGCTTTGAAGAGATTCAAGTATCCCTCGGGTAAGCTGGCTATAATTCCAGGGCTCTTAGAGGCACTATTTGATGCTGGTTTAGGTGTTGCATTTTTTGGAATGCCTTTCACTCTCTCTCTCACGATGGGCTTCATTTTGAAGGCTGTGGGTCCTGGGTTGATTGTACCCCAGATGTTTCGGTTGCAACAGCAGGGGCTAGGCACTGACCAAGACATTCCTATCGTTATAGTTATCGCTGCTTCTTTTGATGACATTTTGGCAATTACTGGCTATGCTATCTTCAGTACTATAGCCATTCAGCCGGATGAGAGTTCGTCAGAGTCTGTGAACTCTGCATGGTCCATTGCATCTGGCCCAGTCCAGGTAATTCTTGGGGTGATCTCGGGGATTTTGGGTGGCTATGTCTTATCTTTTACTCGCGTATGGAATACTCAGCTAAAGCGTTTCCTGATTTTGTTTTTCACTGGATTGTTCTTGATGTTTTTCTTTGAGTATTGGGAGTTGCTCTCTGGTGGGGCACTTGGAGCACTCTTCACGAGCCTAATAGGATCAAATTTTTGGGAAAATGGCTCTCCAAAATGGTTCTCTCTTGGACCCAGTTTCGTGTATGGTCCAGAATGTGAGCGATGGATGAGCCTTGTTTGGAGGTGGGTCATGGAGCCAATGCTGTTTTCTACTGTGGGGGCACTTTTGAACTTTAATCAGATTGCTGGAGGAACGGTGCCAAAGGCCATTGGTATTGTTTGTCTAGGGCTTGCCGTTAGAATGCTGATCACGTTCATGACCATGTGTGGTTCTGGTTTCTCAGTCAAAGAAAAACTGTTTTTTGCCTTTGCTTGGACCCCCAAAGCAACTGTTCAAGCTGCCCTATCAGCAGCGCCGCTGACATTGATACAGAAATACAAAGAGGGAGCAGATGATTATGACACCTGGGTCCAGTGGGGAAATGATATACTCACGACGGGGCTTTTTGCAATTCTCGTATGTGGGACTTTGGGCACTGCTGCTGCCCACGTCAGCTCAAAGCTTTTGCTTAAACAAGGCACAAAATCTAAGCTTTCAATCGAAGAACACATTCAGATGTCTAAAAGAGAAAGTGATGCGTCGGAGAGGATAGAGGAAGTAGATGCTGCTGATGCTATCCACAGAATACAAGTTCCACAAGACAGCTCCAGGCCACTCCAGAGAACCAAATCAGCAGACGAGATAGATGCGAGTGTACCTTCTAGCAGTCTTTCTCGCTTGATACCCGGAAGGGATCTAGCAATGATTGAAGAATATGTAGATGCAATAGAACAGCTCACATGTGCAACCCATGCCAAAGAGCATGATGTTCCAAGGGAGGAACTCCTGCGGTTGTCAGGGCATGTTCTCTCCATTCAAAAGGTGTGTTTCTCTGCAGTCACATGTCTTCAATGTTGTCCCATAGACCCATGAATTTTTCCCTATGCATACAGAGAATCGAGCAAGAGATTGGAGATCGCGAGCCCTCTGTTAGAGAGCTCTTTAGGTCTGCGATGCGTCGACGGAGTATGCATCCTCAGAAGAGGGACACGGAACCCGCTCCATCAACCAATTCCACGGACCATGGCCATGGATGACTCAGGCATGAGATGGACGCTAGGACTCCCATCTGTAGCCCGTAGACCCAATGGGAAAGCTGAATCATAATTTGTGTAAAGAAATAATCTTTGTGCTAACATCGTGTTCGCAAAATGTTCGCAAGCGCGAAACTCCTGTACTTTCTGATCGGTTTGATCTTTTGCCTTGGACCTGCCCAGAGTGATGGAACACCAACCCTTGCCCATATCAAGGACCTGGACAAGAATAATTTCGAGGAATTCATCTCCAACAGTCAATACGCACTGGTGAGCGAATCTGTCTGACTTGCTGCAACTGTTTGTCAAAGACGTCTTTTACTGCCTTTTGCTTCTGACACAGGTCGAATTTTATGCCAATTGGTGTGGATATTGTCAGGTATCGCGATCAAATGCTTTTAAATACCATAAATTGGAATAAAGATTCCTTCGCGTATGCAGGAGTTTGCACCGATATACGAGGAAGCGGCACGAAGGCTTGCAGAACTGAACACATCCATCCTGGTGGGCAAAGTAGATGCCCCAGAGAACGAGGAGTTGGCTGATCAATACGATATTGATGGGCTACCGACTATTCGATGGTTTGTAAATGGCAAGGACGAGCATGAATATTCTGGAAGCCATAATATGTAAGGCAATGTCTGTAGCCATCAGCTGTCCTTCTCCTGACCTGACCAAGTACAATGCATTGTTTGCAGTGATTCTTTTATGGGATGGATTAGAAAAGTGATGACCACACCAGCCGAAGAAATCAACACAGAAGAAGACCTTGACAGATCTCGTGAGAATACACTGTCGATAATCGGTGTCTTTGATGAATATTCTGGAGATCTTTATCAAGGATTTATGGGGCGTACGTTTTACAATGAAAGCTACAAATGAAGATATAGATACTTGTAGAGTATGCTTCTTATAATTCCCGTGCCAAATGTGATGCAGTTGCCATGTTCAGTGAAGATGTGGTGTTCTACAGGACAACCAATAGGGATCTTGTGCAGGTTGAAAATACTCCAGGTAAGAGTACCTGATTATACTGTTACAGAGACATGTGTATGAATAGAATCCTATCATGTGGTTTGATGCAGGCCTTGTATTCAGCAAAAACATCTCTGGGCATCCTTTTGAGGTTATCAGAAAAGCATTGGTGGTAAGAGGTGCGTAGTTGTTCCTGGTACAAGATTTGCCTGCAGGTGTACACATCTTCTCACCAGTTGATAGAAGTCACGTATTATGATGCAATGCAGAAGATGAATTGGCTGAGAATGAAATCTATGACTTTATAGATGCACACAAATACCCAGATTATTTCATATTTGGGACAGGTGCAGTTGAGAATATGACAGAAACGATTGAAAAAGTGGATAGAGAATTCCATGTGAGTAAGACTTGGGCAGATCAGTTCCAAAAGATTCTTGATGAACATTAACATGATCCATTGTACTGCAGATCCACGTAGTTGTGAATGAGGACACCCTTAAAGATGCCAATTTTTTGGAATCGGTGAGGGAAGCTGGTAAAGATGTACGTGGAGGCCTCAGCAAGTGTTAATACTATGTATTTTCTTCCCTGTGACTCGGTGTTTGTGATAAAATTATGCAGGTTCAATCCAAATGCGCCCTTTTCCTCTCAGTTTTGGATGCAAAATCTCCACTTATGGATTCATTCAAAGTTCAGAATGTCAGCAATATTCAGGTAATCCAGTCTTGTTCGAACGAATACAAGCAATATAATACTTCCTCACCACAATTTCTCGAAATGTATTCAGATTTTTGCCGCACAAACGCAATCTATCCGGAAGTACAGCCTGGACCCAGTTGATCCAAAGAACTTTGATCCCGAGATTGTCATTGCCTTTTCAAAGAGCATTACTTCTGGCGAAAGGAAATATCGCCAGTATGCGTCAGGTTGGTTTTTGCATGTTGTTCATGGGTTTATTACTCAAAGAAAAGGTTGCTAAGGCATTTATTTGGATGGCATGCAGGCGCAGCACCTGATAATAATTCCGAAAATGGCATAACAATTGTTGTTCGAGACACGATGGATTCAATTGCCAAAGATCCAGAGAAAGACGTTCTCGTACACGTGTATCAACCAGAAGATGACGAATCAGTTTATATCAACTCTGATTTGGAAAATCTTGCAAAGGCATTGGCGAATATTTCATCGATTGTATTGTCCAAGTTTGATGCCTCTGTCAACGAGCATGAAGACATTGACTATGCATTCGAGGTAAGGTGTTGCGATCGAAACCCGTATTCGATTCTATTAAAAGTTTCAAGACATCAAATTCTATGTTCTTCGCAGGAGCTTCCAAAGATTGTCTTATTCCCAGCCAAACAAAATGCAAAGCCAGTCGTCATGGATACAACCGAAGGAGCAGATGTCCAGGTATGATGAGCTCATCGATCCAAGTTTGCGCACAGCTCCTATCTAACTTTTCGATTCGTAATGCAGAGTATGGGTACATTCATCGCGGAAAACGTGGCTATCAAGTTTGAGTTGCCCAGCTTAGAACAGTATGCAAGAGAAGATGAATATGACGAGTACACTGGACCGGAGGAAGATGATGACGATTCCGCTGCTGCTGATGAGGCCAGTGGTTCTCATGATGAATTATAGTCAACTAGATCTATTCAGATTTATATATGTAATTATCTGATAAAAGAGTACCAGTTTGGACTTTAACTCTCGTCACCATGGGCATTCAAGTACGTATCTGACTATTCAGACAGACCTTTCCTCCCGTTCTGGGCTTGTTTTCTTAAACAAATTATTTTACTTGATCAGGGCCTCACAAAGTTGATTCAGGATCACGCACCTGCTGCCCTGAAAGAACAGAAATTTGAAAATTATTTTGGAAGGAAGATTGCTGTGGATGCTTCGATGTATATATATTCATTCTTAGTGCGTTTTTCATCAAATTGGAGGCTTTTATATCGATTTCAGGGTGTACTACTGCAATCACACTGTGTTTTATGCAGGTCGCGGTTGGGCGCACTGGGGACCAGCTCTTGACAAACGAAACTGGCGAGGTAACAAGGTAGGATGCGTCATATACCTGTGATGTCGATGTTAAAGTTGTGATACCACACACCTGAACTTGCAGCCATATTCTGGGCATGTTTTTCCGGACAACAAGGATGTTGGAAGCAGGGATAAAGCCAATGTATGTGACAATTGATATTGAATGTTTCATGCTATTCCCGCTTCTGAGGCATAGCATCCCTCTTGATGTAGATTTGTGTTCGAAGGAAAATCTCCAGCTCTGAAAAAGGAGGAATTGGCCAAACGAAGTGCAAGAAGAGAAGGCGCAACTGCTGATTTGGAGGCTGCAAAAGAGGCTGGCGACAAGGAAGGAATAGAGAAGTTTTCAAAGCGGACGATTCGAGTTACCCCAGAGCACAATGAGGATTGCAAAAAGCTCCTGAGATTAATGGGAATTCCAGTGATTGATGCACCGTCAGAAGCCGAGGCTCAGTGTGCACAACTTTGCAAAGAAGACCAAGTGTACGGAATTTCCACCGAGGATATGGATTCATTGACGTTGGGCACTCCCAGGCTGTTACGTCATTTAATGGCCCCAGCTGCCCAAAAGGTTCCAGTTCTAGAATTCGATCATGATATGATATTGAGTGAGCTTGGTTTGACAAATGACGAGTTTATTGACCTCTGCATTCTTTGTGGGTGTGATTACACATCCAAAATTCAGGGTATCGGTCCTGTGAGGGCTTTACAGTTAATTCGGAAGCACAAGTGTATTGAGAAGATTGTCGAAGACTTGGATCCTGCCAAGTACAAAATTCCTCAGGATTTTCCGTACAATGAAGCAAGAGAGCTTTTCAGAAGTCCAAGTGTCCTGAAACAGGATGACCTTCCTCCTCTCAAATGGAGACCTCCTGATGAAGAAGCTTTAATGGAATTTCTTGTGAAAGAGAAGAATTTTGATGCGAAAAGAGTGAAATCTGCCCTGAGTCGAATAGCTTCTGCAAAGAGTAAGAGCACACAAGGTCGTTTAGAAAGCTTTTTCGGACCTGTCTCTGTGAAACAAAGTTCTCGGAAGCGTGAGGCAGGAAAACCGACCACCGGCAAGGCGACTGCCAAGAAAAAATCGAAATTGGGGAAGATCGGTGGACGAAAAGCTTGAAACTCGTGCAGCTTTCTTGTTGATTACAGGAGACCTAGAAGACGAGCCCATATCTTCTTTCGACTATCTACCGGTAGATGGTACCATGCACACCAGCATCATCCTGTTGGGTACGTACTACGTACCCAGAACATGGCCATGAGAAAACACAGGATATCCTATTCCCCACTGCCTGTCTGCAAATATTAAAGATTTTTCTTTTGCTTGAAATAGAAATTAAGGGATACGCAAGAACTGGGGTGGTCCACCGTTGTTGGAACCAAACATTCATAGATCTCCGTTAGACGCAACACGGTATCGCATCCTGTCGCTTCTCACGTACATTCACCAATCGTATGCCATTAAACGTATTAATAGAGGTATGAAAGATTGTTTGTGACAGAAAATGCCCTGATCTCAGCCGCGTATGAGACAGGGACGATAGTAACTCTGTAACGGTCGGGTAACCGCTCTGTCTGCAGATTCTAGTTTTTTGAGTACGGTTTGCAGAGGAAAGTTGTGGGCTTTTGATGCCCATTCAGATGACTATTTATATAATGATGGATTTCTTGAGACTCAATAGAGGCGTCAATTGCATCTTCGCTATCCTTTTCTGTCACAGCCTTCTCTCAGTGCACTCTGCCCCTGACCAGGTTGTCCAAGATGAATTTACAAGCAGGGGATTTTGTGAAAGTTACACCGTTGAGGCAGGGGAAAGTGCATTGAGCATTGCGCAAAAGTTTGGTGTTGAATACGAGGACTTTGTTGTAGCACTTAAAGATTGTATTGGTTACGAGGAGGGAACCTTTTTGCAAGTAGGACAACAAGTATGTCTCCCTCCTTACTCTCCAGCTTGTAGATTTGTATCAAAAGTCGATCAGAATGATAAATGCAAGATGTATGAGGTTCAAAATGGAGATACCCTCGCAGGTGTCGCTGAGTATTTTGACCTCAACCTTGAAGATTTGGCTTCTTTAAATCTACTCAATCTGACCACCACGGTTGTCCCTGGGATGAAACTATTGCTTTTGTGGGATGATACCTGTCCTGAAACTCTTCTACCAACCCAGGGGGACGTGAATTCGTGCCAGCACACAGACTGTGACATTGAGCAGCCTCTAGGGTGCAAAATTCACATTTCAGCTCAGGGAGAGAGTCTGGAAACCTTATCTGCTCTTTACAATGTGAGTGTTCAAGTTTTAGTTCAAAATAACCCGAGCAAACAGAATCCATATCAGACGATAGAGCCTGGTGGGGAAATTTATATTCCTCTAAGGGCTGGAGGATGTCAGGAGCAAGTTCAAGTGATGCCGTACGTGATTTGTATTTGGTACAGTCGTCACCGACTGCAATATTCTTATTCACTCTAATTTGAATTTTGTAGGTCTTCGGAAGCGGCTCCTGTGGAGGTGCTTGCCCCTAGACCTTCAGATCCCATTTCCAATGATGTCTCTCAGGGATGGGCTGACACCCCTGCTTCTGATTCGAAGCCCCCAAATCTTGATGCAACGCCTGACTTTTCTGAGGAAGAAAAACTTGTGGTTGATATGATGCTAAATCGCATGACCAAGAAAGGGTTCCAACTGAAGCAAGAGGAGTATTCAGAAAACCTGGCATTCTACACCAAGGTGCCAGTCTCAGCAGTGAAAATCCGATTCGGTGCGCAATATCTTCCACATGAAAGCATCATGATAATTTATATTCATAATTGAATGTGTGTGCATTTTGCAGTCCTTCCGGTGGCCGATGAGGTAAAGGGTAGGAAATTGTTGTCAGAAAGTCAACTGAAAGTAGATACTGCAATATTCGGAAACAAATCACGAATTTATGACAACTTGGCGTCATCAATAGAAAATGGTGATTTGATAACACAAATGAGAGAAGATGACTTCGACATTGTGAAAATCACAGTAGTTTATCCAGAGGATGAGACACAGGTGCTCTACAATCCAAGTGAATTCCTACTAGAGACTGAGAGCAGCAGCAGTTCATTACCACTCCCAATGGGCGCACTCATTGGTATAGCTGTCGGTGGAGCTGTCATGATTGTTTTAGCAGTAATCTTGTGCTGCTGGGCATCTGCCAGAAAAAGACAGAAAGCCCTGGAGCAAAAGGAAAAGCAGATGCAAAAACAAGCTACTGAAAAAACCACAGGTTCAATACAATGTTCCGAGCGAAAGATAGACCTTCAAGCATATTCCGTATGCATTGGTGAAGGTTTGGGTACTAACGTACCAATACCTGTAGATCTGTCAGGAAAACCAATGAAACCATGTTTGGCAGATGCAAAAAGGCACCAGATCCATGCTGCATCTGAGCGCATTGTGCCTGAAAGCGTCCTTGATCAAGTCCATCGATATCAAAGATGCGACACAGTAAGGGTATATACTCGAACAGAAAGCCCCAAGAGGGTCGCTAGTCATCATTCTCTCCTGAGACAGGAGATGAAAGAGCCAGCAACTGGTCAGCGCAGTGAGAGAACAAAAAGCAACTCAAAATTCCCTGCCACAAACCTCACACCTCGGGCTTCAAGTTTATCTCAATATATGGAACTGTAAGTAATGTCTGTGAACAACCACTCGGCAACTCCCTGTCAAGGCGAATGCGCGCTTCTTAGAGAGCCTCGAGTCTCATGAGCGAAGAAGTTCTGATTGCCTGGGTCCGGGCAACGCGTTAAACTCGATGTCGATGAAAGTCCTCATCGGCGCCAAGAAGGATACTTTCTTTTCAGCAAGAAAATTATTATAGATATTTTCTTAGAGTTAATCGTCAAAGGTGCGATATTCAGGAACCGCGACTGCCCAACGCGATGGCGGTTGGCCTGCTGCGTCAACGCGGCGCATGATGTTCAAATGAGAGTCACAGCGTCTCGTAACTTCTCTATACTTCTAAATATTGCTGAATATATCTTAACAAAGCCTGGAACCAACTGTGCCTTGCAGACGAGGGATGAGATCTGTAGCACTTGCGCTTGCTTTCTGTGCAGTAACCGGGGTTCTCGCCCAAACTCGTGCGTATCGCTATTTTATGAATGTTTAGGTGTATGAATATGAAATTTGAAAGGGAATACCTCGCGAAGACGATTTTCTAATCCGAAACACTGTGGTTCTGTAGCCGTATGTCCTACCTACGTGGTTCAGGCGGGAGACTCCTTGTACAGTATTCAGCAGAAATTTGATATTCTGTCACCAGGTATGTTTGAAGTGTTCTAGATAGGTTAACAAGGCAATATCTCACCTCGAGAACATGCAATGTAGATGACCTGACGAATGCCCTCCTGGCCTGTGGACAGCAGACTGACCTCCTCCAGATTGGTCAGGAGATTTGTCTCCCAGGTGCAGACAAGCCTGGATGCGCAAATGTGAGATCGTACAATAATGATGAAAATTGCAAGGTATACATTGTTCAACAAGGTGACACCATTGAGTCTGTTGCAAACAGTTTGGACATATTCCGGGACACTCTGGACAATTTGAACAAGGATGTGCAAGCTGGGGGTATTTTGCAGCCTAACAAGTATTTAAAACTTCCTCCTTGGTCTAATCAGTGCGGTGACCCCAACAAATCAGGCGAGTCATGCAGGCTCTACATCGTGAACAGTGGTGATTTCATTGCTGGCATTGCAGCTGCCTATGGAGTGACAGTTGATGATCTCCTTTCAGTTAATCCTGGACTTGATGCCAATTCTGTTCTTCAGAACAGCCAGCCTATCAAAATTCCACCCTTCCCTGCCAGTTGTGGGGCTGGAGTTCCATCCAAACCTCCCACTGACACAGTTTTAAAATGCCGAGGATACAGGGTGCAGCAAGGAGACAATATCCAGCAAATCGCGCAAGCTTTCAAAACAACAGTGAATGATATCACTGCAGTTAACCCTGAATTATCTGGAGGTGCATTGGTACAACCTGGTACAATTGTCAAGATCCCACCATATGATAACACGTGTGATAAGCCAATACTGGTTCAGCTGGATAATGCAGGAGGTAACCCACCACCCAACGGTGGTTCTACGCCAGTCCCGGTCCCAGTTCCAGTCCCAGTAACAAATCCATCACCAGTTCCTATTCCAGTAAGAAGCCCATCTCCCGTGCCAGTGCCATCTCCATCTCCGTCTCCATCTCCATCTCCAGTCCCTGAGCCGATCGCCTCAGAACCCGAACCTGCAGAGGCTCCAGAGCCATCTGTCGTCGTTGCTTTGGCACCAGAGATCGCTCCCGCTCCTGCCCCAAGTAGTTCTCCTGGAGTGGACATAGCCACTTCTGCTGTCATGAGCATTCTTGCGTTCTTGTTCTTTTAATGGCATCCGCATTGGAATAAGAGTTTCTGTAACAGGGATACTATCTAAACACCTCTTTGATGATAATGCATCGTCTTCCTTGATGACAGCATCTACCGCTCTTGTGCCTCCTTGGCACTTTGAGTCATGCGAACACAGCAGCCCATCTGCCATTGGCCCTTCCTTGGACCAAGCCGACCGGACTTGCACACTGGAAGCAACAACGGTTTGGCGCCTGTCATCATCCACGAAGCACGAGTCTCATGTGGAAAACTACAAACTACAGGGGAGTCCAATGTCAAAAGATTAAAACTTTGAGTTCCGAAGGTTGAAAAACTCTGTCAATTCAGGCGTTAACCTGGTAGGTGCTGACACGAGCAGTTGCTGTGTGTCTCAGTCACGATACAAACTCTCGTGATACTCGCCACAAGCAGCGATATCTATTCTCGCAATGGATCATAGTGAGAATATGAATGACGACATAGGTATGTGCGGAGGAGGTGCCGAGTCACGTGTAATACTTCCCCTGACTGGACGCGGTTTCCCCGTCAAGTCCGCAGGAGACGCGGTCCTTTGAAGGAACCTCGCAAACACCGTCTGAATGCTGATATATACCTTTTTATAATATAGGAGAAGAATTGCCTGACCTCCTGGTGGCCAACACTGACGTCACTATACAATCTCCGATTGACGAATACTACCAAAATCTTGCGTTGAGACTGGAGGAGCTCAAGACCGAGTTTACAAAAGTTGAGGCGAAAACAGGCAATGAGCAGACATTTGAAGACTACATTCAAGGCGATCGAGAGTTTGCCGAGGGTGTTCAACAGAATAGCCAGCGTTACTATGACGCACTCAAAGTTCTTAGGGCTGACACACAAATATTTTATCCCGTTCCAAGCGAAGTATATCGGGATGAATGGGATGATGTCATCATGGATGATACTATGGAGTATACACATTGTCGATATACCCCTGTTGTCACAGAAGATGCCCGTGACTTTGGAATTGATGGATATACTTTGAGACTTCAACGAGAAGACAGGAGGATTCGTCTGTTGATTTGCGTCACATTGTACAACGAAGATCAGGATACTCTTCGGAAGACATTACTGGGAATATGTGATAATTTGGAAGTGTTGTACGAAAAGTTTACTCTAGCAGATGGAAGAAAAGGGCTGGATTGGCAAGAAGTTGCAGTGTGCATTATTCAAGACGGCTTGCCCATGGCAGATCAATCTGTCATCGCTGCAGCAACAGTGCAAGGATTTTTCTCCCCAGTTGTTCTTCAGAATGATGTTCTTGGGACACCGACATCCTTGCACTTGTTTGAGTACACTGCCAGATACAAAAAACATGCAGGTATTGACAATTATCCCCCGTTGCAAGTGGTTTTTGCCACCAAAGCAAAGAACAAAGGGAAATTGGACTCTCACTGTTGGTTTTTCGATGCATTCTCTTATTTAATTCAGCCGGAATACTGTGTATTGTTTGATGCTGGGACAAGGCCCATGCCAAATGCATTGAAGGCAGTCTGTACACATTTTCAAAGGTATCCTAATGTTGGGGCGCTAACAGGGGAGCTCAAGGTTGAGAGACCATATAGAACTTTCCTCGCCTCAGTTCAATTCTGCGAGTGGAAGGTGTCTCATCTGCTTCAAAAACCAATCGAATCTATCTGTGGATTTCTCACCGTCTTGCCTGGGGCTTTCTCAGCCTTCCGGTGGTTGGCAATTGATGGAGAACCTCTTCGAAGGTATTTCTATGGTCTCTATTCCCAAGCGGAGTTGAATGCTTTTGAAGCGAATATGTATCTGGCTGAGGATAGGATTTTGTGTCTCGAAGTGGTTGCAAAGAAAGGGTGCCAGTACAGATTAGAGTATGTCAAAGAGGCTGTTGCTGAGGCAGATCCAGTCACAAGGCTGGTAAATTTGATGAAGCAGAGACGTCGATGGCTGAATGGCACATTTTTTGCCATGCTTTATGCTTTGGGAAATATGAGCCGAATCTGGTCAGAGTCTGGGCACTCTTTCATGAGGAAGCTGGTTCTCACAACTGAATTCATCTATTTGACATTGGTGACTCTCGTAGGAACATGGTTTGGCATCGGTATTTTCTTTGTTATGCTTACAACATTGCTGGAAGTTGCCTTTACAGGACCAGGGTGGCTTCAATCAATTGGATATGCAGTTGAACTTCTCTATTTGTTCCTGCTTGTGACTGAGTTGATAATCAATCTAAAGAACAAACCTGAACCAGTGGAAAAGGTGAGTTTACTTTTTGCCTTTTCTTCTGAAGGAGTATGATGACAATATGACAATGCTTTTCATTTTGCAGATTCACTCATTCTGTGCAATTTATTTTGCTCTTTACATGTTGGTGTTTACTGGTGTCACGATATCATTCTTCATCACAAACTCGACTTTCAGTTTCGCGAATGTCTCCTCAGACAAGCTTGGATTGCTTGTCGTCTTGCTGATGAGTGCTATTGGAGGTATTCTCTTTACTGCCTTGCTTCATGGAGATTTAGTGCAAGTGCTATGCTCTGGATTCCAATATTGGCTCATGGTGCCAACATTCTTCAATATATTGCAAGTTAATGCTTTTTGCAATGCGGATGATATTTCTTGGGGGACAAAGAACCTGGACAAGAGGGGCGATCACGAAGCTGTGAAAACTCAGTCAAAGAAGCTTGCGTACCGTGTTAGACCAACCCAAGCATCTCGTGCATTTTGGAAGGCTATGGGAGATCTTCAATCCCATCTATTTGACCAAGAGCAGGTGAAAAAATATAATGCTAGAAAAGAGGCCAAATTAAAGGCATTTGCCTCCTACCTTCTCATTGCTTGGGTGGGATCAAATATCATCTTGGTTTCAATCATCCTGATCGTTTCAAAGACAACATGGGAAGTTTGTTCCGTAACAGAATCGCAATTGGCAGTATCAGCAATAAGATCTCAAGCAGATGACTATGACAAAGCTTTAGCAATTGCAGACTTGGTTCAAACAGCAGCAACAATTCTCATGAGAGGATCACAGCTGTATCCGTTTGATGGTTTGCAAGGCTTTCCCCAAGCGTACCCTATGCTGGTGAGTGGTGATGCCCAAGCAAACGCAGCAAGGGGGTCAAGGGTGACTGTTTTGGCAAATGCTACAGAAATGTTCAACAATCTGGATCAAAGCATGCCTAAATTCGAGGACTGGCTGGCAGAATCAATGGGTATTAATGCATCAGCAACGCTGGAGGAGCTTGATCAAATATGGATACCAATGCCATCAAACACTACAGGTTTCGATACATCAGTTACTTGCAAAGAGGAAAATGGGTACACATATTACCTGCAAGCACAGTTCTTGCTTCTAATGATCATTGTCTGTTTCCAGGTAGGAGGCTCCATCATCTTCATAATTTTCACTTGGTGGAGAAGATTTACTGGAGCAGCGTTTGGAACCGGCTTTGGGCGCATTCCCGAAGGAGCATTAGGGTATGATGCAGAGGGAAAAATTTTGGACACAGATGATGAGGATGACATG
The DNA here is from genome assembly GCA_011316045.1 of Picochlorum costavermella. Classification (NCBI taxonomy): domain Eukaryota; kingdom Viridiplantae; phylum Chlorophyta; class Trebouxiophyceae; genus Picochlorum; species Picochlorum costavermella. The sequence goes on along the minus strand of WKLD01000032.1, from coordinate 80,635 downwards.
GCCTCTGATTTTGAAGTGTCTATACAGCCCAATAACCTCAGATATATGACTTCCCTACGAGGAGCTCCGTCTTCGGGTGATATGGAGACGGTCACGGACAGTGGAAGTTACACACCCACATCAGATGGAAGCATGAGAGGGATGAGGCGCAGAGGCGGTTCCCCTAGATATATCGATTGATTTGTTCCAACCACATTGTACGAACGCTGGCAAGAATTAAATTCTGTTCATCTCGAGTAATAATATTACATTTACAAGAAATTAGAAGCCACTAAATCCCTTCTTTGCACCATCCCCAGCTGGGATAACACGGAGCACATTGAAACGAACAGTTTTTGACAGTGGTCTACATTGCCCGACAGTGACGATATCACCTTCATTGCATCTAAAGCATGGAGAAATGTGCGCTGAGATATTTGTGTGACGCTTCTCATAACGCTGGTATTTCTTTATGTAATGAAGATAATCTCTTCGGAGAACTATTGTGCGATGCATCTTAGTACTCACCACCTTTCCTGAAAGGATTCTTCCTCTGATGGATACATCTCCAGTGAATGGGCACTTCTTATCAATGTATTTGCCTTCAATGGCATCTTTTGGAGTCTTGAATCCTAGGCCAACATTCTTATACCACCTATTTCCACTCTTACCAGGGATTTTCCCACCCTTTCGCGTAGTCTTTTTGTATCTGCAAAAATCGAACCATATGTTTAGATGGGCACACACGCTACTATCGAGAAACACACGAAGATCCAGCAATCTCGAGGAAGACGGCGAGGCTGCAACTCGACCATCCTGAACACTCGCCCCAGCAGACATCTCACACTCCCCTCACGCATTAATTCAACACTATTACAAAAACAAATCAACGTACCCTCGGCTGATTCCAACCTGCCTCTGGAATGCCTTCTCAGTCTGCATAGCCGCAACATGGGTGTTAGCGAATTCAGAGCACATTGCGTTGCTTCCAGTATCTCTCTCTCACAAAGAATAATCAAACATTGATTGGATCGACAGCAATCAATGTCAAACCACGTATCGCTGTGTCGCCCGCCCGCCTCCAAGACGGGACGAGTTGTCCAGCCGTCGTGGAGTAGCGGCTTCAAGTATACGAAATTACCCTATAGACGTACCTGGTCGGCCATATTTCCTGTTTTATTTCCCTAAAATGTTTAGTGAATAACGTAATTTGCACACCAAGGACAACGGCTGAGGAAGTTGTTTCTACCTGGGAGCCCAGTGCAGACCTTCTTTCCGAACATCATTATTCTATGGTTCTCCGGTCGAATCATATATCTGATGGGATTTTCAGTAGATCGGATAGACCCTCCCATCAAACGTCTATTTCTATGGGAGGCCTGGTGTCTCTCTGTTTGCATCTCGATCATGCCTTCCTGGCCTACCACGCGGCAACGATTCGGCGAGTCCATCCACCAAAAGTAAGCTAATTGTTTGCTGTCGTATGTTGCCCTGCTAGTTGCATGGACCTTGAGCACATCTGGGAAAATGCGTTTCAACTGAGTGAGTATGGGAAGAGCTGAAAAGTTGTTCTATCGAACTTGCTTACGAACGCTTTATGGTTTTAAAAGCTTGCAAATACCTTTCACTGGAATATATGGGACCAGTCTAGTGAACTGGAGTCTAAATAGCAAGGAATCAGTACGGCATTGGTGTGAAACTGGTGTGGCAGGTTTAAATAGGCTTCAAGGTGGGTTTGATCGCCTTTCAATGTCTGTTGTCTCTTTCAAGACGATTTTCCAGGAAACTAGGTGGTATACCAATACTTGGGTGATATGCAGATGGGATAGATTGCGTGAGTAGAGCTCAACGCCAGTTGCAGGTATTGCAGAATGTTGACGAGGAGACTCACAAGGTATGCACGACATCATTTGTAGGGGTGACCGTCACGTTTGTAGAAAAAGAACTTGACTGCCTTTTCAATTTCAATATAGGCTCTGAATGAATGGGGTGATGGGGTGAATGAGGTGATGAGGTATAGAAGAGAAAAGCAACTGGCTGCATTTGATTCAGAAAGTGTCATACGAGGCAGTCTGATCGGTATGGAAGTCATTTCAAGGCAAATTAAGGAAATTGTGGGCAATACCAGTGATTCTAGCATCTCAAATGATACGAGTCAAGGTATTAATGACGTTGCCCGCGACCTTGAGAGGTTGCTGGGGCCAAGGGATGATCGGCCTGAGGTAAGACTGGAGTCATTCATCCACTCCTTCTATGGGAAACTTGGATATAAATACGAGCCTTTTGAATGGCTATATGAAGGATTGAACCCAATACTCTTATCGCATGTGATGGAAACAAGGAAGGGAACACCAGCAGCCCTTGCATTGGCATTGAGCACAATAGGTCTGATGCTAGGGATACATCTTCTACCAATGCCATTAAATATTAGCGAAGTAGGGAGTACAGGAGTAATAGACGAGTCGCTTGAGCCTTTGCTGGAAACTTTACCTCCCGAAGTTGCAAGTAGGCTGAATAGTGCTGGGTGTGGTCCAAACCCTTTGACGTGGATTTTGAGATTCGACGCTGGGCTTGCAGAAAGTGACGCCTTATACGTAGACTGCAAGGAAGGAATTATTTTGACAAAGTCAGATATGATGGAGAGATTCCCATCCATGGGACAGCTGACTGGAGCAGACTGGAGAGAGCAAAGTGTTCTGAGGTCATGGAATGGATTGATAGAGCTGGCTATCCAAGCTCATCAGCGTCGAGGAGAGAGTGATTTAGTGGCACACTGGATTTATATAAGGCTGGCCATGGACCCGTTCGCGACCGAGTGGAGCATGGTACTGTGACAATCTGGTTTAATGTTTATCCTGGTCCGTCCAATCCCATGCATGGGATGTGCCTTAAGCACAAGAAACGCGTTCTTCTTGAAAATCTTTCTCTTTCATCTATTTGACAGTATCGAAAATCAATGGAAAATAGCTGACCTAGTTGGTTTCTGTAAGACATGGGCGCTTTGCTGCGATTGACATTGTTGTTGACTGCAGCTTTTAGTTGCGTCACAGCTCAGTTTCCCCAACAGTTCTCCAATGTGCTTAGCGGGCTCGGCTCCATGATGATCGATACATTTTCTAGCACGATTGGAGGCGATTTAGGCTATGCTAAATGCGTTCCTTACGAAATTCCTGCGCAATTCGAGAGTTATCAAGACTTCTGTCGCCACTTGAGTCAGATGGAAGATGAAGAAGTTGACAACATTTTCAAAGAAGGAACAGGTCCTCAGTCTTCATACGATAGTTTTCCTTTACAAGGCTGTGTACTGGGGTGTATCATAGGCAAAGATAGTTACGAAAGGGGTGCTTTGTGGGGCTCCGGGTCTTGGAGTGGAAAATGCATACGGAACAACAATGAGCTCAAGAATTTACTGACACCCATCCCTTCTCTCGGAGGTGCTATGACCGTGATGGACACATTTACGTGGAGTGAAATGCTTCCTGTAACTGAGAGATATCCCGGTTCAATCTCTGTCGACTGGTCCTGGTGGGATGCTTACAACACGCTTGCATCAAGTGGTAGAATGTCCAAGGTCTGGACATTGTCGTATGATGATGTTGTCATTCCAGAGCCGTCTCCAGATGATGGGCCTTTGGGAGAACTCATGTCAGCATACCCAAAGCTTGTCAAAGGATCAAGGGATGAAGTGCGACTGATTGAGCCTGGTTTGGTCTTTGGGCAGCTTTTCCGCAGGCCAAACTCGTATCTGAATCCCCTTCCTGTTCCTGTTGATAGTGGCATACGCTTCGCAATGATACAAGTGTGTGACGGTGACAGATATGCTATGAATGGAAATTTGAGAGATTTGTAATCAGAAGGGAAACGTATTTGTGATGTTGAAGAGTACGTACCCCAAGGATCCATTAGCAATAGGAAATTTCCTTCAAGGTGAAACAACTGTCGACTGTGACCAATTGTGGGCATCCAGTTGAAGAGTATCATCATACATGGCCGATGGCCTTAGAGCTACAGTGCAAAGTCATTCGGGAAGAATGCTTTAATGAAATTTATTTCGTGAATGGACGAAACAACGTGGAAATGTGTGGATTTAGAACCAATTTCATTCCTGGTTGAACAAAAGGTTCGTCTAGCCATGCAGGTTGCCGTGATAGCACGGTATTTCTACCTTCTGTAACATTTTACTATTACATATGTCACATAGGTTGATAAAGGTGACTTTTACTCCAATTATTGGGAAAAATCACCGCTGCATGTCCAATCATCTCCAAAAACGCGAGAGCTGTTCGAGTCGCTCTTCCCTATTTCATTTTTGACCGATGGAAAGCTCTCAGGAAATCATTTACTCCTTGGAACTGACATACTTGGTGCGAAATTCGAAAAAGGAAAGCGACATTCCCTTGCAGATGCTGAGGATTGGACTGTGCAGAGCTTGTTGGAGCAAGGGTGGACACTGCAGGTTCATCAGCCTCAGCGTTTCGAAGACAACCTCTGGAGGTTGTGTGCATCTCTGGAGTCAAGTTTAGGGTGTTTGGTGGGGTGTAATGCGTACATCACTCCCGAAGGGCATCAGGGTCTTGCACCTCATTATGATGATGTCTCAATATTTTGCTGTCAGATCTCAGGAAGGAAGAGGTGGAAGTTGTACAGCGCAAACCCTCCTCTGGCAAATCATTGTAGTGGTGATTTGGACTCGGAATCACTCGGTGTGCCTCTACAGGAGGTGGAGATGACCCCCGGGGATGTGTTGTATCTTCCTCGGGGAGTGATTCATCAAGCCATAGGCACAGATGAGACTTCTGTGCATCTTACTATTAGTACGTATCAGAGATGGACTCTTGGGGATTTGGCTTTGAAAGCAGTCGAAGCAATGCTGTCACTTCCTCCGCTTCAACTTGCATTGCCAGATATTGCCCGAGAGAGTTTGCCAGTGACGCAGGGCAATGTTTCCAATCTCTCAAACGGGATCATGGATGCTTTTATCGCACTAGGAGCACACATGGAAAATCATGGTAACAAAATTGCGATGCATGCGATGCATGCCCTGAAACATGACTTCATGGAGAACCGCTTGCCTCCTCATCCAAAACAAGTTGCAGACAAAGGTCCGTGTCCAGAGCTGCAAGACACTATTGAAGCGGTCCATAGGAATTTCTTTCATCTCTTCAAGGAAATATGTACAGATGTCTATCCTCGGTATAATGAGAAAACACGCACGGTTGATATATCAGGCAGGGAAGATTTGCAGTTGAGATTGGTATCAAGCCTGGGAAACCAAAGGGATTCTCACATGATGCCCCCTTCTTATATCAGCAACGAGGATGAATACGAATCTGAGCAAGAAGAAGAGGAAGAGGAGGATGAAGGAGACGAAGAAATCATATTTCCTCAGTCGTACGAGTCTGTGGTAGCACAATTATTCAAGGGTAATCCAATACAAGTGAAGAACCTCCTCTTGAATGATAACGAGGAAAAGATCTCCTTTGCCACATTGATGTGGAATCTTGGGTTGGTGAAAACCATTGTACAGGCTCCTAGGAAAAGAAAAGCTGACACCCACAAGACGGAGTCATGAATCATTCATGATGAATGTCATGGCAATGCCATAATGGCATCACCCTTGTCGATCCGTCAGATGAAACCCATGTCCGGAGATGAATGCCTCAATGTTCAAAAGAAAAAAGATATGAGAATTTAATATCTCAAACTTAACGCATAACAGTACATAATGATGGTCCCTCGGGCTTTACACCGTCCTAGCGCACCTTCAATCAGGGCTGTACAACCTTCACGGGTGCAGATCTGCCCACACACTGTGCGATCAGGATTCTATACTGGTAAAAAATACGGGTTTGGAACGAATCGGACCATCTGCCGAGGAGAGCCAAGCGAATTCACTGACAAGAGTGCCGAGGTTCGTTGTGTTACCAAGATGTCCTTAGTGGATGAGAGACATAGAGTTTTGCGGTACTCAAATTGATCAATAATACATGTGTAGGATATTGAAGACGTTTCTGAGCTTCCAGAGGTGCCTGTACAGTACTCGAAAGAGTTCGTTAGGACTAGGCTCATCACGTTTGCTGGGATCGTCCTTGGGTACGCGAGTTTTTACCTGACTCGCAATAGTTTAACGTATACAGCCCCAGCTATGGTTGCTGATGCGTCTTTAGGCGTTTCGATGACTGATGTACGTGTCTGATTTGGACTGGCCCTTGTTGCATCCAGTGTCACAGAGTTACTTGTTGAGAAATGTTTTTGCAGATTGGGGCATTAACGTCTCTGTTTCCCATCATGTATGGAATGTCCAAGTTTTTCTCTGGAGTACTTGGCTCAAAAACCTCTCCCAGAATTCTTCTAGCGGGAGGACTGATGGCAACTGCAGCAATGAACATTGCATTTGGCTTCTCTGCATCCATGTTGTGGTTTTCTGTCTTTTGGTCCATAAATGGAATGCTTCAAGGGTTGGGCGCTCCTGGATGCGCCAGAATACTGACATCATGGTTTGCAGCAAAAGAGAGGGGAACATATTGGGGCATGTGGAATATTGCACATAATCTGGGTGGTTTTCTTGCTCCCATCCTGGCAGGAACTGCAGCAAAGATGTATGGCTGGCAATGGGGTGCGTGGGAATTTTGTTGATTGCATTTATGAGCTGCTGTAATTCTTATCAGCCTACGTGTAGGTTTGTTTGCCCCTGGTATCATTGGAATCACCATGGGTGTTTTGGTTTTATTTGGTGTCAAGGATTCTCCAGAGTCAGCTGGCTTCAGCCCAGTAGAAATTCGCAATTCCAACAGCAATACTCCATCAGCTACCGAAAAAGAAGAAAAGAAGGATTCTCTCCTTGATTTATTAGTGAATGATTGCCTCAAGAATCCATTTGTTGTCGGCCTTGCAGTAACATACTTTTTCATCTATGTTGTTCGTCAGGGAGTCACCTCATGGTTTGTGTTCTATCTTCTTCAGGTCAAAGATGTAGCGGATGCTGGAGCTGCATCTCTTCGAGTCTCTGGGCTAGAGCTGGGAGGTCTCTTTGGCTCTCTGATAGCAGGGAAAGTGTCTGATATACTCATTGCGCGTTCAAAAGGCACAGAGGGTACAGTGGGAAAGAGGATCCAAGTAGTGATCGTTTATACAATAGGAATAGCAGCTATGCTGGCTGCATTCGCAGCAACTCCTGCTTCTATGGGATCCCTCCAATGGCTCACAGTTTTCATGATTGGCTTCTTCCTGTATGGCCCACAAATGATGATTGGGTTATGTGGGGCTGAGTTGGTCCGTCCAGATTCTGTTGGGGCATCTCAAGGATTCTTGGGCTGGGTTGCATACATTGGCGCCGCAAATGCAGGAATTCCATTGTCCATGGTGGTTCAGAACATGGGATGGGGTGCATACTTCTCAACTCTCATGGCTGCTTGTGGTATTGCCATTTTACTTTTGCTACCCATGACAAATGCGAAAAGTTACAGTCAAAATCACAAGACTATGTAATCATACAAGACAATCTATATGAAATGATATGGAATTCAGTGTGCTGCTGGGCAGGGCAGCATTCGTATTCCATCAATTTTCTCGTTTGCGACACTTCGTATCGCTGGAATATGCTTCTCTTTACTTCTCTGGATCAATGTTCTCAGTAACGGTCGGTAGTTTCCTTGCTGCTGAACGTTTTCAAGCTTGGTTTTAATCGGTCTCAATTTCTTGTGCACAAAGTAGTATGCTTCACCATACCCTGAATCAAATTTCAAAAGATACACTGTATCATCGTGGATTTCTAGTTTCGTTGCTGTTGCTGCCCTATATGCTTCGTCAAGTGCATCTTTTCCAGGATCTTTGTCGTCACAGATACCTGTTGGACTAGGGAGTCCTGATGACAAGTCTCCACTGCTTGTGCTCGAGTAACTACAATACGGGGACAGCTCTTCCTCGCTAGCAACACGATCCAGCGGTGCACAAGACCACAGTGAAGAGTGATCATTAATTAAGCTCTGCTCTCTTAATGCGTCTCTTGTCAAGGACGAGGGACGATTCACGCTTCTACCAGTGAACTTTTGTATCCAATGCAGTACTGAGGCAAATCCGACCATCAGTGACAATGGAGCTATCTTCCCAGTGACGGAGGATGGATCAATTGATAATGTACTCGAGACTATCTTCGTGAGCGGTGTCTTGACCACCACTTGGCACGCTATGAAACAAACTTGCAGCAGCAGTGCAGCAGCCTTGAGATACAGAGGCTGTAACTTTGAACTACCGACTGCTCCGTTCTCTGGAAATGCTTTCAATGACACAAAGCCAGTGAAACCAATCAATACAAGCGACACAAAGTCCCACTCTAACTCTCGTACAACTGCATAGATATTAAGAAGAATCATGAATATATTCCTAGACAGGGCAGTTTCCAACACAGCAAGAGCTGCGTCGTCATGTCTTCAGCACATTGATCGCACCTCCAATCGCAGTTAATATCGCTAAAAATGGCAATCCAATACAGAATATTACTGACTGGATCTTTCCCACTCGTCGTAAAATTGACTCGAGTAGATCCAGCTGCTGCCTGGATGGCCTCGTTCGAACACTCTTGTAGACTGGCAACTCGCGTTCAGCCGCAGGGAATGAATCTAATGCTTTGTAATGGACAAGGACCATTACAAAGTACAATTCTTTAGCACAAAATCTGCAGAACAAGGGCTGTGCATAAAGTCCTACGTCGGCCCTCGAGGGTAGATCTGCTGAATCACGCCCGTCAATACCTAGGTCTACTGGGCACGTAAATGACGGATATGTTACACAAATCAATTGATTTTATAGAGGGAGGGCATTGCGCTGGTAGTAAGACTCGAGGGGCACGGGATCTTGGAGAATCCCATCATGGGACCGAATCCGGGTGGCTACTCGGGCTTCCCGACCTGCCACGGGCCCCTTCCTCCTTGGAAGGTGGCAAGCTTGGAAGGGGTGCTTTCATTCTGGGCGCAGGCAGTGCGGAGTGTTTCGAATGCTCGAATCAAATTTGAATGGGTCTTGGGTCCTGTATCACTCGCAATCTGGGTTGAGACGGCATCAATTTCGTCAATATCTGAGTGCCATGTGGACCCTGGGGCACCTGTTGCTTTGGACGGTGCAGAACCAGTCCTACCAACAGGTGGCTGATCAGATACGCGATCCAAACCCAGCAAATCCTGTAGCTGTGCTCTTCTTTCCTTTGATTGTGTCTCCTGATTTGCAATCTCAACTCTTCTAAAGTGTTCCATTTGCTGGACTTGGTCTCTCCAAGATGTATACCATTCTTCCTTGTCTTTGGCACTCTGTTGCCTGATTTTTTCAAGAGCGCGTTTCATATGATCTTTTGACTCGATGTTACCGAGAATATTGGGGACGAGGGAGGCCATCTCTTGAGCAATGCACAAGAGCTCATGTTTCCTCTTGTGCTGCAGCTGATCAAAGAGTATCCTCTCCTTGCGAAGTCCGTCAATAGATTTACGCAAAGATTTGCATCGTAACTCTGCCTCCCCTTTGGTGAGGTTGGATTGGAACTTGTGATCCTCCAGGCGTCGAACCCGCTTCTCAGCTGAGACAGTTTCTTGGTACAGAGCATCTGGGCATCCTGTCTCCCCTCTACGGTCTTCCAGCGTCTTTTGAACCGTATGAAACCTATTGATCTCTCTCTGTATAGTATTTCTTAGATGTCGAAGCTGATTTTCCAAGTTTCTGTCCTGGACCTCCAGAGCCACCAGAGCACTGTGCTGGTTTCCTTGAGGAACCAATGATGGTGCATCAAATATTTCGAAAAGATGCGCCTTCAAATTGTCATTTTCATGCTGAATAGAATCAAGAGCAAACCTGCGACAAGAACAGTCCATATACAACGTCAGAGAATCACCTCCATGGGGTCACACGAGAGAGTTCACCCACCCACCTTCTAGATTCTGTTTGACTCTTCATTCTGGGCCACCCAACTGATGTCTTTGGACAAGATACTGTCATTGATCGATAGGACATATAATCTTCTCTTCCTAGCTCTGTTGACTTGAGTGTTCGTCGGCATGATCAAGGGGCCCCCCTACGTGGCACCTCGATCCTTTCAATTCATGGCCATGGCCACCCCAGCTGGGGCTGCAGCCTTGTCGCATAATGCGACCCATCATGAGACTGGGATGATGGCCAGCCATCTATTGGATCAACACAGTGCCCATCCAGTTTGAATGTAAGAATTAATGTTAAAAAAGACAAACCCAGACCCGAGTGGCCTTTCTGTTGGAAATTGCCCAATCATTCGACGTGCTTGATCCACTCCAATCGCCCATAGCGTATTCTCATCGATTGGTGTAGTCTCTGGGAGATTGGGATTTAAAATAGTTTGGTATTTTCATTCAAACAATTAGATATGGGTCGTGACGCAGAAACCCCAGAGAAGGCTTTAGGGTGAGTGGCCTTGTCCTTTCACTCTCATTTCATTTTGGCAGGGTTGGCTGCCCATCTGTTGCATTATGTATCTAATTAGTATCCATTATCATGCAGATATGTGCGCAAAGTGTCTGGGCCTGTGGTTATTGCTGCAAACATGGGTGGCAGTGCCATGTATGAGCTGGTTCGCGTAGGAACGGACAAGCTCATTGGGGAGATTATTCGCTTGGAGAATGACACTGCCACTATCCAAGTGTATGAGGATACATCGGGACTGACTGTTGGGGATGTTGTGGTTCGAAGTGGAAAGGTGTGTTCTTCTCCTGTGACTGACGGTGTGCTTCCTCTCTTGTGGTGACTCAGGTTTGTTGTGGTTGCAGCCATTGTCTCTGGAGCTTGGTCCAGGTATTCTTGGGACTATTTTTGATGGTATCCAGCGTCCGTTGAAAGATATTGCTGTTGGGAGTGGGTCTTGCTTCATTCCAAGGGGTGTGGATGTTCCTGCTCTGAATCGCTCTGCATTGTGGGATTTTGAACCCACCAATTTTAAAGTCGGAGACAGGATAACGGGTGGCGATATCTATGGTATTGTTCACGAGAACTCGCTCATGGATCATCGCGTGATGCTTCCTCCAGCAGCAAGAGGCAACATTTGTTACATTGCGCCACCAGGCCAGTACTCCTTGACTGACAAAGTGATTGAAATCGATTTTGGTGGGGAGAAGAAGGAGTATTCCATGTTACAAATGTGGCCTGTTCGTGCACCGAGACCAGTGGCAAAGAAGATGCTGGCGAACACTCCGTTATTGACAGGCCAAAGGGTTCTAGATGGCTTGTTCCCTGCCGTCTTAGGGGGAACATGTTCCATTCCAGGTGCTTTTGGCTGCGGTAAGACTGTTATCTCTCAGGCTTTATCAAAGTACTCGAACTCTGATGGCATTATCTATGTTGGTTGTGGAGAAAGAGGGAATGAAATGGCTGAAGTGCTGATGGACTTCCCGCAATTGACCATGACCTTGCCGGATGGAAGGGAGGAAAGCATCATGAAGAGAACAACCTTGGTCGCCAACACGTCAAACATGCCAGTAGCAGCGAGAGAAGCCTCAATTTATACTGGAATTACTTTGGCAGAATACTTTAGGGATATGGGTTACAATTTCTCCATGATGGCAGATTCTTCATCACGCTGGGCTGAGGCCTTGAGAGAGATTTCAGGTCGCCTGGCCGAGATGCCTGCTGATTCTGGTTATCCAGCTTATCTTGGTGCTAGGCTGGCTTCATTCTACGAGAGAGCAGGAAGGGTGCAGTGCCTCGGTGGTCCAAGTAGGAAGGGAAGCGTCACCATTGTTGGTGCAGTCTCTCCTCCTGGAGGGGATTTCTCGGACCCAGTGACGACAGCTACCCTGTCGATTGTCCAAGTCTTTTGGGGGTTGGATAAAAAGCTGGCACAAAGGAAACATTTCCCGTCTGTCAACTGGCTTATTTCATATTCAAAGTATGCCAAAGCTCTTGAACCATTCTATGACAGCTTTGATCCAGAATTTGTCTCAGTCAGGAAGACTGCAAGGGAGATTTTGCAAAAAGAGGACGATCTAAACGAAATTGTTCAGCTGGTAGGAAAGGATTCTCTGGCAGAAAATGACAAGGTGACGCTCGAGGTTGCGAGACTGATCAAAGATGACTTCTTGCAGCAAAACTCCTTCACAAAGTATGACAAATACTGTCCTTTCTATAAGACTTCCAACATGCTGCGCAACATGATAACGTTCTACGATGTTGCAAATGAAGCCATTGAGCGGTCCAGTGCATCAGGACCTGACTCCCAAAAGTTGACATACAATGTGATAAAGAATAGACTGGGGGACCTTTTATACAAGCTTGCATCACAAAAGTTTGAGGATCCTGCAGAAGGAGAAGAAGCGCTCAAGGCGAAGTTTGAAGCCCTTCATCAGGAAATTCACGAGAGAATCGCCTCCCTTGAAGAGGAGTATAGATGATGATACATGTAATTTTTTTTGGTCTGGACCGACAGATGGACATGATTTGAATTTTACCGGGGTCAACTACTGTTGCCGAATTACTTTGGTCCCGATGCACCCCGAGCGAGGTGACTGGAAAATCCCATAACACACAGAACGGCACCATGCGTCAATATTCCAATATCAACTTTATCCAAAGTCAACCAAACTTTGATTATTACGTATCACAATGCCTATCAAAGGAGACAAAGCTCCAGCGAAGAAGGTAGGGGTTCACAACCTCACGGTATTTCCGTTCATGTCTTTGTTGTGCGAACCAGCAGCGTGAAACCGTCATACCGTGTTTTCTCTTGATCTATACTTGTGAATTCATATTATATATCGTTTAGACCGCACTGTTTGCGTGAAAACGTCGCTGATGTGGATGGACAGTTACTTACCGTTTGATCGTCGTTGTGCAGACGGCCAAGAAGGTCGCCGAGAAGAGAGGTGCTCGCAAGAAGACCTCTTCAAAGGTATGTTTGGTTTTGATTATGTATCATTGGATGGCATCGTGGGCTGTTTGTGACGCAACCTGCTTTGAGGCTTGCTGTTGTTAACAACCCTTGTGACTCCAAGTATACGTTGAGATCCTCATTTCCTTTCCCCGATTGCTCCGGCTACAGGATGTAACTGTTTTTTCTGTTGTCGCAGTCTGAGACGTACAAGATTTATATCTACAAGGTGCTGAAACAGGTTCACCCAGACACTGGAATTTCCTCCAAGGCCATGTCCATCATGAACTCGTTCATCAATGATATCTTCGACAAGATTGCGAACGAAACCACCAATTTGGCCCGCTACAACAAAAAGCCAACCGTTACGTCGCGCGAGATTCAAACTGCGGTCCGTTTGATTCTTCCTGGAGAGCTCTCAAAGCACGCTGTCTCTGAAGGAACAAAGGCTGTGACCAAGTTCACCACCGGCTAAGCCATATTGTCATCTGACAATGGCTGATGATGGATTTCATCATATGACTTTCGCATACGCTGACTGAACTCATTGATGGCAGGGAACCATACATGTGCTCCATTGCAAAATCGTGGTGCTTTTCTGTGTGTTGGATGTACATTCATCCATCTGTCATCGATTGTTGTAACATTACAAACACTAATATCTATATTTGGTTGAATAATCCTTTGGAGAGATGACCAAACCCCTACCCTTCCTGGCACCTCTGTACACAGTCTCAACAATGTCTATAAATTCTTGTTTGTCAGTCATGGCCCAGTTGATTTTATTATTATTTCCCGTGCCGAGATCAATCATTATATGCTGCAGAGTCATAGACATACAGTGAAATTAGTAGCTTATCGATGACTGTGCTCTCCATGCACACGAGTGTCATACATGACGCCCCTCCAACAATTGAGGAGGCAGCAATGACACAAAAGGGGCATGGACAGATGTTGCTGTAGCAAAGTGACTGCCTTGGATGTCATGGACATACTACACAGATCCAAGGTAATTTGTTTGCATAGATCTCGACCATTATCCATTTCCACGCACCTTGTTACGAAAAAAGAACATGACTGTGCAAGGGTCATACAATTCATACATGGCGTTGAAATCTGGCACTTCCGTTATGTCAACAAGATATATGACAGCAAAGTTCTTTGTTTTATCTGCGACAGAGGCCAATGTCTCATCCATTTGCATGCACGTATCATCCCAGTCGTGTCCAAAACGAATGACGACAACTCTCGACTCCTCCTGCGACAATATACAATATACTAGGTCAACAATGGCATTAAAACACAAACCATTGTTACAGAATCAAGTACATACCGTCAAAATGGCCTGGTCCACGGCAAAACCGGAGTGTAAATGAGGCAAGAGAAAGCTCATGTTTTATGATTCCATCGACTCTATCCCCGGAGGGATCTCTTTTACAAATTCAATTTTTTTCTAACTGCTGAATGCACGCATGCTGCTATAGAATCCCATTGTCCATCGGCTTCGAATTGGAACTTGTATCCAGAAATGATGTGTGCCATGAGGGAAGGCAGGGGATCGCTTGGTGTGTGGCTCCATGATGCGAAGCATTCACATATACCTGCAAAATGGGATGTAGCAGCCAGGGGATTGGCATTGATGACGCTGCACAAGCCTTCCTGAGCATCCTGCTTTTCCTCTCCATCTCGCAACCCCCTGAGGGCAGCACACCACCCACCCATGAAAGTAGATGCATGCGGGGCTATTGTGTCAGGTGTAGATTTACCAATTTGCCCCAAACATACAGCTGCATTTTCAACTAGACTTCTCGGAAGCGCGCCGACAGGGGCTGTGAGGATTGGCAATAGTCGATCAAGTGATATCATGGCAAATTGAGCAACATCTTGAGAAGAGCACATCTTTGCAATAACTCCTAATGCCCATACGGCATTATTGCAGGCGTCAATATTCTCTCCTGTTATATTTTCTGGCTGTATGCATTCCAAAATAGCTTCCATGAGTGGAGAGAGAAAGGGTAAGAGTTCAAGCATGCAGGCATCTGCCAAGTCACCAACAAGTCCAAAGACACTTTGTCGTAACGCAGGACTTGAATGCACGGAAACCTTGACCAATAGCGATCCTAAGGAGCTTGAAGAAAATAAAGGGGCAATGGATGTGCCCGCTCCTTGAATAATCCCCCCCAAGGTATCTAGCGTATGCTCTATGAATTTGACCTGTTCCTCTGGGTCAACAGCTCTGGCATCTGCAGCGTGATAATACCCTTCCGCCAAAGTCATGCACGTATGGAATATATTTTCAGCATAAGGCACAAGTGACGATCCAGCCTCTGACCCAACTGTCGCAATGCAGTCCAACAATGGCAGAATCTCAGGGTCTTCAGCAGAGACTGGAGAGGCTTTGAATGAATCCAGCTTACCAAGGAGCGAGGGCAACAGAATCGATGCATATTCTTGCCTCTGTATTATATCAGAACTTGATAATGCTATGATACTTATTGAATCGTAGACTGCTCTCAACGATCCTTTCCCGTAATGCTGGAGTCCAAATGACAAGGCACCAAAAATCTCTGCCATGTACGCTTTGATCAATACCGGATCTTCCTCGACTAGGGTTGCCAAGCTACCACATGCAGCTATCTGGACTATTTTATTGTGTTCTTTTACGACTCTCTCTATGATACCGCGAGTCACTCTCTCTAATAAAGTTCCATCACCCTCTGACTTTTTGCTGTACACATGCCTCGAATACCTTGACAACGTCCAACAAGAAATACAGCGAATCATCGGCCGCTGATCAACAAGACCAGGCATAACAGCAGATATAATAGCATGGATATGCTCCTTTAAACCAGCATGGCACCCATTGCTTACAGCCCCAAGTGTCAAGATGGCAGCTTCCCTTGCTTTCCAACTCTCTTGTTGCAGGTTACTTTCTACAACAGGAAGCAGTGTCGGAAGAATATCATCCCCTAGAAGCCCTGAAAGCATATCGAGACCAGCCGCAGAGCTTTTCCGCAGATTCCATTCCACATCTGCCTCCTGATCCTTCTCCATGTCTCCATCCTTGCCAGGAGCATGGGACACTGATGCATGAAGATGAGGCCGCAGCTCGGACGCATTCTCATTTCTCACTTCCTCGTTTGCTTCTGCCTCGGCAACTTGTTCATCAAACTCATCAAACTCCATATTTTTCACCAACAATGGAATGATTCGTGGCACAAATGGTTTGAGCAAATCACCATCAAAACCTGCTTCAGGAAACACTGACCAGAATTCAGACGCTTCGATAGCAACATCATGGTGTGGGTCTTGCATCGCATCAATCATGTATTGAATTAGAAGCGACAACTCCCCCTCAAGTTGGGTTGGCGCCAACTCGGACAGATGAATCAATCCAATGCACACCACGCGTCTCACAGCAGCCTCTGGATGGCGCGCCAACGAGAACAACCCCGCCTTGTACGCAGAGATCAACTCATCCATCTTTGACGATTGATTGAATAAAGCATAATTCAATACAGTGATGGATGCCACTTGAATATCCAAGGTAGCATTCCCCATCTGTGCCAGAACCAGTGGCAATAGACAATCATTGGCACTTTCAGAAGCTCCCAAATCCTCCTCCATCCTCCCCGGAGAATCTTCCCATGCCTTTTGAATAGCATTTAATGCACCATCTATGGCACACTCATCCCCGGAATTCAAACACACCTGCAAGTCACGCAGCAGAGATGGCCACTTTGAAAACCCCAGGCAAGACGTCATTGTCGCCACACAAGTTGCAGCCGTATGCCTCAACGTTCGATCGGTACATCTCAGCCCATGAGACAGAATCACATGCACTGTTTCAACCACATCAGGTGCCGTATTCGAAAGAATACCATTCCTCAGGCTATTCTTAAGAAACAATCCTGCACTCTGCCGCACAGGCCCAGCAAGCCCATCCCCTGAAACCAATATATATGCCAAATAGCATGGGTAATCCCGGTATGAGCTACACCATTCATCCAAATGGGATAATATCTACACATACAGGCATCCATCGTCTATAAAAGCATCATCCAACCCCTACCAGTCGATCCAAACACTCCCGCACCTGGTGCTGATTGGCCCCTGGACTCTGAAACTCATTCAGCAACCCTGCAACCCTCTGAATGCAGGCATCATCTGGTTTCCAACCACCGTCCATTTCTCAATCAGAGGTGATCCATGCAAAAGAGAATTCGCCCATTCTATTCTTCTGTATACGCAATGCGTCTGTAGAATACTCTGTACATGCACAGGCACAGACACAAGCACAGGCACAGTCTTCTTCTCAAAATATGTAAATAATAAAACAATAGTATAGCCTGGTGAAACACCGTCTACCCTGCATGGCTCCAGGAATGGAGGATGCATTCCTTGAATAAAATGGCATCCCTTTTCTTCAGAATACCTGTGCCATCGTCAAGGATGCAGGTATTTCAATTCATCAGATGTATATATAGTAGTATAGACTATACAAGTATTGGTGGTTTGATTGGAAAGGATGGTGAGAGCGACGAGGAGTCGCAGGGGTGCTTCAAAGAAGGCAGACAATGACAGTGACCCCAAGGTGGAGGAACCTGCGACAAGAAGGAGCAGGAGGTCGACAACAGTCAATACAAATGAAAAGAAGGGGGAAGGAGCGAGAGAGAAGGGGAAGAATGCACCTCGGGGGGGTTTAAAAAAGAAATCTTCTCAGTCGACAAAGGTAAAACCCGAGAGCTCTGGTCATGAGAAACTGACAATGGCACAGAAGAAAAATAGGAAGAAAAAGCTTCGAAGGGCTGCGAAGAGGGTGGAAAGGCAGCAGGGGGGTACGTCGTTCTCCGGTGGAAGGGATGCTGGGGACAGCACTCGCGGTGATTTTGAGATTGAATACGTCGCTCCGCCTTCGGAGATGATTCTGGATACACTAAAAAATATAGATGCGGGTGGAGTAGATATAAAACAAGATTCGGCTGTAATTGGGGAGTTTGCAAAGATTCTGGAGAGGTTTGGTCACCCCTCTTCTGCAGAGGAGGAGATGGCTGATGATCGTTTGCGATCTGACGGTGAAGGCCAGGGCGATGGGGAGGGTGTGTTGCATCAGGAAAAGGATGAATCACGCGGGTCAAGAAGAGAGAAAAGGGGGAGGAAGAGGATGACTATTGGAGAGTTGAAGCAGTCCTCTTTGGTGCCTGAAGTTGTAGAGGTGTGGGATGCTACGGCAATGGATCCTCTGATGTTGGTTTATCTCAAGGCATATAGAAATACAGTTCCGGTTCCTCGGCATTGGAGTCAAAAGCGAAAGTATCTCCAGGGGAAAAGGGGGTTGGAAAAGCCTCCCTTCAAGCTTCCTGCTTTTATCGCTGCGACTGGGATTGGTGAGATGAGACAGGCATATCTTGAAAAGGCAGAAGCGCAAAATATAAAATCAAAGGGGAGGGAGCGAACTCAGCCTAAAATGGGCAAGCTGGACATTGATTATAGAGTGCTGTATGATGCATTCTTCAGGCATCAGCAAAAGCCTTTGCTATCAAATCCTGGGGAATTGTACTACGAAGGAAAGGAGTTTGAAGCTGCACATTTGAAGAAGTTTAGGCCTGGAATTTTAAGTGACTCGTTATCTGAAGCTTTGGGAATCCAGAGAGGGGCACCTCCTCCTTGGCTTGTGGCAATGCAACGATATGGTCCACCACCCAGTTATACATCTCTTCGGATCCCAGGATTGAATGCTCCCATTCCACCGAATGCACAATTTGGATATCATCCTGGAGGTTGGGGAAAGCCACCTGTGGATGAATTCGGCAATCCAATCTATGGAGATGTGTTTGGCGAGCAGATGGATGATGATGAGGAAGAAGACATCCACGTGGTACATTGGGGAGAAGCTGACGTAGAGGAGGAGGAAGAAGAAGAAGAAGAGGAAGAAGAATCTGATAGCGATGAAGATGCTGAAGAAGAAGAGGAGGAGGAGGAGGAGGAAGAGAAGACTAATGTAGAGGGTGATCAGGCAGAAGGGGTGGCAGGCCACATCTCAGAGCTGGAAGCCCCAGGCGAGGTGCAGATAAGGAAGGAAGACAGTTCTGATCGCCAACCGAAGCAGCTTTATCACGTGCTAGAGCAGAAGAAGGTCGACATGACCAGCACTGGAATCATGGGCTCGGACCATGTCTACAATGTCCCAGGCAAGAAAGGTCTCTCTAGTGTGGCAGCAAAAAGGTTAGAAGCACTACGACGAGGTATTCCAGAGGATTATGAAATTTCGATTGACCCTGCTGACCTGGAATCCCTTGATGACGCGTCTCTGAAGGAATTATATGATGCCAAAGTAGCAGAGCATAGAGCCTCATCTGGTACTCAGGATTTCTCGGATTTGGTCGCTGCAAGAGCTGCTTCTGATAAGAAACGGAAAGCTGGGGATGCCTCTAGTTCAAAAGATAAAAAATTCAAATTTTAGCCTCAGCGCAGTGCCAATAGTAGGGAAACTGACAGTGTCAGGTTGTACAGATTCAACTCGGCTGGCACGATGAGTGCGGTATTTGCCCTCTCGAGGGCATTCATCTACCAGCCGAAGAGGGTTTGGACTTCGTATTTGCAAATACTAGAGAAAAAGCCAGTCCAGACGAAGATATCCACATCTATAGCGGCAGCTTTTCTGGGAGACACGATTGCTCAAAGGCTGAGCAAACGCAAGGAGGACGTTAAATGGAGGTACTGTGTGCTTATCTGCCTATGATTTAAATATGTAAACGATAGGATTGGGTGACTTGAGTGTCGATGGCGCTTTTAGCGTAACCATGGGCTTCCTTGGCTGAACTTTTGGTCTCAGTTGACCCACGGGGTTTATGTATCTGCAGACCCGATTGGGGAAGAACTGCTCGCCTCTGTGCCTTTAATGGCGCAATGGGATTATTTGGACACTACTACTATGCTATACTAGATAAATCCATAGTGATTGGGACAGCCAAAAGTGCCATCACTGTCCTGGCCAAAGTTGGCATTGATCAGTTCATCTTTGCGCCAGTGTGTACCATGTTATTTTATCTATTCAAGGTATCGACAGAAGGGCGCCCATCGGAGTTTGTTGGAGAGATGCAGGCAAAGTATGTGCCAACTCTTCTGGCTGGCTGGAAACTGTGGCCTGCAGCCCATGTTGTGAATTTCCTTTTCATTCCCAATCAGCACAGGATTCTGTATACGAACATTATTTCTGTGGGTGGGACGTATATTTTATCTATGGCTGCAAGCGGCGACCATACGGCTCAGAAAAAGGATTCAAAAACAAAAAAGGCAAAGAAATCTGAACGCGTACTCGAGGCACAGAGTCCGAATGAAGTACTTTTCGACGGTGTCACGGTCAAGATTGATTGATGTAGATTATAATTGGATTGGTAACAGGGTAGTAATAAATATATGTATCATTATTATTGGGTAAGTAGGGTATGGGCTGCTACTGCGGTAAATCGTCAGCATTGAATTCAGCAAATATTGCGTCAAAGTCCTCTGGCGACAAGTTGATATCTTGTAGCTCTGTCAGTACAGGCTCATTAGTCCCGTTTTTATGAAGTTCTCTAGATGCATCCTCTACTGCATTCTTGGGACATTCTGTTTGGATTATTTTTGCATCGGGTTGTGGACATGTCACTATCCTATCCACACCTGCTGGTTTGTGTAAAAATGTTGCATTGCCGTTTCCTGCATAGACAGGCTTTACGTTTTGCTTAACCTGCACAGGCTGAGCTCCCTGATTACTCTGGGTGGGGGCAAATTTGTTCATTGGGCGGTACATTGTACCTGGTCCTTGTTGGGGCATCCTCACTGGGTACTGCTGTTGCTGTACATGCGGATTCATCTGCATTGGCACATACGGGTCTTGCATCCTGTTAAACTGGTATGGATCTTGCATCATTGGTACCCTGGAGCCATACGTATGAGGCAAGACTCTCTGACAATTAGCATTCTGCAGCCCTGCATGCCAAGGTCCAGGCATAGCTTGTTGAATCTGCTGAGAAGGCCCGAATCCTTGAGGTGGACCTGCTTGTACACTAAACTGTTGAGGAAATCTACCATGAGGGACAGAGCACTCATGTGCATACTCTGAAGATGTGCTGTACCTGTAAGCATCCTCATGACAGAAATCTTGGTATGACCTATTTCTCGGTCCCATTCTCGGTCTTTGATGATCACGGTCAAATTGGCTATGTCTACCTTCGCGGCAGTAATCTGCACACGGAATGTGGGCAGATGAAGATTTGCCTGACGAGCGATTGGATCCCAACCTTTTATCCATTCCATGTATGTTATCAGCCAGGTATCCCTTGTTGAATGGCACATATTCTGGTAACACATTCTCACCCGACTCATTCATTCTCACTTCTTCGTCAAATTCCCGTTGATTTCCTTGCACTGGATTCACAGGGGTGCACAGTGACAATTGGTCATCCTCTACATCAGTGCCATGAATAGCTCTCCCATCCTTCTTACCACTCGTGATGCTTTGTGATCGATGTTGTGCACGGCCAGCAACATCAGCAACTTTCTCATCAATCGCATACATGTGTCGCCTTGGCTCGAGTGACTGGGCTTCTGGTTCGCTACTATGCCTCGACAGGTACCCTCTGTTCTCATAGGCTTGCGCTGTATCATCCCTGAACACCTTGCTTTTCTTCCGCATCTGGTCATCTTCAGAGGGTTTCTTCCCACAGGAACCATGGACTTGTGCCTGCAATGTCATCAGATTTCTAGATCAACCAAGCACAATCTCCAAACCAGTCATGACAAGATAAAAAGCAAATCCATACCTTGATTCTTTCAATCTCTTCTGACAGAAGCTTTTGCTGTTTGATCAAGAAATTTAAATGCATAAAAGCACTTGAACGATGAGCGTCTTCATCCACACGAGGCTGAGATTTCCCATCCGAGTTTGCCTTCTCCAGGAAAGGAGACTGTTCAGGAGAGCCAGCCGCATCGGCAACGAAAGACTGCAGGGGCACCATTGATCAATAATATTAGCTACAATTCCACATATGATATACCCAGAGGAGTATGATATACAAAACCAAAGAGCGCAGTTGCTGTGAGTCAGCACTCACTATTTACGAATACCCCCAATCGTTACAAAGATGTCATCTTTACGTACTTTATAATTTTTATTCCCACTAATATCGTTCCCAGCACCCATATCTAGGGCTGAGTCTCGACTTCGCTTCAGTCCAATGGGACCAACGTCCTCGAGGATCTCAAGTTCTTCCTCCATACAGCGATTCACTTTACAACATACATTATTATCTTTCATCAAATTATTCAATTATGTATACATCAGGCCATCGGGAATGGACATGATTGTCTGCTTGGCCTTGGCCACCATGTGTGGCAGTTTCCTATCCACGAGGCAGCTGAGGAAGGGGACGCGGGATAACATTACAGCTGATGCTCATACTGGCTCATTGAGTTTGGTCCCGAACATGATTCTGATCCCATCTATCCATCAATTTGGTTAGCATGTTAGAGGAATTCGATTGTTCATCTTTCGCTCTCATAGCCATCTCCCCTGATTTGAGCATTTTCATGGACATAATAGACGTGTGGAGAGGCAAAGTTGTCTTCTGCACTTTCTTGGATGGTCGAGCATGCGACAGTCGCTCTGCCATTAATGCGGGGGATTGGAGCTTCCATGATAGTATGCTACCGTGTTGAGAGTGGTCAATCGAATGCCAGATCCTAAGAAACTGTTCAGGAGGCAGACATGGCCATGCAGTTTTGCCCTGTACCTCGGTCTGGTGGTCCTGGGGCGGGTTCACATTCTCCGAAGCAGTAGGTAACATTTGCATCAACTCGATCAATGTGCTAAGATCGGGTTTCTCGGATTTCGAGTTGATCTTTGCATTTCTTGATGTGTGCCTCTCTGGCAGATACCCTTTGATTCCTTCAAGGTGGGGTATACGGCCCTCCGGATCATGAGCAGCACGATCTTCATCAACATTCTGACGTTCATCTACGAGGCATCGTTGCAATATGCTCCAGGCTTCATAGGCAGATATTGGGAACCCTGGTGAGCTTTCAAGGAGCTGTTTTAGAAAGCTCTCCACACGTTGCTCCGGGATTCCAAGCGCACGATTCTCGGAGAAATTGTTGGCATATTCCAGTTGAGATGCACGAAAAAGCGACCCATGCATCGGCGCTTCCACTCTATTATCTGCACAGGCATGAAATTGGATATCAGTCACATTCTCCAATGAGGCCATCACTGACGCTAGGATTATCAGGACATACCACGTGAAGCTGCATATGAATTTGAATCAAGATAGACGCGAGATTCGTCTACCTTCCTCTTTGTCGACACTGATGAAGTGGTGCTAGATATTGGTCTGTGTACAGTCAGTTTGTGCTGTCCTGCTGTTGCTCTAGATGGCAATGTGGACATTTTCCGCGACGCTATAGTTTGTACTATTATGCTTCCTTTTGCAGTAAGTCGATATACTAATGGATTCTCAGTTGGCGCACCAAGTTCCCATGCTTGATCCAAAATGGAAATGCCGAGGTCTCTGTCACTTCCAGAGTCCATGTTTCCTAAAAGCCTACACACCCTTTCTTGTCCCGGGATATCCGAGTCTGCATACAAGATTTCATATTCATTATCCCAAAGCGATTGTAGCATCGTCTTCTCAGCAGATATAGTATCATAGGCTACCTCAGGTGGCTCAATAGGATTCACGCTATCAACATCAGTGGGCTCAAAATGAAAGGAAAAAGCACTCTCACAGGACGATATCCACCCCCCTTGATCATATTGAACAAAATTTCCATTGTTATACGCGATACTTGTGGCATTCTTTGTAGTGTTCCAGTGCAACTCAACACCTTTGCCCTGGAATGAGCTTGTTGCAAGCAGAAAATCTCTACCGCCATCAGACGAGAAATCAAGCCCATCAGGGCCTGCTGTGCAAAACTCAATCACCGATCTGTCTTGTGTAGAAGATGAATTCATGTAATGCTCCCATGATGCCATAGGTCGTAATACTTTCCTCATGTCAAATAAATGAACATGCGAGGCAGTTGATGCAGCAAAACTGTATTGATTCGTGCACACATGCCTCTTCGAGACTGCCAATGCCGTGATAAAATTGCTCTGAGAAAATCTGTATAATGTATTCTCAGATGTGATAGACTGTTTCTCTCGAAAATCAACTCTGACGAGAGATTGGTACATTGCTGCTAGTGACAGGGAGGGATGCAACGAAGAGCACCTGCATCGAACAGCCCCCAACCTATGCGTGCTATTCCCTGTCGAAGCATATGGCGAGACATCAATCTTTTGCACCGTAAGCGAATGAGCATGGTCACAATCACATTCATGCATATTACCAGAGGCAGTAACCACAACTCCATTCTTTGACATGTACTGGTTCCACGAATAATCTTCCAACCTATTGGTGCTGCACTTGAATCCTGGACCTAATTGATTTAATGCGAATGTTCTTGATTGCCCATCCTCGTCATAAAGCCTAAAAAATTCAACAGAATCTGCAGTCTTTGCAGCAAAGATAGGCCTCCTCCTCTCTGCTCCTTGCAACCCATCGTCCACGTTACAAAAAATCCCTTCAATCGAACTATTACATTGCCTCGCAGCACATGACCCTCCTTCGCCGTTACCCCTGCCAAGACGAGTGAGCCTAATCCGCCTCCTGTCTGTGCCAGCTGCAGAGACACAATACTGCCTCCCTTCCCAGCAAACCGCACTCAAAAGGCGGTTTGAGTACGAGTATATATCTATATGATCACCATATATCGTCTCCAATAAGGTCGTCTGCGGAATGTACGAATCCGGTAAGAATTTACCATATGCCACAGCCTGCTGAACTGAAGTGGCCAGGGGAATTCGACGACGCCCAACACTCCCATTCTCCTCATACACATCATATCCATCTATAACCGTATTACTATCCATACGCGGGGTCACAGGTCGTCATACGACCACGACAAGTTTCATATCCTGCCCTCGTTGCGTGAAATGTGTCATTTGAACTCTTCCCGCTCTGATTAGATCACTACAGACTGAAGCTGCAACTACAATCAAAACATAGCATTGATCCATACTCGTATCTGTAATACAATGGCTCTATCAAATGCTCGAGATGTCCATCTAGCGCAAATGGATTCCGCTACCGATCCACATCAGGATTTGGATCTAGTTTCCCAATGTAATACCACGATAAACCTCTGAATTTGACTGCATTGTATTTCTTATTGTCAGATCATGGGCTATTCTGATCCTCCTTGGGTATTTACAGGGGATGCTCTCTATCAGCTATCTCTGGTTCGAGTGGAAGAGGTGCGTTCTGTACACGATGAGAAGCTCAAACACTATTGATGCTCGATTCTAGAAGATTGTTGTCTTGTATGTAGGCTAGAAAGTATGTGCCTGCAAACATTCCACTCGTCAACTTTCTGGGATACACCTTGGGAGGTTTCTATTTAGCTCGGTATTCTGATTCCCCTGCTGGGTCTTTCGATGAGCTTGTTGCTCTAGCTGGCTTGGCTTGGAACTTTCCTACATCATGTGCATGGGCTGCGAGGGTTTATGTGAACAATGTGGAGGCTCGAAATCACGGAATAGGAGTGGTTGGCCTGCCATCACGATTGGCAAGTTTCAAGGCAGTGCAAAAACCAACATGTTGCAAAGGAGAAAGACGGAATCCGTTAAAATCTAGTATAGAATCTAATTTAGATTGGTGGTCGTCGTCTGGTGGGAGACGCGACAAGGGGGAAGGAGCAGAATGGGTTGAAATTCGAAATAGAGAAGCATGCCGTGTTCCCTTCCTGAGGCGAATTACGTCTGGCTTGAAACGGGTATGCAGGATGAGAAGCGATGCATATATTACTAAAGGACTCAAAGATCCTGTGTGTGCTATTCAAATCCCGAGATTACAGCCCCAATGGGGACCAGTTATCCAGCTCCATCTACCAAGTTACAGTGGAGCAACACCAGCCTGCCCAGACTTGCTAAAGTATTCTTTGCGTATGTTGACGAAAATAAGATTCATTAAACCTCTTAAAATTCATGTAGAAAACGAGAAGAGCGTGTCAAATTCAATGGAGGCTTTAGGCACAGTGTTGGGAGGGAAACCACTTCTCTGCATGTCATTTGAAAAGATGAATATTCAGGTGGAGGCTCCAGAGTACCTTGATATGAAGTAGAGTGCAGTATCCAATATTAAACATTTCATATCTTTAAGAACTACAGTAAATAGTTGTCGTTATATTCGATAAAAAAACAGATTTCGAGCGCAAGGAAATTTTGCTCCAGAACTGGTCATCAAATTTTGTTGGTCAGCCTGAGATGCCCTACACCCCACCCGACTTAATTTTCGTCAGTGTCACTTCTTGCCGACCTAACATGGGCACTGGATAAGGTATCTGATAGATTTGTGCTGCCACTGGACTGTATAAATTCCCTGCCCATTGGCTAGCAACATGCATGCACATAGGTGCAGTAGCACCTATAGTGCCTGTCAGGACGGACATTTGATGGGAAAGGAAGATGATCGATGGAGGGAAGACCAATGTACTGGGTCAAATGGACAGCTTGACAGAAACGAGTCTGTCAGAAAAAAACAGAACTAAAATTGGAACTTTTAATGTTCGTTGGCCTCCAAAATTACACTGTACTCATTTGATTCGAGGAATAGAAGAGGTCTTGTTTTGGACCCCTACCCTATAGGGTATCTACCCCTCTCCGGTCAACCCAGAATTTAATGGGAAGAAGAGGAATAGTAGTGGTCCAAAATAAGGTCTTCTCTGTCTGGATCAGTGTTTCTGATAGTGGCATATCTGTGGCATATATGATGGCATGTTTTTGTCCGATTTCAGCAATTTTGGCATATATGATGGCATATTTCTGGCATATTTGCCCTTCCCATGAACTAGCGATTTTGATGGGAATGAGCGGAAGACTGGTAAACAAGTGAGTCTGCTCCCATCGAAAATACCGTTTTGTGGGGCTAACGTGGTATCATGATTCATGAACATGTGTGTCACCGTAAAGTTACATCTATGCTACTCGTATCATACTTCAAAGGCGTCTTTCAATGTCTTCGTTCCATTTTTGGTATGATGGTATGATAAGGTTATTGTAAACCGCTTTTTTATCGATCCACAGCTGGTCTGGGACATGTTTCAGCCTGAGACAGGCGTTCAGGTGGTCCTCATTCAGCCTGGACCTTCTGTCAGTTTTTGTGAGATTCATATGAGCAAATCTTCTTTCATTTTCTACTGTAGTTAGTGGTACAGTCAGGATCAGCTTCATAAGCTTGACATACTCTGGGCATTTGCTTTGCATCAGACCTCTTTCTAGGAGGAAATTGAAGAAGACTATGGGCCCTGACGCTTGTTCACTTTCATCCCTCTTCGAGAATTTCAGGCTCTTATCGACTCCAATGTCAATGAAATCTTGAGTTTGCGAATACAGGCGAACCCTGTCGATGGGAGGATTGCATAAACAGTCGTTTCTCTTATCACAGGCAATGCAGCAAAATTGCTCCTCCAGAACTTTGATTTTTTCGAGTACATTTTCCTCCACATTTCCGTCCAAAAACGTTTCAGGCGATAAAATATCAAATGCTTGTATTATGTTTGACGGAGGAAATCGGTTTTGCAAAGCAGACAGGAAGGCACTTGCTGTGCCGCTGATCACCTTTGCTGTGCTTTCCATTGCTCTGAGAAACCTTTCATGGTCTGTATTGGCACGTACCCAGTCCTCAGGGGGAAGCAAGCTCTTTGACAGGTCTTCCGTGTCATCATTCAATAAATCCATCATGCTGAGAGCTCTCTTCCTATGCTTGTCTAAGTCCAAATTCTGCAGCTCTTCCTTTTCATATCTTGTAAAATGGAGCAAGTAGTTACGGCCACGACCCTTGAAATAGCATCTCCGCTCTCCGTTTTGATCACGCTGCCAAAAAAATGGAGTTTCATCATAAACATCGTGTAGTCGACCTTGTCGCGCGAACAACCCCTCAAATGTTAGTTTGAAAAGACCTTTGAAAGCCCTTTCATCATTTAAATAGTCATTTGTCACTCTATCTACTGTTTTCTGAAGTATCTTATTCAAGTCTTTGTAAAATAAGTTTTGAAGCTGCAGATCCTTCATCATTTTCATGAGATTGTCAAGCAGAGGCAAATACAGGAAAATTTCCCAAAGAGTTGTGAAGTCTGTAAGCTTACCAAATAAAACCTTTGCTTCGGGATCCCTTCGTTGCTCCTCGTATAAGTAATTCAAAATTGCGGGCAAGCCTCTACAAAACGAGTGGAAAGCATCATATACAGGCATCCACCTGACTTCCATTATCCTCTCCATCTTTTTGAACTTGAGACCAGTTTCCTTGTAGAAACACTCAAGTTTGGTGGTTCTTTTAGGCGAGTTGCTGAAATAATTCCTTGTGTCTTTAACTAGTGAGCAAAGGTATTTGAATGAGGGCACACTGTCAATTACTTCACATGCAAGGTTTGCTTTGTGGGCAGCACAGGAAGTTGGAAGCATGTAGGGAAATGCTTCCCTCTTCAAATTGACCAGGACTCCATTGTGTTTGCCTTGCATAGTGCTGCATCCATCTGCTCCAATTGAAATCACCTTTTGTTTTAATTGATCGGCTGATAAACCTGTGAAATCCTTGATGGCACTGAGTATCATAGTTGCTTGGTCAAACGCTTTTATGTTTGCTCCCATCTTCACTAGTGCAAGAAACAAATACAGAACCTTTCCACCTTTCCAGAATCGCACTTCTACATCCATGTAGTCAGTTGTAGAATTATCGGTGCTGGAATCAACCGTGAAGGCCAAAAACTCAGCTTCGCCCAATGCATGCTTGACTTCCTCTGTCAACACAGAATCCATGGCGTCGACCATTAGCCACAAAGTATTATTGGATGTTTGAGCGTAACTCAGCAAACCGATATCCTCCGACGGTAAATACTGTATCATATCATTAATCCAATTTTTGAGTCCATTGATTGATCCATACTGGTTCAGTGAGGATAAAACCAAGGTGAAAACGTAGGCTTTTCTCCTTTGCTCTCTGATAGCTGGTGTCTCTGTGTATGTGCTCACCTTCACCTGAGATTCAGGAGTATATCGTGTATCTCCGTGAATTTTGGCAAAGTTTTGGTGCGATGCGGTTCTCTCGTGCTGTTTTAATAAATACGTTCTATTGTCAGACTTGTTGACAATAACAAGTTTTCCCCTTCCTATGGAGCATGGGTGGCAGAACACACGTTCATTCATGAAGCCAGTCCAGTTGAAATGCGATTCAAATTTGCCAGAAATTCGTCTTCTCTTACTGCTACTTTCTTTCAGCAGCTTCTCTGTGCACCCTGCTTCAGATTGGACCTGATCACTTGGAGAGGCAGATGTCTCCTCTTGAAGTCTGGTCAACTCTGCTTCGAGTTTCCTCGCTTTCCTCTGGTTCTCAGCCCCTATACCCGCACATTGAGATATTTTTGTTTGTTTCGTTGAAGAAGTAGTATTCGACGAAGGGAAGACAGGCCATGGCCTTTTGGAAGATCGCTCGCTCAATATCTCAACTTCCTCCTCGGCGGGAGACTCTACCTGATTCAGGTTCGATTGTCCACTCATCACCGCATCAAGAATGGCATATTTCATCCAAAATTGGCATATTTTGATGGCATATTCGACAAAAAATGGCATATTTACCGGCATATTTGGCGAGCCAAATATGCCGCAACATTTGAATTTGGCATAATAATTCGGGAATATGCCACTATCAGAAACACTGGTCTGGATCCAAGTGAATAAAATAAAAATATACCCAGGGCTGAGCATACAGAGATGTGCTTCTCTGTAGGGAAATTTGGAACTCTTTAAAGAGCTCTTATTTTGGACCCTCAGCTGCTTTTCCGGTCGCTTAAATACGCCGACCGATAAATCTGGGTCCGAAATCTACATTTCATCCATTAGGGATTTCAAATTTTAAATTTTGCCCAGAAAATGGATGCGTTCTGTTTGACCCTGGTCCAGAGTCCCTGGACCATCCATTATTAATATTATCGAGGTGTGGAAACCGTCCAATTAAGACCCCGAGTTACTAGTTCTCCGCTCGTTTGAATCATCTCACCGAAAGACTCCTCTCAAATCTAGACCTTTCTAAACCACAACACTAGTCTAGTCCAAGCCATCATATCCGGTCAACTCAGAATTTGATGGGTAACATCTGAATTTTAAGGCTTAAAATTTAGACCATTTTCTATGAATATGCGTACATGGAGCTCCATATATGTGGGGCAATTTGACTCGTGGTGTGGCCCAGTTGGCGCAGAAAATGCACACTTGTGCACAGAAAAAAGAAAGTGGTCCCTCTCCTAATTTTGATTTGTGTTGCTCAATTATGGATTGCAATACAATTGTATGGCCCAGAAACGGGCAACGACGGAATCCTGCAAAAGGACGTCTCGTTGGAAGAACCGAACGAGATTTTGACCCACCAAATCAGGAGGATTCAGTTGGACATCTCACTGCGACTAGAGTTGTTGTGAAAGACTCTATGATATCCAATCTTTCAACAAGAACTACAGCATCAATTGACTTTTTTGAGTTTGCATCCATTGCCTCCGTCTCTCCCCTCAAAACAAGGAGACCCCAAAACGTTTGGATACCTTGGGTTTAGTGATCGCCAGAAAGTGTTTCACAATATATCGCTCTCTCGGGGTAGGATTGTGGAGAACAGTTTTTCCATGCAGCTCTTTGACTTTTCTTCTGGTGGTTCTGCATATTGGAGGTATAGTCCAATAGTTGTTAGTGGTGTACCAGGTTGCTTCAAATACCCAGATGTGTATCAGATTACCAATTCAAAATTTGTGAAAATGTCGCAGCAGTGCATGTGTTGTTTACAAAACGATATTGCTAGTAGCACATCGAATGTGTATCAGGATGCCATCATCCCTGTTGTTCACACATGGTCATATGGATTCTATCACTTTGTCGTTGAAGCATTACCTCGGTTGTTGTTGGGTCTCCCACACATACAGCAAACATACAGCAAACGTACACAAACTACACAATTCTTGTGGATAGTGGAAGATTCGTCAAAGAATATCTGGAAATATTGGAGATATCCCACCACCAGACTATTAGAAGCAATCAAACATATTGTGCAAATGACATGGTCATTTTACCCCCTTCAGCATGTGGAGTTGGAATAGTGGAGGGCATTATCCATCTACAAAAGAAAATGAAAGAAAAGGTTCTGGGAAGAAAGACTACATCGCTGCACAGCGGAATGCCGATCCTAGTCATTGACAGGAGCAAATCTGGATCCAGACTGTTAGCAAACCAAGAAGAGTTGATTGAGAAACTCGAGAGAGCATTCTCGCAGGAGGCATTTCAACCTGTTCAGCTTGAAACGCTGAGCGTTCGTGAACAAATCGCCTTGTTTGCAAATGCCAAAGGACTGATTGCTCCTCATGGTTCGGGTCTATCCAATATCATATTCCTGCTACAAACTGCTCTTGTCGTTGAGCTATTTCCCAGACATTATGTGGTCAAATGCTATATGAATCTAGCAAAACTTTTGAACCTACCATACCGTGGGCTCATTCTTCAAGGTGATTATCATAAAGGAAGTAGAATGGATGCCGACATTTCTGAAATCATTCTCATCCTACGACAGAGCATCCCATTCCATGTCAAGAACTAAGACTCCTTTGCTCCTGACTGGAAAGCACAACTCAGTTTTTCTTACTTTTCTAATTCCGCAATTGTAGTTATTTATTGAATCTACATTTCTCATCCATAATAATGCCAAGGCCTTTGTCTAGCAGTGTGAATGAAATCTGATTTTTTATTTTCCAGTCTTACATGCCCAGTGGTGATGCGTAGTGAGAGGTGAGCACAATCCTCTGATCACTCATGCACGAGTCACTCCAGCTCAATTGATCAAAAAAAGCTCATGAGCTTGTAGGCTGATCAGGCCTCCCTGCCGTTTCCGAGCTGAACCAGAGTTAGCGTTTTACAGCCGTAATACGCATCCATTTGGCACGGGACCACTTGCAATCGATTACTTACATCAAGACGGTTCTGTACATATGCTTGTCGATAGAAATGGATACTTTCTCGGACCCAGACCTCGAAATGATGCTCGCTCGAGAGGGCGCCACCAAGTCTGGCTCTGGAGCCTCCACTGAATGTCGAGTGTGTGACACCTGAACTGCGCGCGCGGACGTCTGATCTCATTTACAGATATTTGATGACTTATTTAATCTAAAATGCAGAGTCTCGATGATTAGGTGTCGCACATGGCCACGAACGCCACGTTCGATTCTCTGCCCGAGAATGTGGAAAACTTCTTCGAAGATGAGGGACTTTTGCTGCCCAATGTTACCCTGAGACGAATATACGCATGTACAAAAGCATTCTCGGATGATTGGTGGAGGCTTCAGGACGCTGTCATCGAGGTCGAGGACGTTGGAGTTCTCATTAGCGATCCAAAATACTATAGAACAAGGAAGTCCGAGAGGGAAGAACAAATTCACAACGATAAATTGCTATTAGATTGTATATACAACACTGTATCGAAGAAGGTGGGCAAAACACTGGTCTTTTTGCCGACCTGCTCACCATTTTGAAGTTTGAATTTTTCTTGTTGCAGATTGTAAAGGCTTGTGCAAGTGTCGGCCATACATGTGTGCAGCTGAATGCACCAGATGTATATTTTTTACCCGAAATGCCATGGATAACAACCACACTGCTGCATACGCCATTGTTTTTCAATGAGAGCATGTATGTTCTCAAATGCCAGTCAGATTTCACAAAAAAGGATGGAAAACCGTGTATTTCCAAAGATGCTATCGAAACGGTAAGCTCTTTTTCATTTTGTTTTTCAGGAATCAATAAGTTTCCCATGATCTAGTTTCCTAAATACAGGCGAGACTTCAGTTGAAGGTGATAAAAGCACATGTCAGGCAGGCACAACATTGGAACTTTGTCGCCAAATTCCGATGTATTATCACAGCATACAACGATGGTAAATTTATCTGCGACGAGCTGGTTGAATTAAAACCTGATACAGATGGTTTGACTGCGTTCAGCTTGACAGTAGCTTCCTCTGCATATATCCAGATCCTACAGGATGAATTTCAACTGGCAGATAACGACTTGCATGTTGAGATCTTCAAGAGGGAGCAGCCTTCCGATAAAATCGAGAACGGAACGGTTGTATTTCACCCTCACCTCTTAAAATTTGGCACTGTTGAGCGAATTGTCGAGGATCGAGCTTTCGTTGGGTGGGAGACTGAGCAAGCAGAAAACAAAAGGAAACGCAAAGATGCTTACAGACTGGACATCCTAATACCCAGTCCCGTGAAGCAGCGCGAGAGTCCTTATGAAAGTAATTCCAGAATTGTGGTAGCTGGAAGTGGCATCATAAGCTTAATTGGGCGTTGCGGTACCGTGAAATCAATGGGCCCAGAATACTGCACGGTACTTCTTGACGGCGAGAACAAGGTGCGATCTAATTTCCCCCTGCGTTTCCTACACAGTATCGGAGTCATACACAAGGATACTGTCAAGGAGTATGGAGTTCTTCGGGGCTTTAAGCTCGGAAAGCATAGTGCACGTTTGATCGAGAGAGGAAGACTATCTGATGGTTTTGGGGTTGGGCTGATTAAAGCATACAACAGGCACAACGCTGCGAAATGTATAAAGAGCGAAGGCGCTGAGAATTCTAATTGCTCTTCGCAACCCCAAAAGTCTCTTGGAAGCAAAAAAGTAGCAAGCATCATGACTGGAGAGACTTCTGGAGACTGCTTGAGTGAACAAGATAATGGGGACGTCAAAGGTCCAACTCGAAGAAATGAGGACCCCGTTCAACCCAACCTGCAGTCTTGGAGGCTACGAGAATCTTTTGAGTATTCTTATACCGATTTTTATATGGAAGAATTCATGAAACCAGAGCCAGATGGTGGTGGTGGGCGGGTCTACCTGCAAGGGTCCAGTGAAGCAAGGGTTAAAAGTCTCGAAAGAGATATTGATGGCAGAGAATGGTTGAGGGACAACGAGGTTGATATATATGCGCACTATGTTGATTATATTTTGAAGCAGCAAATGCGGAACTCACCTGCGAGATTTTTCTTGGCAGATTGTTGTTTCTACCAGGGTGTGTTCAGTAGCGCAAGCAGAAAGAGAAGGTTTCAGGGCCTTTGGCGGCATATACCGGAGTCGGCGGAATTCATTTTTTTTTTGGTAATTAATGGAAATCATTTTTCCCTCTTACTAGTGGGATGGCCGCGCGATCCAGTAAGGGTGTTCGCCTTGCACTTAGACTCGTTGAGTGAATGTATTGATGAGAGTGGAGAACACTTGGAGATCCTTCGAAATTTCCTGCGACATGGAGATGTCGATATTTCATTGCCAGAGACGTTGGAAATTAAGTCATGTAAAGTTCCGAGGCAGAGAGACTCGAGCAATTGTGGCCCCTTTGCACTACTTTTCTTTCAGCGGTTGGCTTGGCAAATGTCACGTGGTTGTTTTAATATAGAGGATGAAGTAATACAAGAAACAAATTCATGGATGACAGAAGACCACTTGTATCATAGTTATGCATTGCAACTAAGAACAGACATCGTATCATTGTTAAAAACGAATGCCTAAAATTGCCCTGTCCGACTCCTTTTTCTGCTACTACTACTACTGCTACTGTAAAGAGGTTTTTGTATTCTATCAGACACTCTTCGAGAATATCCCAATGATATTTCCTTTTGGACATCCTCCTCTGTGAATGTAACATCATATCCGCTAGGCTGGACGATTTCTAGCCAGTCAAGAATCTGCTGCAACCTTCTACAGCATTCGTCGTCAATATCAATCTGTGATATATGACGGCACTTTTTCGTTGCTCTGGTCAAAAATCCAAGGCAGCGGGGATCTTTCTCTACCATAGTGGCCGATAAATTGCACTGATAATTGCATTCGTTGCTGAACTTATTGCATGGGTCGTTTTCTGGACTTTGATGACAGTCAAACCGCCTTACCCGAAATACATGCTCAGGGATGGCCCTGTCCTCGTCGAGTATCGGGGTCAGATGACAACACCTCTCCGCTCTAGCAAACATACTGCAGCTACAATGATGCCTATCAATATTTGTGATGATTGGTCTCAGTCGAGTTCCGTGATTCCTTAGAAAAACTGCTATAGGTTTAAATTCTAATACGCAGTCAATATCCTTGCCCTGTTGTGACGGTAGCAAGTCTTCTGCATGTTCCTGACCCTTCTTGTTGATGAATTCGGATATGTTTTTTTGGATAATATCTCTGGCTCTGGACAGTCTCTCAAACGAGTATTCTCCTAGATGCCTGTGAGCAGCTTCAATATGAATACAGACATCACCAAACTGGGAGTTTGAACACGTACAAGAGAGATCTGACAACGAAAAAAAATGCTCTTCCTCCTCCATTGTGATTCTACCATAGCCGAAAACATCATGCATCGTACGTATCGTTGCATTCTCGAGCAGAGAGACCACATTTTTTTCTGTCCTCCTGTTGACAACTTGTCGATGACCAAGTTCAATTCCATTCACCCGATTGCATCGATCCCTGATGTATTTGGGAATCACCTTGGAGACTAAAATATTAAAATGCTCATCTAATCTCTTGAACCGCTTTCCTCGACAAAATCGATATCTCAACTGGCAAAAAAATGATTCGATCAAATTGTTCGTGTTCTGTTCATGATGGGAAATGTGTTTCCTTCCAAAGTTTGCCCATTTTGATGCACATTTCTCCCATTTTTTCTCATAATATGTAATGAATTCACGTGATCCTCGAATGGCCTTGGATTTGGAAATATAATGCTTGAATTTTCCGCTTTCTGCATAGAAACTGTCCTTATTGTTCAGCAGCCGGAGGCCCTTGACCATGCCAAGAATCCGGTTCCTCTCTGCATTGTACCCTTTCTTGCCAGTGTACTTTATGTGCCTTGATAATCGTCTATTGATATCTTGCATCATGTGAAAAGCGCAGAGAACGAAACCGCCCGTCCCTCCTAGCACAACTTGATTAACGGCTGCCTTCATTACAGAGCTGTTGTCAATCATAAACACTGTGCTTTTGGGGTCCCTCTCTGCTTTTTGAAAAGCTTTCTCAATTAGCTGCACCCAGTCTTCACACCTCTCACTAGGTCCAAGCATACTGAAGGCCACTGGACAACCATGGCCAAATTCATCCATGACCAGCATTGTCAATTGTAAGAATCCATACTTGGTCATGCCATGCACCGTATCCAAATAAACAACGTCCCCAAATTTCTTCAACATTGCAGCCTGGAAGTCTGAGGAAATACCGGAATGAAACCTGGATTCTCCTGTGATTTTATCCTCTTGTTGCTCATGGAATAAACATGGGAACTTCTTGTCCTCTGTCATCTTCAAAACTGAGAGCCTGTCATCTGCCTGAACTCTGTTTCTCCTGAGCCATTTTTTACGTATTGCTTCAATTTTCTCAATAGTTAGCCTAGAGTACGGATTAGAGTAACCTGTTGCTGGGACTCCATCCTGCAATTTGTCAAGAATTTGCGAGGGAGGTATCAAACCCACTAAATTCTCGACTTCCTCCTCCACAAACTTCTCCGTCCTCAACCACCTGACTTCCTCTGGATTTTCCCATGGATTGTGACCAGTATGCCCCTTTATCTCTATAAAATATTTGGAGTCAGGTTCGGATTCAAATACTACCAGCCATGCTGCGTACCTGCAGCAGACATCTTTCTTAGACCTGACAGGACCTCTCCTCTTGTCCATAGGCCTCCTGGCAGGCTTTGATTTTTGGTGCCTTGCGCAATAGTATACAATTTTGGATTTCATTTTTTCTGTTTTTGCCCTTTGCAGCAATAGATCTGGATCACATGGAGTGGAATCATAAAACGGGTCCTCGCCAACCGCCATCTCGTCAGAAGACCGGGCCCCATCTTGTCCGTGCTTCTCGCCTGTATGGAAGTTAATCAAGCAATAATCAGAAAAACTCATATCGAATACGGATGCAGCAACCGCGCAGAGGGCATACTGAACCATACAGAGAAGTGGCCTTGTTTTAGGCCCTCTGCTCGTGGGGGGCCAGAACAAGACCCGGAGGAGAAACACGTGTTTTTTTATTTATTTGGCGCAATATTAGTTGTATTAAAACGTGAAGTGATGTGTTTATACGGGCTAAGGACCACGCGTTGGTGTTGGCGCACGTGTGGCGGTAGTAGAGTTCACACCTGGGTTGATCTTCCACTGCAGACCAAGACTTGTGGACCCTTGAAGCATGATGAGCGAACCCGATCAAGATGGAAACACAGACAGGATTGTCCAGCGTGATTACCACCGTCCAAAACCTGTCACCAAGACTCTGAAGCACCTGAGACGAGTTGCCAAATCTGCTGAGCACACTCTGGGGAGGAAGATGTCCACGCTTGAGGGAGGGCAGTATGTGCTGTTGGTCAAAGCTCTCAGGCAGAACAGGAGCGGTCAAGTGCATGGTGCGTGCATTTTGGTGCATTTTGATACTTGTCATGGGTGCTTATGTGTGCATCTGACTGAGTGTCCTTTGCTGCAGAGGTTGTGGAGATTGTGGGCTCCCCAGGCTTGAAGGAGTCTTTTGAAACACACCTCAGTGATGTGTTGAATGACGTCCCTGCAGACAAGGACGATTCCAGTGCACCAACTGCTGAGGTTTGTGATCCAGACGACAAAGACGCTACTGAAGCAAACGGCACAGCGGTAGAGAAGCACGTTACATCTGACGCAGCTGAATTGGATGCGCCACCATCATCATCCTTGGCTCCATCTAGCGTTGCACTGGCGGTAGAAGATTCCCAAGATTCCATTCTAGATATTGAAGGGGCCACAGATGATGAGGAAGTCTCGTTGATGGGGTGGAATGCAGATGATGCAGGAGGAGGAGGAGGAGCTGAGAATGGGAATTCAGCAGCTAAGATTTCCATTGCTGCTGCGAGTCTCAAATACAACAATGACAGCGAACAGGCGACGAAACAACATTACGGCGAGTGGAGGTCACTGGTACATCGCGATGACCCTTTCCTCTGTTTGGTCCCTTGTGAGATTGCACATGTAGCGGCAGTATTGCAGGGTCATCAGTACAATCATTTGGAAGCGTACAGACATCTGGGGTTCTGTGTATCTGGTGCGTGATATCATATTAAATAGACTACATGAACAGTAATGGACCGCATGAATACATGAATCGACAGCACATTCCCATATATCATGCAGATGCCTTGGTTGAATGGTTTGAGAGTGGGGTTGGCCATCAGGTGTGGAGGACCGTACACTCTGAGCATGCACACGTGCTTCAACCAACGCTAATGCCACGAAGACGAAATAATGTATCTAACGCTACGAAGAGAAAGCGTGCTCGATCTACAGACCCTGCCAAGCCAATCTGGACCAACATTAGTCACAGCCACGTCAAAGCATCCAAGGCCAGACAACAAGCAGCTGCCAGAACCAAATCTTTACGAGATTCTGTCTTGTATTTGTGATGTTGCTGATTGGCATGACAATTGATTGTCATATCTTGGGACCAATGAGAAGCAAAGATGCATCAGTCTGCGGTAGCAAAGAATACTGCCATACCCTCCTCAAAGAGCCTATTGTTTCTTTGTTTTTTCTTGCAGTCTGATAGATACGACTTGAAACTAATTGAAGCTTTCAATGTTGGACATTCCCTCACTATATATAATGCATTTACATGTATGTATGTTTTTTGGTTTTATCATAACAAGAACTGGTGTTTGTTTGTTTGTTCTGGTAGGTCCTAGAACCCTTGCTTATACATAGTCGTCCCCCCTTGTTGGCTCAAAGTTTACAGAACTTCATCTTGTGGGTGGTCGCGAAGTTTGATTCCGACCCAAACACGACGGCTTACTTTGTTAACACGTCTGACTATCGAATAGACAGCTCTTCCCGATTTTGGATCATGAAATTGCTTTAATTTGCATCGCATCTTCACGACAGTGAAACCTTTCCCATATGACTTCCAAGCATCCTCAACCTCCGAGGCTGGCACGAAGTCAGAGTTCTGACCAGTAACCTCAAAGATACTATTGATGAGGCTATCAATGTCCTCGCCATCTTCCTGCTTCATCATATCTACCTCATTCTGAATGCTTTCTGGAAGTTCCGGAAGCTCACTGGAATAGTACCTCAGCAAAAGATGCCACACAATGTCAGCCATCTCGTCAGTTTCCAAGCGTTGCTTCAGGGATGGATCTCCGACTCTCCAGAATGATGGACGCTCTTCTGCTGCCACGGAAGTAAATGTTGTCTTGTCCACATACTTTGCCTTACAATGAAACAACACACAGGTTTCTAGAGCGTCCTTGGCAGATATATCCGACATTTCGTTGGCATTGTTGATCAAGGTGCATTGAGGAGTGATACTGAAAGGCATACCGTGAGGCACCCTCAGTCTGATGGGGTCCCCACCAGACACAACTTGCTTGATCAGGTTTGCATCCAGCTTGTGCCCTTTGCCAATACTTTCATTGGAAAACGCCAG
Source organism: Picochlorum costavermella (assembly GCA_011316045.1). Classification (NCBI taxonomy): domain Eukaryota; kingdom Viridiplantae; phylum Chlorophyta; class Trebouxiophyceae; genus Picochlorum; species Picochlorum costavermella. Next base: position 41,213 of record WKLD01000032.1, on the reverse strand, counting down.
ACGACTCCATCGGATGCCATGCAACCATTTGAGCTCATATTCTGCATCGTTTGCATGCGCAGTGTCCCTGAATGCTTTGATATTGAATGTGCTGACATACTCCGGCCCCAAGGCCATCCGCAAAGCTTTCTCAATCACCCCTTTGCCAGAGTTCCTATCACCCAGGATGACAAACCATCTCTTATCTTCTATGTGTCCAGCTGCCGCTCTTGCGAGAATGTGTAACAATGCCGTGCCTTGCTCTTTGCCCAATGTATCGAAAAAGATCTTCCTCTCAACATAGTCAAGCTGCTCTTGTGATGGGGCTCGCTCGGGGTACTTTCGTGGGACCGATACGCTGGTCATGTCTTCGAGACTCACTGGACGAAACGTCCCCATGCGAAAATCGTACACACCGTTTTTCCAAAAGACTTTCTGGCGGCAGCCCTGGCTGAGGCGAGCAGGGAAGTTTGCATCTTCCTTAACTTCAAAGGCAGTGACGATGTTTCTCATCCCGTTGGCATTGTGTGAATACTTCTTGCCATTCAGTCTCAAGTCTATTCTCCGGCAATATTGCTGAATAGTCGACGCGAAATTTTCCTTTCCTGTTTGCCACCTGCCCGTTGTGGGGGATTTCGAGTACCATTGTCCGTCGGCTTTGTAAGCAATTTCTCCACCTGCAACCTCTTTAATTATGTAACAAGCATGCAAATCGGAGTCAATTGAGCGCACAATACACGTTGCTTGCAATTGAGAGAGGTCAACTATGTCGTCCATTGGCTTGACTGCGAATGCCACCTTCCAGGTCGTTTGCTGCTGGACCCAAGAAGATAAATCCTCCAGCCATGACTGGCCAATCTCATTGATCTGATTTCTGGGGACCATGAATCCATCGAAACAGAGAACCACCTCGTCTGTACATAATCCTTGTTCGCTTAGAAATGCTACACTATGGTGCAAGATGGAATTTTCCATTTCCTGTAAGACATAGCTGACAAGCCTGAATTGGATTCTCCGAAACACGCGGTGGTCAGCTTGGTCTCCTGCTACATCTTCTGTGCCTCGGATGATGTCGAGCATATGCTTGTACTCATGGCGTTTTGATATGATCTCAGCCGCGTGGATGAACTCTGTCTCCAGATCCCTAAGCCAGGGCAACAAATCCCATGCTTTTTCTGGAATGCGCTGATGTCCCCCATACATCAACAGAATGATGAACCTCTTCACACTGCTCCTCTCAAATCCATGATCTTTTCCTTCTTTGAATAGATCTGTCCGAGAATATACAACTCGCTCCAACGTTTTGAAGTGTTCTTCATAGCCCCACCTTCCCAACAGCTGGAGCAGCAGAGTTGGGTGTGCATTTACAATGTCAACGTCATGGTACAGATCATGGCAGAGGGTGTGTCGAATCCATTTCTTAAGATTCTGCAGACCTCTGCCTCTCTCAACGTAAAGTCTTCCACCAGGAATATTATTCAGGGATCGAAGGCGGCTCTCACAATACTTCACGGGATATGTACAGGTGCCGTCCTGCTCTTCCACACAATTCATCTGGATGGCCTCCAGAGTTTGTTTTGTATTGTTGTAATCCTGCGAAGCGTCCACATTTTCAGTGATCGAACATTTGGGGTCCGATGCACTCCCATGAAGACTTTTCAAATGATCAAAGTTGGAGTAAATACACCTCAGACGATCCAAATGTACCCTCTCTCTGAATGTCTTGTTGGCCAAGCTTGGGATGGTACCGTGAAGAGGCTGTGGACCTACATGGCCATCCGAGGTCCGGATGCAACGTCTTTTCTCAGGGCGCGCGCTCTGTGTCATTGTACTGTCCATTTGATTGCTCCTAGCAGATTTTTAAACCCTTAAATAACCTTGTTCGGACCACTCAGTCCACAGTGCGAAAACACATCGACTTGTACTAGACCGTTGTGGTGGTTTGCGTCAGTTTTTTCTGTCGTCTTTGTAAACCCCCTATGCAACCACCACTATTATAGTGGCACCTGAAAAAATATGAACATATGTATCGTGAATGTCGAACCCACGGTTGCTTCTACCCCACAGCACACAACTCCGCCGCCAACGGTACCGTTACAGTTACACCGTGTTTTTTTGTTCCTTCCTCTCGCTACGACGGCTCTTCCTTGAGAGTATACGGATAAAAAGAAGCCATTTCATATCACAAAAGACGTTAAACGTGTAGAATATGGCCAGAGGGGTCGAGGTGGTTGGCCACCAGGTGTAACAGTGTAACAGTGTAACACCTCTCAAATGCTTTTTTGTCTTGGGAGATTTCGGGTGTCTTTCATGACTCTTGCCCATTGGTAAAAAACCCTGAAAACTACTGTTACACTGTTACACTGTACCCATTTTATCGACTCTCTTTCTATTCTACCGTATAAACGCCTCGCTTACACGTCAAACCGAAACTTGAAGACTGTGGTGGAAATATACAACTGTTACACTACTGTTACACTACTGTTACACTACTGTTACACTGTTCCAGAATAGTGCTCAACACTCTTTAGGACGATATAGTTCAATATTTCTTCATTTAATAACTTGTGTTCACAACAAGAGGTCTTATGATAGTAACGTTACTCCACAGCACAGACCTCCGCCGCCAACGGTTGCCGTTACGGGAGCGCCGTTTTCCTTCCTCTCGCTACGACAGCAGCGAGGCTCTCCCTTGAAAGTACCGGTGCACAGATGAAAAGAAGACATTCCATAAAAAAAATGCTGTATAAACTTGTGTAATGAAAGGCCAGTGGGGGTTTGCAACGCCAGACTGCTTCGAGGTGGTTGGCCTCCAGGTGGAACAGTGGAACACCTCTCAAATGCTTTTTGTCTTGGGAGATTTTGGGTGTCTTTCATGACTCTTGCCCATAGGTAAAGAAAAACCCTGAAAAACTACTGTTCCACTGTTCCATTTATAACATTCTTTCAATTACACCCTATAGGTGCCTCGCTTACACGTAAAAAAAGAAACTTGAAGACCAAAGGGGGATTTACAACTGTTCCACTAGTAGTGGACCACTACTGTTCCACTGTTCCAGAATAGTGCTCGACACTCTTTGGGACGATATAGTTCAACAGCTTTTCGCTTAATAACTTGTGTTCACAACACGAGGTCTTATGATAGTAACGTTAGCTAACAACTAATAAAGAAACGGTATCCCCCAAGTACTCGAAAAAANGCCCAGGCCAGTCACCCACTGTCAGATGAGTTTCTCAAAGTGCGTAAAATTTCCAAAATTTTTATCTAAACCTCTAGGCATATGAGAAAAACACAAGTGTACGTAGAAGACCCATGGGATGTTGACTCCTATGCCACCAAGCTGAAGACACTCTACCGAGCCATGCATGGGCTCAAGAGAACCTCACCAGTGGACGATTCCAAAGTCCGACAATATTCGGAGTGGTTGGTCCCCAAGGTGGATGAACTATATTCGTATCTGAGAGAGAAGTACACAAACGTGTCTGTGCTGTCGTCCATGATGCTCCCGGTAGCATCAGTCCTCAGGAAGGAACTCGGGGAGGATCATGCCATCACTGCCAAATGGAGAGAGGAGGCCACGGAGCTGCGGTACCGTGCTGACGAGGAGGCCTCCTATAACGTCCAAGATGAAGACTTTAAAACGTATCAAGAGATATGCAATCGCCGAGACTCGATCAGGGAGCAGCTGGACAAGGAGCCATCACATACCATCCAGTACTGGCAGTGGTTTGCCCTGTGCTTGTACACCATGCAACCGCCACTCCGAGCTGACTGGGCAACATTGTCCGTTATTGATGACGTTAAAAAAGCTTTGCCCGGTAAGAACCATCTTGTCCTCACACCAAATAACGCAATCATTCTGATCCAGCGTGACAAGGTCTCACACAGGAAGGGCGGAGCACAGATTCCCGTCAAGGCCGAGCTCCATTCTGTGTTGTTGGAATCCAATCACAAATTCCCACGATCTGTGGTCGTTCCACGTACATACAAGACATCAAGAAATGCACTGTATCTATCGTATTGTCCAGACAAACCCATCACCAAGATCAACTTGTCCCACTTGCTTGCCCAGGCAATGGCTTCTCCAGACACCAAAACACCATGGTCGCGCCCAATCCAACGTCTCCGTACAGCATACTCTACCTACATCACGTCAGTACCAGTATCGTACCATACCATGAAGACTGTGGCCGGTTACCCTACAAGCCTGAATTGGATTCTCCGAAACACGCGGTGGTCAGCTTGGTCTCCTGCTACATCTTCTGTGCCTCGGATGATGTCGAGCATATGCTTGTACTCATGGCGTTTTGATATGATCTCAGCCGCGTGGATGAACTCTGTCTCCAGATCCCTAAGCCAGGGCAACAAATCCCATGCTTTTTCTGGAATGCGCTGATGTCCCCCATACATCAACAGAATGATGAACCTCTTCACACTGCTCCTCTCAAATCCATGATCTTTTCCTTCTTTGAATAGATCTGTCCGAGAATATACAACTCGCTCCAACGTTTTGAAGTGTTCTTCATAGCCCCACCTTCCCAACAGCTGGAGCAGCAGAGTTGGGTGTGCATTTACAATGTCAACGTCATGGTACAGATCATGGCAGAGGGTGTGTCGAATCCATTTCTTAAGATTCTGCAGACCTCTGCCTCTCTCAACGTAAAGTCTTCCACCAGGAATATTATTCAGGGATCGAAGGCGGCTCTCACAATACTTCACGGGATATGTACAGGTGCCGTCCTGCTCTTCCACACAATTCATCTGGATGGCCTCCAGAGTTTGTTTTTGTATTGTTGTAATCCTGCGAAGCGTCCACATTTTCAGTGATCGAACATTTGGGGTCCGATGCACTCCCATGAAGACTTTTCAAATGATCAAAGTTGGAGTAAATACACCTCAGACGATCCAAATGTACCCTCTCTCTGAATGTCTTGTTGGCCAAGCTTGGGATGGTACCGTGAAGAGGCTGTGGACCTACATGGCCATCCGAGGTCCGGATGCAACGTCTTTTCTCAGGGCGCGCGCTCTGTGTCATTGTACTGTCCATTTGATTGCTCCTAGCAGATTTTTAAACCCTTAAATAACCTTGTTCGGACCACTCAGTCCACAGTGCGAAAACACATCGACTTGTACTAGACCGTTGTGGTGGTTTGCGTCAGTTTTTTCTGTCGTCTTTGTAAACCCCCTATGCAACCACCACTATTATAGTGGCACCTGAAAAAATATGAACATATGTATCGTGAATGTCGAACCCACGGTTGCTTCTACCCCACAGCACACAACTCCGCCGCCAACGGTACCGTTACAGTTACACCGTGTTTTTTTTGTTCCTTCCTCTCGCTACGACGGCTCTTCCTTGAGAGTATACGGATAAAAAGAAGCCATTTCATATCACAAAAGACGTTAAACGTGTAGAATATGGCCAGAGGGGTCGAGGTGGTTGGCCACCAGGTGTAACAGTGTAACAGTGTAACACCTCTCAAATGCTTTTTTGTCTTGGGAGATTTCGGGTGTCTTTCATGACTCTTGCCCATTGGTAAAAAACCCTGAAAACTACTGTTACACTGTTACACTGTACCCATTTTATCGACTCTCTTTCTATTCTACCGTATAAACGCCTCGCTTACACGTCAAACCGAAACTTGAAGACTGTGGTGGAAATATACAACTGTTACACTACTGTTACACTACTGTTACACTACTGTTACACTGTTCCAGAATAGTGCTCAACACTCTTTAGGACGATATAGTTCAATATTTCTTCATTTAATAACTTGTGTTCACAACAAGAGGTCTTATGATAGTAACGTTACTCCACAGCACAGACCTCCGCCGCCAACGGTTGCCGTTACGGGAGCGCCGTTTTCCTTCCTCTCGCTACGACAGCAGCGAGGCTCTCCCTTGAAAGTACCGGTGCACAGATGAAAAGAAGACATTCCATAAAAAAAATGCTGTATAAACTTGTGTAATGAAAGGCCAGTGGGGGTTTGCAACGCCAGACTGCTTCGAGGTGGTTGGCCCTCCAGGTGGAACAGTGGAACACCTCTCAAATGCTTTTTGTCTTGGGAGATTTTGGGTGTCTTTCATGACTCTTGCCCATAGGTAAAGAAAAACCCTGAAAAACTACTGTTCCACTGTTCCATTTATAACATTCTTTCAATTACACCCTATAGGTGCCTCGCTTACACGTAAAAAAAGAAACTTGAAGACCAAAGGGGGATTTACAACTGTTCCACTAGTAGTGGACCACTACTGTTCCACTGTTCCAGAATAGTGCTCGACACTCTTTGGGACGATATAGTTCAACAGCTTTTCGCTTAATAACTTGTGTTCACAACACGAGGTCTTATGATAGTAACGTTAGCTAACAACTAATAAAGAAACGGTATCCCCAAGTACTCGAAAAAAGCCCAGGCCAGTCACCCACTGTCAGATGAGTTTCTCAAAGTGCGTAAATTTCCAAAATTTTTATCTAAACCTCTAGGCATATGAGAAAAACACAAGTGTACGTAGAAGACCCATGGGATGTTGACTCCTATGCCACCAAGCTGAAGACACTCTACCGAGCCATGCATGGGCTCAAGAGAACCTCACCAGTGGACGATTCCAAAGTCCGACAATATTCGGAGTGGTTGGTCCCCAAGGTGGATGAACTATATTCGTATCTGAGAGAGAAGTACACAAACGTGTCTGTGCTGTCGTCCATGATGCTCCCGGTAGCATCAGTCCTCAGGAAGGAACTCGGGGAGGATCATGCCATCACTGCCAAATGGAGAGAGGAGGCCACGGAGCTGCGGTACCGTGCTGACGAGGAGGCCTCCTATAACGTCCAAGATGAAGACTTTAAAACGTATCAAGAGATATGCAATCGCCGAGACTCGATCAGGGAGCAGCTGGACAAGGAGCCATCACATACCATCCAGTACTGGCAGTGGTTTGCCCTGTGCTTGTACACCATGCAACCGCCACTCCGAGCTGACTGGGCAACATTGTCCGTTATTGATGACGTTAAAAAAGCTTTGCCCGGTAAGAACCATCTTGTCCTCACACCAAATAACGCAATCATTCTGATCCAGCGTGACAAGGTCTCACACAGGAAGGGCGGAGCACAGATTCCCGTCAAGGCCGAGCTCCATTCTGTGTTGTTGGAATCCAATCACAAATTCCCACGATCTGTGGTCGTTCCACGTACATACAAGACATCAAGAAATGCACTGTATCTATCGTATTGTCCAGACAAACCCATCACCAAGATCAACTTGTCCCACTTGCTTGCCCAGGCAATGGCTTCTCCAGACACCAAAACACCATGGTCGCGCCCAATCCAACGTCTCCGTACAGCATACTCTACCTACATCACGTCAGTACCAGTATCGTACCATACCATGAAGACTGTGGCCGGTTACCCTACAAGCCTGAATTGGATTCTCCGAAACACGCGGTGGTCAGCTTGGTCTCCTGCTACATCTTCTGTGCCTCGGATGATGTCGAGCATATGCTTGTACTCATGGCGTTTTGATATGATCTCAGCCGCGTGGATGAACTCTGTCTCCAGATCCCTAAGCCAGGGCAACAAATCCCATGCTTTTTCTGGAATGCGCTGATGTCCCCCATACATCAACAGAATGATGAACCTCTTCACACTGCTCTCTCAAATCCATGATCTTTTCCTTCTTTGAATAGATCTGTCCGAGAATATACAACTCGCTCCAACGTTTTGAAGTGTTCTTCATAGCCCCACCTTCCCAACAGCTGGAGCAGCAGAGTTGGGTGTGCATTTACAATGTCAACGTCATGGTAACAGATCATGGCAGAGGGTGTGTCGATCCATTTCTTAAGATTCTGCAGACCTCTGCCTCTCTCAACGTAAAGTCTTCCACCAGGAATATTATTCAGGGATCGAAGGCGGCTCTCACAATACTTCACGGATATGTACAGGTGCCGTCCTGCTCTTCCACACAATTCATCTGGATGGCCTCCAGAGTTTGTTTTGTATTGTTGTAATCCTGCGAAGCGTCCACATTTTCAGTGATCGAACATTTGGGGGTCCGATGCACCTCCATGAAGACCTTTTCAAATGATCAAAGTTGGAGTAAATACACCTCAGACGATCCAAATGTACCCTCTCTCTGAATGTCTTGTTGGCCAAGCTTGGGATGGTACCGTGAAGAGGCTGTGGACCTACATGGCCATCCGAGGTCCGGATGCAACGTCTTTTCTCAGGGCGCGCGCTCTGTGTCATTGTACTGTCCATTTGATTGCTCCTAGCAGATTTTTAAACCCTTAAATAACCTTGTTCGGACCACTCAGTCCACAGTGCGAAAACACATCGACTTGTACTAGACCGTTGTGGTGGTTTGCGTCAGTTTTTTCTGTCGTCTTTGTAAACCCCCTATGCAACCACCACTATTATAGTGGCACCTGAAAAAATATGAACATATGTATCGTGAATGTCGAACCCACGGTTGCTTCTACCCCACAGCACACAACTCCGCCGCCAACGGTACCGTTACAGTTACACCGTGTTTTTTTGTTCCTTCCTCTCGCTACGACGGCTCTTCCTTGAGAGTATACGGATAAAAAGAAGCCATTTCATATCACAAAAGACGTTAAACGTGTAGAATATGGCCAGAGGGGTCGAGGTGGTTGGCCACCAGGTGTAACAGTGTAACAGTGTAACACCTCTCAAATGCTTTTTTGTCTTGGGAGATTTCGGGTGTCTTTCATGACTCTTGCCCATTGGTAAAAAACCCTGAAAACTACTGTTACACTGTTACACTGTACCCATTTTATCGACTCTCTTTCTATTCTACCGTATAAACGCCTCGCTTACACGTCAAACCGAAACTTGAAGACTGTGGTGGAAATATACAACTGTTACACTACTGTTACACTACTGTTACACTACTGTTACACTGTTCCAGAATAGTGCTCAACACTCTTTAGGACGATATAGTTCAATATTTCTTCATTTAATAACTTGTGTTCACAACAAGAGGTCTTATGATAGTAACGTTACTCCACAGCACAGACCTCCGCCGCCAACGGTTGCCGTTACGGGAGCGCCGTTTTCCTTCCTCTCGCTACGACAGCAGCGAGGCTCTCCCTTGAAAGTACCGGTGCACAGATGAAAAGAAGACATTCCATAAAAAAAATGCTGTATAAACTTGTGTAATGAAAGGCCAGTGGGGGTTTGCAACGCCAGACTGCTTCGAGGTGGTTGGCCTCCAGGTGGAACAGTGGAACACCTCTCAAATGCTTTTTGTCTTGGGAGATTTTGGGTGTCTTTCATGACTCTTGCCCATAGGTAAAGAAAAACCCTGAAAAACTACTGTTCCACTGTTCCATTTATAACATTCTTTCAATTACACCCTATAGGTGCCTCGCTTACACGTAAAAAAAGAAACTTGAAGACCAAAGGGGGATTTACAACTGTTCCACTAGTAGTGGACCACTACTGTTCCACTGTTCCAGAATAGTGCTCGACACTCTTTGGGACGATATAGTTCAACAGCTTTTCGCTTAATAACTTGTGTTCACAACACGAGGTCTTATGATAGTAACGTTAGCTAACAACTAATAAAGAAACGGTATCCCCCAAGTACTCGAAAAAAGCCCAGGCCAGTCACCCACTGTCAGATGAGTTTCTCAAAGTGCGTAAAATTTCCAAAATTTTTATCTAAACCTCTAGGCATATGAGAAAAACACAAGTGTACGTAGAAGACCCATGGGATGTTGACTCCTATGCCACCAAGCTGAAGACACTCTACCGAGCCATGCATGGGCTCAAGAGAACCTCACCAGTGGACGATTCCAAAGTCCGACAATATTCGGAGTGGTTGGTCCCCAAGGTGGATGAACTATATTCGTATCTGAGAGAGAAGTACACAAACGTGTCTGTGCTGTCGTCCATGATGCTCCCGGTAGCATCAGTCCTCAGGAAGGAACTCGGGGAGGATCATGCCATCACTGCCAAATGGAGAGAGGAGGCCACGGAGCTGCGGTACCGTGCTGACGAGGAGGCCTCCTATAACGTCCAAGATGAAGACTTTAAAACGTATCAAAGAGATATGCAATCGCCGAGACTCGATCAGGGAGCAGCTGGACAAGGAGCCATCACATACCATCCAGTACTGGCAGTGGTTTGCCCTGTGCTTGTACACCATGCAACCGCCACTCCGAGCTGACTGGGCAACATTGTCCGTTATTGATGACGTTAAAAAAGCTTTGCCCGGTAAGAACCATCTTTGTCCTCACACAAATACGCAATCATTCTGATCAGCGTGACAAGGTCTCACACAGGAAGGGCGGAGCACAGATTCCCGTCAAGGCCGAGCTCCATTCTGTGTTGTTGGAATCCAATCACAAATTCCACGATCTGTGGTCGTTCCACGTACATACAAGACATCAAGAAAATGCACTGTATCTATCGTATTGTCCAGACAAACCCATCACCACAAGATCAACTTGTCCCACTTGCTTGCCCAGGCAATGGCTTCTCCAGACACCCAAAACACCATGGTCGCGCCCAATCCAACGTCTCCGTACAGCATACTCTACCTACATCACGTCAGTACAGTATCGTACCATACATGAAGACTGTGGCCGGTTACCCTACAAGCCTGAATTGGATTCTCCGAAACACGCGGTGGTCAGCTTGGTCTCCTGCTACATCTTCTGTGCCTCGGATGATGTCGAGCATATGCTTGTACTCATGGCGTTTTGATATGATCTCAGCGCGTGGATGAACTCTGTCTCCAGATCCCTAAGCCAGGGCAACAAATCCCATGCTTTTTCTGGAATTGCGCTGATGTCCCCCCATACATCAACAGAATGATGAACCTCTTCACACTGCTCCTCTCAAATCCATGATCTTTTCCTTCTTTGAATAGATCTGTCCGAGAATATACAACTCGCTCCAACGTTTTGAAGTGTTCTTCATAGCCCCACCTTCCCAACAGCTGGAGCAGCAGAGTTGGGTGTGCATTTACAATGTCAACGTCATGGTACAGATCATGGCAGAGGGTGTGTCGAATCCATTTCTTAAGATTCTGCAGACCTCTGCCTCTCTCAACGTAAAGTCTTCCACCAGGAATATTATTCAGGGATCGAAGGCGGCTCTCACAATACTTCACGGGATATGTACAGGTGCCGTCCTGCTCTTCCACACAATTCATCTGGATGGCCTCCAGAGTTTGTTTTGTATTGTTGTAATCCTGCGAAGCGTCCACATTTTCAGTGATCGAACATTTGGGGTCCGATGCACTCCCATGAAGACTTTTCAAATGATCAAAGTTGGAGTAAATACACCTCAGACGATCCAAATGTACCCTCTCTCTGAATGTCTTGTTGGCCAAGCTTGGGATGGTACCGTGAAGAGGCTGTGGACCTACATGGCCATCCGAGGTCCGGATGCAACGTCTTTTCTCAGGGCGCGCGCTCTGTGTCATTGTACTGTCCATTTGATTGCTCCTAGCAGATTTTTTAAACCCTTAAATAACCTTGTTCGGACCACTCAGTCCACAGTGCGAAAACACATCGACTTGTACTAGACCGTTGTGGTGGTTTGCGTCAGTTTTTTCTGTCGTCTTTGTAAACCCCCTATGCAACCACCACTATTATAGTGGCACCTGAAAAAATATGAACATATGTATCGTGAATGTCGAACCCACGGTTGCTTCTACCCCACAGCACACAACTCCGCCGCCAACGGTACCGTTACAGTTACACCGTGTTTTTTTGTTCCTTCCTCTCGCTACGACGGCTCTTCCTTGAGAGTATACGGATAAAAAGAAGCCATTTCATATCACAAAAGACGTTAAACGTGTAGAATATGGCCAGAGGGGTCGAGGTGGTTGGCCACCAGGTGTAACAGTGTAACAGTGTAACACCTCTCAAATGCTTTTTTGTCTTGGGAGATTTCGGGTGTCTTTCATGACTCTTGCCCATTGGTAAAAAACCCTGAAAACTACTGTTACACTGTTACACTGTACCCATTTTTATCGACTCTCTTTCTATTCTACCGTATAAACGCCTCGCTTACACGTCAAACCGAAACTTGAAGACTGTGGTGGAAATATACAACTGTTACACTACTGTTACACTACTGTTACACTACTGTTACACTGTTCCAGAATAGTGCTCAACACTCTTTAGGACGATATAGTTCAATATTTCTTCATTTAATAACTTGTGTTCACAACAAGAGGTCTTATGATAGTAACGTTACTCCACAGCACAGACCTCCGCCGCCAACGGTTGCCGTTACGGGAGCGCCGTTTTCCTTCCTCTCGCTACGACAGCAGCGAGGCTCTCCCTTGAAAGTACCGGTGCACAGATGAAAAGAAGACATTCCATAAAAAAAATGCTGTATAAACTTGTGTAATGAAAGGCCAGTGGGGGTTTGCAACGCCAGACTGCTTCGAGGTGGTTGGCCTCCAGGTGGAACAGTGGAACACCTCTCAAATGCTTTTTGTCTTGGGAGATTTTGGGTGTCTTTCATGACTCTTGCCCATAGGTAAAGAAAAACCCTGAAAAACTACTGTTCCACTGTTCCATTTATAACATTCTTTCAATTACACCCTATAGGTGCCTCGCTTACACGTAAAAAAAGAAACTTGAAGACCAAAGGGGGATTTACAACTGTTCCACTAGTAGTGGACCACTACTGTTCCACTGTTCCAGAATAGTGCTCGACACTCTTTGGGACGATATAGTTCAACAGCTTTTCGCTTAATAACTTGTGTTCACAACACGAGGTCTTATGATAGTAACGTTAGCTAACAACTAATAAAGAAACGGTATCCCCCAAGTACTCGAAAAAAGCCCAGGCCAGTCACCCACTGTCAGATGAGTTTCTCAAAGTGCGTAAAATTTCCAAAATTTTTATCTAAACCTCTAGGCATATGAGAAAAACACAAGTGTACGTAGAAGACCCATGGGATGTTGACTCCTATGCCACCAAGCTGAAGACACTCTACCGAGCCATGCATGGGCTCAAGAGAACCTCACCAGTGGACGATTCCAAAGTCCGACAATATTCGGAGTGGTTGGTCCCCAAGGTGGATGAACTATATTCGTATCTGAGAGAGAAGTACACAAACGTGTCTGTGCTGTCGTCCATGATGCTCCCGGTAGCATCAGTCCTCAGGAAGGAACTCGGGGAGGATCATGCCATCACTGCCAAATGGAGAGAGGAGGCCACGGAGCTGCGGTACCGTGCTGACGAGGAGGCCTCCTATAACGTCCAAGATGAAGACTTTAAAACGTATCAAGAGATATGCAATCGCCGAGACTCGATCAGGGAGCAGCTGGACAAGGAGCCATCACATACCATCCAGTACTGGCAGTGGTTTGCCCTGTGCTTGTACACCATGCAACCGCCACTCCGAGCTGACTGGGCAACATTGTCCGTTATTGATGACGTTAAAAAAGCTTTGCCCGGTAAGAACCATCTTGTCCTCACACCAAATAACGCAATCATTCTGATCCAGCGTGACAAGGTCTCACACAGGAAGGGCGGAGCACAGATTCCCGTCAAGGCCGAGCTCCATTCTGTGTTGTTGGAATCCAATCACAAATTCCCACGATCTGTGGTCGTTCCACGTACATACAAGACATCAAGAAATGCACTGTATCTATCGTATTGTCCAGACAAACCCATCACCAAGATCAACTTGTCCCACTTGCTTGCCCAGGCAATGGCTTCTCCAGACACCAAAACACCATGGTCGCGCCCAATCCAACGTCTCCGTACAGCATACTCTACCTACATCACGTCAGTACCAGTATCGTACCATACCATGAAGACTGTGGCCGCCGCACAACGACACTCAGTGCAGACCATGTTAGTCCACTATAGGGTGGTACCAGCCTTTGCATCTCGTGCATGCAAGGGGACCCAAACAGCAACAGTAGCTCCACAGCCCAATTGTGACCGAGACAGCAGCAAACATGGGCGAGGCTATGACTGTAGAGAATAATTCACATACATACCCCAGGACAACCGATAGAAACGGAAGACACCAGCAGCGCTATTTTCTCCCGTGCGATATCGTTCTTCTCACTAACATCCTATATTTCATGCTATGATATTAAAATGCAAAAAGTATTTGGACACAGACGATGCTTCGTCCACTTTAAACTAAGAGACATCCCCAGAACAGGGCAATGGATTTCTCGCCGGTTCCCACTCATCCAGTCGATTGATGGGTCTCGTGCATTTAAGGGTGTACTCATGTCATCCATGCAGTACCCACGTACGCAGAACCATGACCCACAGACGAGATCACAACAGACGAGATCACAACAGACCAGTGCCTCTCACTCGCGTTGGAAAAGCGCTGGGACGCCTCATGTCTTCAATCCAGTCGCTTCAACGAAAGATATCACGACTTCCTCGCGGTGAGGTCCTCGTTCTCGTCACGTGTACCAAGAAAGACCGCAAAGGACAGGAATCAGAAGAATGGGCAGTGCATGGTTCTGAAGACTTGCAACGTGCTGTCCGGCCATATCTTTCCCAGATCCAACAAGAATACATGGATATATTAGAAGAAGGAGCCAAGTAGTGATATCGCCACGAAATGGATACTTGCTGGTCATTCTACAGACGTGAGATTCCTTCAAGTTTTCAAAAAGTCGTTGCGTGTCGAACGTGGATTGGCTGTTCTCTCTCATCAATACTTTCTCATCCTTAAGCCAATATGTAACAATCATTTTCAAATATATAGAGACTATACACGAGAACACCACTTGCAGAAAACAGAAAGCCGTGCTCTGGCAGTTTTGATGCGCTTTCACGTGCAGTAGGTGCCTTCCGTCCGCAAACCCCACCAAGAACCCACAGTCCTTCGTCTTGAAGTCATTACTATTGCTCAATATTGATAATTACGGCCCAACGCAGTCCAAAGAAACAAGAGAGAGATGGTCACGCGCCATTCGGTCGTCTGTTGTGTTCGGTGCGGCTGGGCCCTCGGAGACCAAAAACAATGCAATCTGTGCGATGTGGTATATCTATCCAATGAATTATTGATATATGAAAGACTGCTGGTACGCGGAAAGACGCCATACTGGAAGCAAGTGTCCGATACGTGCTATGCGGTGAAAGAGTGCGTGTTGGGCAAGGTGGGAATGCACGGCGTCTCGCTAGCCAAGGTATGTATCACAAACAATAGAATTCAACACGAGAGAAAAAAGATAACCACTGTATGAGTGTGCAGGACGTGTATCGCCATATTCACATGTTTCGAGCCTCTGTGGGCCAGGTGCCGGTGATGATCCCATTGTGTGACTGTGCTGGCATGCGTCCCCATGGAGACCAGTTGCAGTCGATGAATCATTCAGAATACACTGTTGAAGGTATGCGTATGTGAATTCAGCCGTGCGTGCGTACTGCTCACTGACGCTAAGTGTGTGTATGCAGATGTCTTTGGGCCTGGCCAGCCTCTCCACCCTACCAATTGGTGCATTCATGTCCATGCCCTCTGCCATATGCTGAGTAAGGTACCTTCTGCGGCAGTTCTCTCGATTTCTGGTACTCGAATACAAGAAAATACATATGATATCTCGTCACTGGAAGATGGGAAAGAAGGAGGGCCTCCAATATATTCTTTTGCTCACAGCCATGATCTGTTCAGCAGGGTGACTGTATCCATAGATTGTCACAAGTATCTCGTGTGCAGGAATTCAAAATGCAAACGATATGCCCGACATTGTGGTCACATACAGCACATTCACAGGATTTTGGAATCGTCTGGCGAACCAAATGAAGGAGAGAGGATTTGGCAAGTGCTGGGGCCCAATGTGAGACTGGTTGACAAGATGCTGGTACTGGAAGGGGAAGATGCATCAATCAATCAACGACAGCAACAACGATCTACTGCGACGCTAAAAATAGTATCAATTTCAAAGCATCGCATCAATCCTACCAGGGCATCCTGTCAGGAGCTGAAGAGAAAGAACCCATTGGCTCCTTCTCCATGGCTGCCTGCATGTGACCAGTGTCAGACAACTGGAGACCTATGTACTCACTGTGTCCCCGATGCAGAAGGGAATTGTGATCGATGTGGGTCTGAATGGAACAAGGACGATCCTGTGCAGATGGAATGGCTGAGACAACGTCGTGCACTGCTGTTAGGATGCCATGGAGCTTTGGAGGTGTCCACATATTACAGACCATGTCTGGGGTGTGATGCCCAAAAGTCGTTCGACGGCCATGATGTCGGCATATTCAATTTCTCCGACAACACTCTTTTTTTGCATGAGCTCATGTTTCAGTATTTGGACTCGATGGCACACTCCAAGACGACCTTTACAGGATTCTACTCCATGCTGCAGGACCAATATGCCAGGTCTGGATGTTCTATGCTGCTTCGATCCAGGCGTGTCTTCGGGTAGGTGTTTCCTTTGTATTCGATATATTGAATTACTTCTATGTGTGTTTATTCAATAGCGCTATATTTACCGCTGCATCTAGTCTTTTCTATGAATTAGGTTTACCTGTCTGTTTTTTTGTTGATGCAGGGATGCAGTGCAACGTTTCATAGGTATGCTAGACATTGATTACTCTGCTGGTTTCCAGTGCCCCGTATGTTCCAAACTCTCTGCAAAGGATCAGGTCGTCGTATTCGATGGAAAGACTATGGGAATAATGCGCAAACGCATGCTCCATGAAGACGACAATGAACCAGCAGCATCACAAGAAGTGTTGCAAGATATCAAGTCCACTGAGTATGTTCTTTTGCCATGTGGCCAGTCTTCCAAGGGACTCAGGCGCCGTATGAGAGAAGTATCAGATGGTATTGTATTCAATGCTGACGAGAAAAGAAGTCTGCTGCGGGATTTGAGGAAAGTGTGCCCACCACTGGGAGAGGCCATGGAGGTTGTTCTGGAGGAAGCTGGAAATGGACCTTGCCCTGTCGCATATCGTCGCTTCTTGGCGAGTATTTCGACGGGTTATCCTATTCCAGCGTTGATTCCTCCGTTTCTTGTGTTTCCTCAGGGTGGCCACGCGCAATCAGTGATTGACAGAGTGTGCACCCCTGGGCAGAAAGTGATGGTGGCAGACTTGTCCTCACTTGCCCAGTCCTGGCCAGCTTGTGCGGATCTCATTTGTCAGAACCGCTGGTCCATTGTACCATCCAAGTTTCATTCACTACTGCAGAGGCTCCAGGATCTTGCCAGGCTTCCAGGAACGTATGAGGACACGGCGCAGCAGACATGTCATGACCTTCCAAATGAGGAGCAGTACACCTTCATGCCCCACCACCCGGTCTGTCGCCGCAGAAATGCATACAAAGGGGATATCTCAAGTAAACACTATAGTACATGCAACAAATTCACGAGCAGGGATCGGACGTTTTCGCCGGGCATATTCTCGTGTTTCTGTCCTCACGGCATCTGCTGGGGTTTCTCCATTATGAAACAGTATGAAGGCCCTGGCACAGCCTTTGATATTTTAGTGCGTCGCTTTCCTGAAGCCCCTGGGATGGTTATTTACGATAATGCCTGCAATCTGAGTCGATATGCTCTGAAGCGAGAGCCCGGGCACTTTGCCAAGACTCAGTTCAGAATTGACAGGGTCCATCAGCCAGGGCATGTGGGGTGCCACGAGGGCTACAACTTGACATCATATCCGGACAACTGCTCAGTGCTCGGTGGATCAATGAATTTGTCTGCTATGAACACGCAGGTGTGCGAACAGGCGCATTCATCCCTAGAGGCCATCAGCACCCAGGCCAAGTTCATGAACCAAGATCATTTCCTACAGTATGTTCGATACTTTCTCTATCGGCAGAACCTGGCCAAGATTCAAAAGATTCAGGAAGAGTGATCCATTTTGCACACGTTTGAACTGCATAGTCAAGCATTCAGGGTTATGTACTTCATATACTCATTGATTGATGGTTCTAGTGCCATGCAAGACCATCTACATATCAGGAGTCCATCAATTTGGAATGCTGGAATAGAATATTACACAATGAATGATTCTAAAAGATAACAGCATTTTTTAATTATCAGACGCTACGTGAATTGCATGCACATAAATACTACTGACCGAATTTGGTCAATAATACCAAAACCAAGCTGTTCATACCCGACAGTAAGGCATTAACAGAAGTCTTGGCTAGCAAAATGCTTTAATGTCGAACCTAGTCCGACTAAGATGCGATAATAAGGCGTTTAATTTGCTTCGCCATACATAATATTGCACACGAATGCATTGGAGATGGCTCCCTGATACCATGTCGATACCCCAAAAGTCAAACATGGTGGCTTACACTCAATCCCCATAGACCTGTTCCCAAGCCTTTCTCTAATGCCCTCGGTGCCATTTTTTCGATAAAATTTATATATAAATTTTATCGAAATTTACCGACAACCTGTGGGTGTTTGGGCCCGAACCCGACGAGCACGGGGCCGTCTGGATCAAGAATGTCGTCTTCAAAGAGGTGCTCATCGATGATAAGTGACCCGTTTACACGTCCAATGACCAATTAACGTTCACACGACCAGCAGACCGGCTAGTGTATGCATAAATTTTTCTTTCTTGTGGAATCAGGACACTGGACATTGGTCAGTTGTTCCACAGCAGCAAAACCTTTGAACACCGGAAATCGATACTGAAAGAAAAGAGAAAGAGCAGTCACTCCCAACACTATTGAACAGCATCTGGGTTCCTCCTGCAAGCAAGTTTGGCTCACCCGCTGGGTATCCACACGAGCCTCCACAATCGGTATAACTTATAGATTGGGCGTTTAGACCTACGAGTGAAGCAACATAACTTGCCTGGGCCTGTGAGATAATTTGCCTAAGGGGTTGAAAATTACAGTTTCCCCCATTCCTGCCACATGCTTGGTCGCAAGATTCTCCTGATAATCCGAGGACCCACCCCACTACAGTAGGTGAGGTTGCTTGGGAGAGCACCGATAGGCCATTCGACCTCGCCGTGGACTCTCCTGAAGAGCATGTTCCCACTGCATACACTTCATACTCGTTCCATGCAGCCAGTGGTACCGTTGCGAGGGGAAGTCGCTGCAAGTTGTCGACACTGTAAGCAGCAGTAGAAACTGATGCCGCCGTGGCTTTGTTCACTGCCGTAAATGTGATGGATTCCACAGAGCAGGCAGCGTTCCCTCCGAAACTCTTGACCGATATTTCGATGTACCCCCACGTGACCACTGTCTGACCATACTGATATGGCTCAATACGGGGGCCTGGAATAGGGGTAGGTGGTGGTGGTGACGCAGGAGGTGGAGGAGATGGAGGTGGAGGAGATGGAGGTGGAGGAGATGGAGGTGGGGGTGGGGAAGTCTTTGGCACCACATCGTATCTCTTCACTAGTTTCCAGGACTTGTGCATCATGGATGCTGTGATCTCAGAGGCGGAATCTTCAAAAATCAGCTTCGGTTGATACTGACAGTCCTCCACAGCCAACACTCTTTGGCAGACATTTGGCTTATTGGAGGCAATCAACTCAAATACTCCTTCCTCACCACCGGCAGAACGGATTGTCCATGTCTGCGAACTGCGTCTAGACTGATCCTGGGTGGCGTTCAGAAATAGCCCGTTTCCGTATGGAGGAATGGCACAAGTTCCCTTAAACTCTGGGCTGTTGTAGTAGGTGCTCACAAACCCAAGACACCTGGCCTCGTTTTCAACGTCTGGGTTGATGAAAGCCTGGAGAGAAACTTTTTTAGACTCTTCTTTGTCTTCCTCGACCCGTATCAACCACTCTCGCCATATCATACTTTTACTGGGACCGCGCATGACTGGCCCAGAGGTTGATTTGGTGGACAATGCTGTGGTACAGGTCCTGTTGTTGAAACCCAGATACTCTGCAGTGGCACACGAAACAGTGTCAGCGGCAAGCAAACCCCAAACATGATACAAATACTATGCAAAGCGTCAGTTTGTCCGAAGATAGAAAGAAGAAATCCAGTACCTGTTTCACAAGCAGACCGCACCGCCACCAACTCTATAGAAAAAACACCATCGCTCAACTCTGAGAGAGAGGTGATGGCCTTGTTCCCAGCTTCCACCAAATCCCACGCATCCTTGTTTAAATAACCATTTTCAAGATCGATTCGAGCGTCCCCGGCCCCGTAAACTCCACAGTGGTCGCCCCAGACCTGTAGTAGGAAGAAAAGGCAGACAGCTCTCAGTACCATGAGTCCGTTTGAAAAGATTGGATTGAAAATTTGCAGACGCAAATCGTTATTCTGTTTCCACAATCAGATTCGACTTTGAGGTATATCGATTTTAGATTTTAAATGCAATACATGTAGGTTTTTTACGTTATCCACCATCACAGATGACGGCGCTAGAAGATAGGGCTCCCGGGTCGAAAGCCTTGGGCTGCCAACGGGGGGACAGTACATCATATCAAGCTTTGAAGACAAAACCGACTGGATCTAGATGGCAACTGAACTTCTCAAGTGCCCAAGTGAAGATTTCAGGAGCATTTGAAATCCATTCGCAAGGAATGCACCCTTGACTAGGGTGAGAATTGGAAAGAAACTTCTATGGAGCAACACATGACCTCAAGGATCACAATCTCCAAAAATAAGTAGTTGAAATTCAGTCTACTGCTCCCTCATGAATAGACTCTTACAATTTGACTACATCATGTATCCACTACGGTTACATGCTTAATATTAGCCGTACCAATAGGCAACGATCGATGTATCTGTGGGTTGAGTCACTGCTTGCAGCCAGAGCTGGGCCTACATTTGTCACTCCGGATCTGCCATTCTGGGATTTGCAAGCGTGCTGAATCTCGTGAACTACTTGAATATTTCAATCATAGACCTTCTCATCCGGCATTCATGGTTGTATGGGAAATGCTGACAAAAAAAAGAAGAAACATAAAGAAGTTCAGTGTCATTTCTAACAATAATGGGTCCTTCCACAGAAATTGCCGCTATGACGGAGTCTAATACGTTCTCACATATGAGAGGGTGTAGAAGCTGCAGCAATGCATCTGTTCCGTCTATGCTGAATTTGTTGTTGAATAAATCCAAGGTGTGGGCACTGCAAGGCTTTTGTATGTTGCAGCACACCTCATTCTCTGAAGCGTCAACGATCCAAGCAGAAATACCTTTTACCCTAGAGAAAGGAAAACTTCAGCAAACTAGACGGGGTAAGCTAGAATTCCACGGATGATCACGGTGGCACTCTTTCTCTTCATGGTGACTGTGGAGAGCGCTTCGAAGGGTGCCCTACAATGCTGGCTGCGACCATTACACCACCCTAGTTCGGTAGAAGTCCATTACTGTAGTCGATGAAAATATTACGCGCTTTGTCCGGATTGAATTCGCATATACAGCGTAATAGCGTCTTCATCAAACTTCAATTCGCGATAACTCGTCATCCAGGGCGATTCTGCGCACGGGGACATCTCCAATGAACTTATCTTGACTTTCTCTTCAATTCCCTACCAAGATGGGACCGAATGGCCTCGTGGATTTGGCGCTAGCCATCGGGGGTCATCCCCACCTAGACCCCTCCCATGGATGCATGGTCCTTGGCCACATCTGTGGCGTTTCGGAAGTTCTGGCCATTAATATATATTATGTATCAATTATTTGAGGCATATATACTCGGCAACAGCGTCAATACGTCGTATAGACACGGACTAGGTTGTCAAGAAATTCAAAAAGTCCAACTCCGTCACGGCGACCAACGATATGGCAGATACCAGCTGTTCAAAGAGAGGACAAAGATCTAATTCTATTGTGGCTCCCACCAAATACTATAGGTGACTTGCAACCTTTGGACGTGAACTTCAACAGGCCTTTGAAGGTAAATTTTAGAGACCAACTCTATAAGATCAGGCTTCTTTCTGGTGAAGACAATGCTTGTTCCGAAGATGAACTTGGCGAATCTGATGATGATGAGAGAAACATTGTAACCACAGAGGATGGGGTCGTATTTCATCTGGGTATGGGCAGTGTTGGAGGGAAAACAAGGAGCCAAGCCAAAGCCACCAGGCAGAACGAGGCCGCATATAAGGTGAAATCTCGTGTGATTGAAGATATTATTCATTCGTATAAATCAATCAGTAAATATCACGTCAAAACTGCGTGGAGAATATCAGGGAAAGCTGTATATGAGCAGTTTCAAAGGGGTACAGCATTTGAATGCATGCTTGATAGCTGGTCAGGATACAACCAAGATTGGAATGCATCATTGCGGAAAGCTGCTCTTGAAATACAAGAAAAAGAACGCAAATTGTTCTTCAAGGGCATGAGTGGCGGCATATCTGACATAGAATTGGGTCTACAGTTCATTCCAATGGCTGGGAGGAAGAAAATGCTAACACAGGAAGGGGCACATGAAGATGAGGTCATGGACGAAGCACAGACAACGTCGTGCTCGATAGAGATATCAGAGTATGCATCAAATAAATGTCCTGACGGGGAGGATGACGACAGCAGCGATGATGATGATGAGATTGTGGAAGGGTTGGACGAGCTTGCCCTGGATGAGGAGACAGGTCAAAACAGCCCTGAATCCCTTAATTGACGTTTCTGGCCCCGCTAGAACAGAATCATGTGTTTCATATCCACCCTAGAACGATGTAAATATCACCAAGTGGCATATATTGATGAAAACAAGCCTCTAAGCCTCGAATTTAAGGCATCATCAGTCCTGGCTGGGCAGCGCGTAAAGAGCACGGAGCCTCCCCGGGTTGAAACACATATATCGAGTAATAATTTTGTCGACTACAGTAATTTTATCATAGTTGACCCGAAAAGGATCGATTCTTACACAGGTACGATTCTTTCTCAGTGATACCGTCGGGGCCTTATTTAGCGCCTCTTCCATACCTCTACTGAACACAGCCCGGTAATTATAACTAACAACCGAGACGTGCAAGATGGCACCGAAAGACTCTACAATATCGAAATACAATCGATATAAACATCAATTTATATTATAATACAGTAAAAATTTTAAATTTCGTTTTATTGATTAAAATATTGAATTTCGTGCGCGAAGCGCAGAGGAAATTTGCCTCAGAACTTTAAATCAAATTTCGTTGGTCAGCTTCAAATGCCTTGTTTCTTTTATTCAATTTTCGTCAGCGTCTGTTCTGGCTGACCTAACAAGGGCATTTCATACAGGATCTAAGAGATTTGAGCTCTGTGAATCCTCTCGATCATTGAGTGGCAGGGTATGCATGTGTAGCATGCTCAGGGGCAACCCCAGGCAGCAGTTTATGACTCGCAAGTCGCAGTCGATTTGCCTGTCAGGAGGGACATTTGATGGGAAAAGAAGAAGATCGATGAGGAGTCGATCAATATCATCGGTCAAATGGATTGCTGGATAGGCAAAGACTGCCAAGCAGGGAAAATGCCAAAAAAATTGGAACTTTTATTCAATTTTCGTTGGCTACTCCCCAGAATATGTGCTCATTTTATTCTAATTTCGTTTTAATGCGATTTACCTAACGAAATTTAAAAATTTTACTGTAGATTTATTGGCAATTACTGTGCCGTTGGACCCCCTCATCTGAGCGATTTGGTGCGGAGGTGACCGGTGGTTTCCAATGAGACTTGGTGGCGCCCTCTCGAGCGAGCATCATTTCGAGGTCTGGGTCCGAGAAAGTATCCATTTCTATCGACAAGCATATGTACAGAACCGTCTTGATGTAAGGAATCGATTGCAAGTGGTCCCGTGCCAAATGGATGCGTATTGCGGCTGTAAAACGCTAACTCTGGTTCAGCTCGGAAACGGCGGTAATTGATCAGCCTCCATGACACGTCAGCACTGAATCAATCCAAGTGGCAATCTCGACATGTCCAGTGGCATTTATTTACGTCTCTGCTCCATGCCACTGCCCTCAGTCAATATAAATATACTCTGAAATCAATAGACACAGTAATAGTACACGTATAATGACAGCAGGTGCGCCATCATTCGGTTTCGGAACATGAATGGATATTGCTCATCACACCAGCAAACGAGATTCTGTTGACCAATATATCATCAATATAGGATCCCAAGGCAAGACAGATCATAAAGAAAGCCCCAAGTCAAAAGGCGCTCGTGAACACGACCACCACCTGTCCCGGAGTGGCAGGAACGACGACGTGAAGAAGGGAGGAATGGGCAAGGGAAACTGGGGGAGTCCCCAGGAAGAAATCAAAGAAGCCATGACGGAATCAAACAAGTGATTATTGACAAGCATACATGTCAATTGGCATCAATGCATTGCAATGCAGGGGTTCCTTTGGATGGAATGGTTTCTACTACAGCATCATGGTGATCTAAACATTATGTAAAAGAATTTCATGTCATTCAACGACGAGAAACTCATCGAATCCATGGTTTGCAAAAGAGGCTACAACTCTGGAGAATCTCTGAGGCTGCTCAATATATAGCCAATGGTTCTCTTCTTCAAAGTACAGAGTTCGGCAATTTGGCAATAGTTTGGACACCTCTTCACAGCCCCAGTAGGGAAAGACGGCAGACTTTTTACCAATCACATTCAAGCAAGGAATGGGTATGGTTGGTAAGATTGGTCTCCAATCAAGAGCTGTATGGTCTGCCATGAGTGCAGCCAAAGCAGATGGATTTGCCCGCAATGTTTCTTGTTCCAAAACTTTCAGGACATCAGCAGGGACACCAGAGCTGCTACAAAATAAAGCATTATCCCGAGCGAATCCGTCAAAGTCTTCCAACAGTCTGCATTGTAGCCTTGTCAAGGATGCAATATCATAACATCCAGTTGAACCAGACTTCCAGTCCATGGCTGTATTCTGTAGAGGCGCCTGATCCACAAATATCGCCTTTTGGATTCTTTCATCCGAGCCAAATAGCTCCAAATAGCTCCAAATGATGGATGCCCCCATGGAGGCTCCCACCACTGTCACATTCTTCAGCTGGAGGGTGACAAGCAGATCACGCAGATCAGATGCCAATCGGGCCACATGAAAGCCATGGGATGGCTTATCCGAATCCCCGTGGTGTCTGAGATCGAATGTCACCACTTTGCAGCTCCGTGCAATCAATCGCACGTTTAGATCCCAATAGTGCCTTGACCCACTCCAGCCATGAATCAACACGACCACAGGTTTCCCCCTGTTATTCCCAGTTACGCTCCCAAAATGTTCATAAAATATCTCTATACCATCATTCGTTCGTATCTTCCCATATGGGGCCCTGTTGAATGGGTGTTGTACGTCTTCCAGTGGGGACTGTGCTGTCTCACCAGCATCGCTCTGATCAATTCCAGCACATCTCTCACCCCCTATATCATCACTCGTATCTAATCCCACTTGTCCCTGGCTCCTAGAAGTATCTCGTCGAGTGATGAGAGAGGAAATGGCGTTCATCAGAATGATTTCTTCAAATTTGGCAGTGTCCAGTACCGTTCAATCTTCACTATGATGTAAACTGCATTCTAATGGTAGATATTGAAATTGATAAGGAATTGCAGAGACGCTGATGCCAAAATCTCATCACACATCGTCATCAGTAATCCTGTCTGGCAACCTTGAGATGGCCATGTACCTGTCACAGAATCCCTCATTTCTTCTATTTACTACAATGGCGCAATTCTAATGCCATCGTTCTGAGATGCCCAATGCAGTGAGAGTATTGGATCACTCGGGAGTAGAAAACCCTCCTCCATTCTCAGACCAGGGTTGCAGATAGTGTCATATTTTTGTCATATTTGGTGTCCCACCAAAGCCCGATTTTGACCGAAAATGTCATATTTCGTGTCATGTTTTTGTCATATTTTTGTGTACGGTCAAAGGGCACCTTTGATGGGCAAATCCTACACATGGGTTTGATCGATCCAAACATCCCTTCATTAGGGCGACTTGATCGGACGGCACGTTATCCATCCAAAGGTTACAGAAATCACTCATTCTAAAATGTTCATTCAACTGCACACCGCCTCAACATGGAATTCCAGGCCTCAAAAGCTGGTAAAATTACTTCATTATAGATCTTGCTGTCATCCCACAACTCACAAGGGATATATTTCAGTCGAAGGCATGAATTCAAATGCTTTGAGTCAAGCCTGGTTCTTGTCTTTGTCTTAGTGAGGTTCATGTGAGCAAACCGGCGCTCATTTTCCACTGTGGTGAATGGTATCGTGAGAATCAACTGACATAGCTTTACAAGCTCAGGACACCTGCTCTCAAGAAGGCCATTCTGTAATAGATAATTGAGAAATTTGATGGGGCCTGACTTCTCCCCACAGCAGGATTTCATGAATGCTTCACTTCTTACTTTAACAATCTCCAGAAAGTCTCTCATCTCAAAATTCACCTGATGCCGGTCAATTGGAGGTTCAATATTGTCTTTGGGCTTTCCAAACAGATCCAGCAACACATCTATTCGATGCAAATATTCCTTCCTTTTGACATCTTTCAGGCTGTCTGTCCTCTCAGCTGATGATTGCTCCTCAACGTACGACGTTGGTGAGAGTATTTTGCATGCGTCAAGAATTTTATCAGACGGGAATCTTGCTTCCAATGCTAACAAGAAGTCCCGTGCAGTCTTCTCCGTCAGATCCACAGCCCTTGTCAGGACCTTCATGAACTTCTCGTTTGCTTTGTTTGGAAACTCCCAATCTTTGGGAGGCAATTTAGCGAGCTCTAGATCAACATTCATATCCTCGTTTAATAGATCCAACATGCTAGCGGCTCTCACTTGCCCCTTGCTCCTTTCATTTGCCAGAATCTGAGATACTTCGCGGTCATACCGATCAAAGTTCAGTACATATTTGTCTTCCATTGTATGGAAGTAGCAATACCATTCTCCCATATCATTTTTCCCAACTGTAAAGGGGTTACCATTCATATAACTTCTGCTGAGGTCTTCCTCTCTAAATAACATTTCAAAGTCAAAGGTCTTGAATGCAGATTTCTCCTCCAGATAGTTCTCTTTGATGTTTCTTGAAGCATCTTCAAGAATGGTCTGCATATCCTGAAAGAAAATGTCCTTTTGTTGGAATTTTTTCATCATCCTACCAAGTGTTTGCAGCAAAGGGAGATACAGAAATATTTCCCAAAGAGTTGTGAAATCAGACAGTCTTCGGAATAATTCACCTGCTTTCACATTAACAGCAGATTCTTTCCTGAAATAACGTAAGATTGCCGGCAAACCATAACAGAAGGATCTAAAAGATGAATCTACAGGCATCCATCGTACATCAATTATTCGCTCTATCTTCTTTGGCTTGAGTCCAACTTCTTCAAAAGAAACATCCTGGTTCCTCATTCTCAATGGTGAATCGCATACGAAATTCCGGACATCTTGGACTAGTTGACAAATTTCTGCAAATGACTTGTTTTTGCTGATAACTTCACAAGCAAGATTGGCTCTGTGTGCAGCACAGGACATTGGCAACAGAAATGGCAGACTCTTCATCATCTTAGCTAGAACTCCATTTTTTCTGCCTTGCATCGTACTGCATCCATCTGCGGCAATAGATACCACTTTTCGTGCAAGATCCTCACGAGACAGGCCTGTGAATTCCTTGAGCCCTTCGAAAACAAGCTCTGCTTGATCATGTGCCTTTGTTCTTTCCTTCATTGGTGCCATAAACAAGAAGAGATGTAAGACTCTTCCTCCTCTCCAGACCTGCATTTCCACGTCCATTTGATCTATCGTGGAATTATCTGTGCTGGCATCAATTGTCAGTGCAATAAAAGAGGATTGAGAGATCAATTCCCGGATTTTTTCTTTCAAAACCTTATCCAGAGCATCAACCATCTCCCAAATAGAATGCCTTGAAGAGTGCTCTTTACTCAGCAGTCCATGGTCACTCTCTGGTAACCACGCCATTAATCGACGAACATTGTTCTCAAATCCATGAACTGAACCATGCTGGGTAATATGCGATAAGATGCTTGTAAGCTGAAAACATTTCTGACGCTTGATCTTTGAAGTGGGATTCTGCAAGCTTTGTTTGACTTTTGTCTGGGTGTCGTTGTTGACCTTAAATGTCTTTTCTGATTTGGAAAAGATCATGAAGTGGTTATGTTTTGATGATTTTTGATGCTGTGCTAGCAATGTCTTCTTCTTTGCAGCATTGACTATCACCATCTTGCCTGTGCCTAATGAGCACCATTCACAGTATTGTTCTTGGCCTGCCACACGCAGCCAAGGAAACTCGGCCATCCAGTGAACATTAATCTTCCTACTCTTCACCGCTCTACTAGAACTTGCACTTGTGTCTGGATCACCACTGAACTTCCGCTTTGAGGCGTCAGTCTGCTGGGAAGACATTTTTGACTTCGCTTCCTCCCAACTCTCAAGGTTTGCTCGAATTGCCCTCTTGGTATCATCGTTGATGCCCTTGCACTCTATTATTTTACCCTGTCTTTGTTTTATTTCTTTTTCACTCAAGATCTCGCAGAAGTCACTTTCACTATTCTCTAGAGGAGAGGAATGTCCCGCCTCGTCGACCCCTGAAGATCCCATTCCTGAGCTAGTTTGGTGTCATCTTTTTACAGATTTTGTCATATTTTGGTGTCATATTGCCAAAAAGTGTCAATTTTCGTGTCATATTTCCTGGCGGAAATGACACCAATTTCAGGAAATGTCATAAAAAATCAAAATATGACACTATCTGCAACCCTGTCTCAGACCCTACTGGGAAAGGCGAGATCCTAGCCAACCCGGGATTCACCGAAAATTAGAATTTAGCCAAGGTTCTCCGACTCAAACGCTCCGCCGCGCGTTTGAAATGGAATAATATACTCATGCAAGGTTCAGAAAAGCGCTAATATTGAGGAAAAGACACGGTGCTGTTTGTTTCGGCGATTCGGGTTCGGGTCCCGGGATTTTGGGTACCCGGCCCCGCTTGTTTACGCAATACTAGGCTTCGATCGAATCATTCACACACATATATATAGTATAATGATTACTTTCCAATGGTAATTTTCGTCGTTCGTCGTTTTCCTGGCCGTTCTACCACTTCAGTTTCAGGCTTGGAAGCCTCAATACCTGGCCCTTTTCCTCCTCCATTTTCCTTCCGCCCTCGCTTGCCTGTCACTGTGCTGTGCTTACCTTTTCCTCTACTATTTAGAATCTCTCTGAAGATTCCCGACATCTGACGAGGGCGTGTGCTCTGTCGAACTGCATTCTCCTTGTTGCTCTTCCCTGTTTTCTTCTTGGTCTTTTCCCTGACATGTTCTTGTGGAGCAACACGGATGAGTGACTGATGCCATCTCAAAGGCTTATTTACTTCTATTATTATTGCTGACAGTTCGTCTTGATATTCTCCCCCAACCCTCTGCAATGGCCCATCATGTGGGAACACTTCAGTTACCATAACAGGCATACGTCCTTCTTCACAAGCACAGTCCCCTCTAGAGCCATCGCACATCACGGAGCCTATCGCTATGTAGTACAAATCATCACCTTCGTGCGATGCTTCAAGTGAAATATTCTTTCTCTTTCCAACAAGCCGTACCTTTGTCGATAAGGGGAATTGTGTGTGTCGTCTCTCTGTTGGCTCATTATCTGGATTGCTGTGCTTCGACGCCTGTGGTCCGTAAAAGGCATCCAAACCTCCAACAGGCACCAGTATTCTCAACAACCGCTCGAAATTCCACCCTTTTGAAGTGCATTTCTTCCTCACCTTTTGTACAATATGTGCCTCTTCACTGGTTGTCACATGGGGCCTTCCAGTAATGCTCTCTGAACCCTCTACAAACGCTTGTTTCCCACTCGAATCGATATTTTTAGTCTCTTTATTATATCTTCCGCTCTTTGCGAGTGCTAATACGACCCGTTTTGCAATATTATTCTGCAATATAGTATGCAACCTTGGTTGGCTGTGCGATCTGCATATTTTGCTGGCAAAGGAACATTCGTACCTCTTTGAGCCATTCGTCGAATGGCTGACTCTGAGCGGTTGCTGAACTTGCACATTCTGCGTCTACTTGACGAGCTCTGCATGCATCCGGATGTGGATCCACAGCTGTAGCACCTACAAGTGCAGGAAGTGGCAATCCACCGACATATGCGGCGTAGGTATCGGCGTCTATTTTCCCCTCCTTTGCTACCTCGAGAAATCGTATCTGAATCTTTAATAATTCAATCATCGAACTGTAGGGGCCGTCCTTGCTACCTATACCGGTGGCAGTTGGGATGGTCGACATCACAGCAGCTGTCCCTTGCCTGGCAATGTTCAACGCAGGTAACACGTTATCAATAGTCACTTATATACGTTTTATAAGGCATTCTCATCACATCCGTGTGTGATACGCACCAGGCAATATCCAGTGTCCAGCGTCAACAACGAATTCGGTTACCCTTGAGGAAAGGCCCGTGGTTGCGTATTCACGCCCTTCGCGGTGGTAAATATATATATATGATACAGATAAATTATTTTATTGCGCCTGGGGTGCTTGAGACAGAGCCAATATGCACTCTGTCAGATGGTAGATCTGCCTCTGGACTTAGTGAAATTTCCCCAGGTCCTCCAGTCCAGCCTTGACCTCCGCGGAGGCTAAATCGACCGCCAAGTACAATCTACATAGGGCTGAGTCCACTGTGGAAACATCGCACTTCAATGTCAATATATTACTTAGTATGTTTAATGGTAATGCGAGAGATTGAATTACACGTCAATGTGCTATGGGTAACTCTGTTTGAAAACCATGGCCAGTGAGGGTGCTCCACATACTGCTACTGACACTGGAGTGCCACCCCCCGTCCCTGATGCGTCCCTGAATAGCAGAAAAAAGAGAATACGCGAGTATTCCTTTCAGTTTCCGTGTGATATATGCGAGGGCCAGCCCCCTATTCCCTATGGGACTGTCAGGAGGCATTTGAATCGATTCAAACAGAAGATCTCAAAATCTATACACAGTGGTGAAAGGACAGAAAGTGCCAGGAAGACTCTTCTCGAATTCAATGATAGAGTCAATGAATTCAATGCAGCTGTCCAGGGTGGGAGTTGGAGGGATATGGCAATAGAGAGGGACTCTGGTGTGGAGCAACAGCAACAGAGTCATGTGGGTATTCAAGACGCGGCATTACAAGAAGAGAATTTTGAAGATTTAAACCCAAAGTATCCAAGAACAAGCTTTCTTGGCTCCAGACATGAGGACAATACATGGATCGCTTGACGAGAAGCCACAGTTCCAGTCCTACCTGGTCCTCAACAAGGGAAGCCTTCGAAACCTGGACCTTTCCAAACTCTATAAAGAGAAGCCCACATAGGCTCTATGCATAATTGTGATCATATATATGAATATGGGAAGCGCCAAGAGCTGTCTCACGTGCAATGGATTGGTTTCCAGGGGTGGCCACACATGGTCTGGCCCAACTTGGACAGACGTTCGCCAAGCCCCCAGAAACGATTCTCGCGAAATGTCACAAAACCCCGAAATTATAAAATTTCAACATATTTTATAATTATATGCCAAAGGAGGAGGACAATGAATCACGGAGCGCGATGGTATTATTCGTCAAACACCCATTTTTGGTACTGAGAGCCTCGCGAGAGCCAATTGGCGGGGTGGTTCGCCAGTGCTGAAAACAATGGTTGCTAATTTCTCACTCGTATGAGCATCTTCGGACTTCAAATTTCGAGAACATATTTATATTATATATAATAATATAATCTAAAACTTTCAGAGGCTAAAACGCTCTGTAGACGAAGAACGAGGATTGGCTAGGATCTCGCCTTTCCCAGTAGGGAGACCAGGATTGAAGGGGGTTCAGTACAAGCATCGAACGAACGAGTATACAATCTCTGGATTTCAACCGTATGTTACGTTGAGAGACACGTATTTGAGTCAAAAATAGAATTATTTGTACTGTTAATAACAGAAAGGGTACAATGCTGACTACTGTAAAGACACCGGTTGGCCGTAGCATGGCCCAGCCTCGGACCAGAACCTCACGGGGCTGTGTCACGGTGAGGTCGCACATGAGAAGGTATGTATTCATGGGTATATAGAACTCGGATGACGCATGATCACTGCGGTGGTGTTACGGCGTCGAGAAAATGAATCAGACCAGGCTGCCGCTCTCTTTGCTTTGGTTGATCCTCATTGGAGAGCGTTTGATCGTTAGTATACTAGAGTAATGATGAATATTAATGGTACCGATCTGGTATGTGGTGCAGTTCTTCTTCGAATCTGTGGGTGCCCACCTCTGAGCGGCAGACAGGCCTCGACAGCAGAGAAGACAACATGATTTGGGCTGGTCAGGGTCCTCCTCCTCCCAGTCCTCTGGTGATTGAGAGATTCCAACAAGTTGTGTCCCAGTTGTTTCAACAGAGGATTGTTAGAATGGGTGGACCGGTTGATGATGACATGGCCAACCTCATCGTCGCTCAGTTGTTGTATTTGGACTCTGTTGATCAGACCAAGGATATCACATTGTATGTGAATTCTCCTGGAGGAAGTGTGACTGCTGGTATGGCAATATTTGATACGATGAGGCATATTCGTCCTGATGTCAGCACTGTCTGTGTTGGTTTGGCTGCATCAATGGGGGCTTTCATTCTGGCCAGCGGTGAGAAGGGGAAGAGGTATTCTCTGCCAAACTCTCGTATCATGATCCATCAGCCTCTTGGAGGGGCCCAGGGTCAGGCAGCAGATATCGAAATTCAGGCAAATGAAATTTTGCACCACAAGCTCACGTTGAATGGATATTTGGCAGAATTCACCGGGCAACCCATGGATCAAATTACCATAGATACAGATAGAGACTTTTTCATGAGCGCTCAAGAAGCTACAGAGTACGGATTGATTGATGCGGTCATCTCAAAGCCTGCATTAGCAGCCATGTAACATGTAGTCGTCCCTTGAATATGTATGTATACCCTTCCCACGTATTCGTGTATCAAAATGCTACAACTTCTTTTACAATCTCACGTCATACACAAAATTAAAATCCTATATCCAAGCCCTTTCCAACGGCGACACCAATGAGTTCCAACAACCCTTTGCCAGCCACAGCCTCAAGGATGAGAAGAGCAAAGAAGCCAATCATGGCTGCCCTACTATTTAAAACCTCAGCATTGTTGACAAAACCAAACTTGGGTGGAGGCACAATTGGAGAACGTGGTGGCTGCGTGACGCCTTTGGGAGGGGTGGCAGCTACAGCTACCCGAAGGTGAGCTCTCTTTCCTTGAACCAGCTTGGTCTCACGCAATGTGGATACATACAGCCTGTTCCCTGGGAGGGTCACATTTCTATGTAAAAGGGATGCCATCGCAAATCTATACTCGTAATAGATACCTGTACACATAGAATGCTACTACTCATTCACCTATCGGGATCAGCAATGAAGGCACCAGGCCTGAGAAAAGAGGCCCTCCTGGCCAGATAACCCTGGCCACGAGTTCTTCCGAATGGAATGCACGCATTTCCCTCCACGTGCATTTGTACAAATATCACATACTATGTTGATCATGTATGCGTACCTTGAGTGTCAAATAAATGCACAATATCAAAATGAAAACCACGGGTGTCAGAGGCACCTAGAGCTGCACTGGAGAATCGTCGCAGTTGGATAGCAAAGCCCAATCGATCTATGCAATAGGTTCATACAATAGTATGGAATGTAATGCAATGGATATGGGTGGATATCCATCACAGATCCAGTGTTTCTGATGAGACCATGTGGACAGCGATTGGGGGCTGATTCACCTTGCATTCGGACCAGATAGGGGGTCTCATTCGGTGATGCGGACTTGGCGGATAGGCGTTTTGGTCGCTCTCCCGTCCCCCCAAACTCATTTAAATTGCATTTTAGGGGATTTCGCGCGCAGGAGAGCGCATTTGATCCGCCCTAGCGTGCGTTTGGGCCGTCCATCGACTGTACCCAGGCTCCCGGTCTCCCGAGCAGAAGCGCTATTTTGGCGACGATCAGGGTTTCGGGGATCTTAAATTTGAATTTCCTGCGATGTCAAACCCATGGATAGGCTCGAACGAGCGCAGGCAGAATGATCCAGTATCTCGACTGTTGGGCACAGGAGACAGGCCTCCCGAGCGGGACCGCAAAGTGAAAGAGTTCAACGAGTACTGCAACAAATACATTGATGAGTTACACAAGGCTTTGACGCGAACGACGGAGCATTTGGTGAACAAGCGCAAGGAACTGTTCGGTGAGGACCACTTTGGGAAGGTGAGAATTCATGATGTGGTGTGTTACGTCCTCCATCCCGATGGGCCCAGCGCCATTTTCAAGACTTCCGCGTTTCATAACGGTTCGTTCTTTGACACCTTGTGTACTTTGAACAGGTGGGTTCCTCGGGGTGCTGCTGACACTGGATTTGGATGAGTGCAGACTTGGTCAATGAGCGCATGGACCAGATCCACAATTTCCTTTGCTCGTGGCAGGAGGTGTATACGACCATGGTTTTCGAGGGAGAAGAGAGATTTTCGGGTCCTATGTCTCACCTTGCTCAGTTGTCGGACCACGAGGCGCTGGCCAAGCTGCTAAGGGATCAGAGGATGAAGTTGGAGGAGGAGGAGCTGCAGAAGTTGAAGAGTGATCAGAGCATACAGACTGCTGTGGGCCTCTTTGGTACGCAGCGCGGCGCATTCTGCCCCTTCATATCCCTATTGATAGCATAATGTGTGTTGGACTCTTCTCTGCAGTGAGTGCGGGACGGGAGAAGGATGAGAGTGTGTCATTTCAGGATCGAGTTCGGCGACTGGGTGTAGTGTTTGGCCTATCTCCGGCTGATATCGAGGGTGAAGCCAAGCGAACGTGGAAGCACGGGGTCACAGAAAGCCTTTATAAAGTTGCTGCTCAGAAATCTGTGGGTTTGGAGTACCACAAGACGATGGCCGAGTGCCCATTGTACAATGAAGCAGCAGCTGGCCAAGAAGACAAGTGTGAGAAGTGCAAGCATGCCAGGATACTTCTGGACTGGCCAGGCCGACTAATGCGTGAATATACTAATCCAAAGAATGGTAGGACAGCATACGAGGCCAAGTATATTCCTTTCATCGCTCCTTCGAAGCTGAGTGTGGTTGCCTCTCAGATGTTGGTCAAGCATTTCAAGGTGGTACTCCCCAGTGTGTGGGCGGAATGCAAGGGCCTGGATCCCGATGCACAACCCCCTGCAGACACTAATAATACCAGTATTCCAGTGGATGTGGAAGCGGCCACGAATGGGGTCGAGGGCGACGTGTACGATTCATTCTGCAGGCCCAGGGTGGCAGTGGTGCATGGGGGTCAATCTTCTCAGGGCGCTGCTGCGGCCACGGACCCAGCAGGGACTCCGCCCGTAGGCGATCGATTAGAGACCATTCTTGAGATGCTCTCGAATGCTCCGCCGGTCAGCAATGACGGAATACCAGGCGGAGGAGGGGGGGATGGGAGGATCCCAGATGGGACATCTTCTCAGGGGCTTCAGGGCGGTGCTGCTGCGGCCACAGGCCCAGCGGGGACACCGCCCGTAGGGGAGCAATTAGAAAATATTCTTGAGGTGCTCTCGAATCCTCCCCCCCTCGGCAATGACGGACATCACGATGGAGGAGAAGGGGAAGGGAGGAGCCCTAGTGGTGGGGAGCAACCTGAAGAGGAGGATTCAGAGGAGGGATCTGCAAGAGAAGCGGGGCAGGTCTTGGCAGGCATCCTTGAAAGAAGACGGCGACCTGCAAGAAATGCAAAGCGCCCTTTCGAGGAAGACTACGTGTTTGAATAGTGCCCATTGCACCAAGGTGGCAGCGCATCCTGGTTTGTCCAGAATTGCAGTTCGGTGATCGAGGAACTGCGTGGTCGTTCGTATGAAAATATTTTTAACATTGTAATTGCACATTTTCAATTGCATTTGTACGTCAAGACGCAACAAGGCGACTGCTGCGGGCACCGAGGTCTGGCGGATTCGAATGGAGAAACATGCGCTGGGTCCATTGCGTCGCAAGCGGCGTGTCCATGCTACTCATACGCGTATAGAAATATTACGATTCATCAATATATATTAATTTTTGTACATATGCGAGACCAGGGAGCAGTACGGCGCCTCGGCACCGTCAGCACGCGAAAGCAGTTCGTTGCCAACTCGAGAAAACATGCCCGCTAGGGGTGCGATAGGGCCATCCAGCGCGCTCAATAGACTTCATATAGATTTACTATACTATTGAGATTATTTGGAAGGCAGGAGAGGGCAAATCTCGGGATTGGGTCCGTGGGCATCTCCCCCAGAACCCTGTTTCGCAGCTCTCAAAGCCGGCCCTGAGGCGTGTGCAAACGCGATCCGGCCGACGTCGACCCTTCCCAAATCGCCCCTCCGCTTGTCATAGGCATTTATATGTTATATGAAGCGTATATCACTGGCGGATTTGGCGAAACGCTGCCGTGGCGAGTCACAAACGCGAGAAACAAGCCAACCACCGACCGAGCGTGGAGGCAGAGTTGGCATCGCCCATCGCCGATTTTCTCTGTTTCTCGCACTTTCGCCAGGTATTTCGCCCATGACATCCATATTCATATCATTTAAAATATATTGAACCCGCTTTGAGGTCGATTTCGTGTACTTGGGAACCAACGGATCGCGTTTGCACACGCCTCAGGGCCGGCTTTGAGAGCTGCGAAACAGGGTTCTGGGGCGAGGTCCTTGGGTCGCTCGTGTCCAAAATGCGTTCCCCGCACGCTACATTCTCCTCATATGATTTTGAAACGTATTAGATGTCTGATGTGGCAGCATCGATGACACATCGTCGCGTATTTCGGACTCCTGTCATGAACAACCTGTCGGAATGGGAGTTGCGGTCAGCGTCGCTGCCGAGACTGCGGCCTCCTGCTCAGCTCGAGGGTGGTTGGGCATGTTGAAAATCCCGTATGTATTCTCATATCCCTGCAGCGATCGTCCCGTGGCGCAGCAGGCAATACCCCGCTTGAGAAAGGCCGAGCAGAATGTGTTCTCTTGGTTGACCTGACCCGCTCGCCCAATCGACTGAATACGGATGTGATCTCCCCAGTCAATTATTAACATATGCTGATTTTCAATGAACGGGCCGTTCATCGGAGCCGTGGCCAGCGCAAGCCTCATCGGAGAGACCGCATGGTCCGATCCGGCAGTTGCAGCGACCTCGCGCATATACGCGGTATCGCTGCTATCCAAGGCATCAAAATGATTTAATGTAATAATTGAAGCATACCGCGGCGATCGAAATGGTCAGGAGACTGCGGACGAGTCCATCGAAAATTTGAATTTTTTCGAATTTCTAGCCAGGTGGCCCTGGCTCGACTTGGCGCCCGCTGGAGGCTATGCTCTCAGGCGGTGACCGTGTTTTGACATACTCTATGGAGTTCATCCCACGGTGGCGGGTCTGGGGGCTGGAATGAGTGGAACAGCTGCCGCACTTGGATGGCCATGTCCCATGGAAGAATACCTGTAGTGGGAGACATGCCACCCCCGAGATTGGCCCATGCGTCGCTCGATCGAGGCCCTTTTTTCACCGGATCATGATTTCACACCCTAGATCGGGTAAATCAAGGAGGTATAGGAAAAGTATGCCGTAACGCTGAAAAAAAACGGCCAAGTTCCCTGTTTCTGGAGGTAGGGCAAGCCTCAAGTAGGCTTCGTCGACCTCCTAAGCCATGGTCCTGGACATATTCTCCCAGCCACCGCATCCATCACAACCAAAACGCTGCATTGTACGTATACACGAGGCAGTGATCCCATGTTGCGCCGAGAAGGCGTGCCACTAGCGCACAACGTCTCCATAGGGTTTTCCCTGCACTGGTGGCATCTTCTTCGTGCATTGGGAGCACCATGCCGAGGAGTTTCGCCGCGAGACCACACTCACAATGATTCATATACGATAGAAAATCGGAAACGCGGCGGTTCTGCACGATTAGGTGCCGCTACACATGCTTGATGCAATGACAGAGTCTACGAGAACAATGTTGTCATTGCATGCTCAACATTCATGGTGCAGAAGCATCAAATCAGATATGAGAGCACATCAAGTGTGCCATGCTCATGTATACATAGTGATAGATACAAGAAAGGTGCGACCTGGTGGAAAACCAAGATGATGGCCATGTTGGGATCAATGTGCCAACAGAAAATGCTAGCAGTTGCATTGCTGCAAGGCCTCACCAAGAGCCATCAACTCCATGTTTTGTGCGAAACGACGAATGGGCAAGTGCTACATCTACTATACATATATACAAATAATACCATACAGATACTCATCAATAGACGCCCCTTGAAGGGACAGCAACCAACAAAGGCTGCCATGTCCATCACCTCTGGGAGTGTGGCCACAGACAGTACACTGATGGCCGCACTCAATCTTCGTCCGAGTCCGACACGTACGCAAACGCATACTCTTCGTTATATTCTGTCTCTATATACCTGGAAGCTTCTCCAGGGCCGTCGCTGGAGGGACTCCAAGCAACCTGTTGCTTTGCTATGCAAGGCCAGCAGCTCACACCTCTTCTCCTCCAAGAGCCTCCTCCTGCACATCGCGCGGGAGATGGACCGCTCATAATCTTTCACCAGCACTTCGAACTCCCACGCCATCCAGCTATATTCGGCAGCGGCTGCGGGGGAACACCTGCAGGTCTGGGGAGTGTTCAACAGCAGGGACACAGACACCGCAGACATGGGTCCAAATGCTATCTCAAGTATTACCACCCTCTCGTATGGACAGGTCAAAGTCTCGACGTGGGCTGGAGACTTCATCACGTCCCTATTGGCGTTCAGCGTGTCTATATGCACCTGCAGGGAGTCCAGTTCTGCTTGGACTTGGCCAATCTCCACATGGAAGGCCTGCTGACACCCTTTTAGCTCCTCCAGAATGAGCTCCTGCTCTTCTAAAGCCCTCGATACACCGTCTTTGTGGGTGTGGAGCAGCACTCCGTACGCGTGGTCGCTCGCATCCCTGTTCATCCATGGATATTCCCCCTCCTTGAGCATGGAGGTGAACATGTCAGCCTGCTGGGGCCCTCCCTCGGGCGTGAACCCCCCAACGTTATCCCTGATGGCTGTCGCTTCTCTCCAGGCATCTTTGATATCCAGGGGTAGGTACTCCAGGTGGGTGCTGTCGTCGCTGTGGGCCTGGGAAGGGCTAGTGGAGAGATACAGCGCCTGGACATTGCAGGCCTCCAGGAAATGGTACGCCACGTAGCACATATCGCCCAATACTCCCATCAACTTAACTTTGGATGCCTGCAAAAATACTAAAAGGATGAGGGGCGATCGTGGGGCTGCCATCAATGCATGCAACAACGCACCTCTTTTGCCTTCCTCAGCCTGCTGCTCATTTCTCTACGTGTCAGGTACTTTTGCTCTTGCAGACGCAGGATCTCCGTCTCTTGAAACACCTCGATGATGTCTCGCTGCTGGAGCGCAGCCTCCATGCCCACAGCCGCAGCTCTGCCACCTTCAAGTTCCAGCCGTTCGCCTGCCAATGGGGGATGCTGTCCTTGGCCCTCTCCATGTCCTCCTCGGCCCTGCGGATATCCGCGGTGATGCTGTTCTTCACGTTCAACTTGATATTCTTCTCCCCCAGCGCCGCCTTCCACACGGGCTTGAAGGAGGCCGCGTGCTGCTGGTAATTGACCAGATAGTCATGCCGCAGCCAAGCCTGCATGAAGTCCACCTCAGGAGACTTGTCCACCGCCCCCTCGCCTGCGAAGGAGGGCTTCGTGGACAGCAACATTTGGATCTGCACGCAGCGTGTCGTGTGAGAGGCCAGTACGCGTTCGGATGGGAGCATGCAACCTACCTTGTCATCCGAGGCACCCTGCTGTTGCCTCATCTTGTTGACAACCGCATTCAACAGTCGACGGGCTTCCGCCTCCCTCGTCGTAGCTCGCATGTAGGCTTCCATCATAAATGGTATCAGTTTGTGCACCTTGGACTCGTTCCACCGAGCCACGATCCGCTCTATGCTCACATGCCTGAAGGAGAGGCTCTGGTACTGCAAGATGTGCCCAGCCTTCCTCATGTGAGCCCACGCGATCTCGGGGGGCTCCCCTGCCCCCAGACCCACCATGTACATGCGCATGTGGCTGTTGTGCCACTGGCATGTGGCGTTGTGGCACGACACATGAAACGGGGGCAAAGGGTAGGCAGTGAGCTTGGCCAGGCTGGCTGCCTCCACCCCACCCCCCCATTTGGCCTCCGCCCAGTCGATGGCGTGCTGCTTGAAGCGACAATTGATATCATACCACATGGTCAAGGGGATTCCGTGCGCCTTGATCACCAACTCCATGAGCTTGGTGCCATAGTTCCAAGTCTCCCCTGCATCATGCACGACCATCATGTCACAAACGGGCACCACGCCCCGAGTCCACGCCATTGCACGCACCTTCAGTCATGTTGATCATTGATAAGCAAAATCCATGACGACAAAATGCCCCCATCACCCCAGTGCGGTCGTGGTGGCGGGACATTTTCCTCTTTTCCGAGTCGGCCTGAAAGACCACGGTGCAGGGTCCCTTCTTCCTCTGAGTCCGCGTCAGGCTGCTTGGATCCCTTCTGAACGCTTCCATCTCGTCGTCTCTCAATAGTTTCAGGCTGATGGGGGGTCTGTGGTCGCTGCTACCCCCTGAGGCACGGTGTGGCAGCCCAAAGTGCCCATCAATGTACATGGAGTGGATGAGGGAGTGGGACCCTCCCAGCAGGCCTCGAATTCGCCACGTCCAGCCCCCCCTCGCGTATCTTGCTCTCCACAATCTTGAGTAAGTATTCTTGGGACCCTCGACACGCTGGGCAGGCGGCAAGGAGGTCGTGGTCCCAGAGGCCTGCATCCTGGCCCTCCCGGTGACTGGATCCATCTTCCATCCCTGCAGCACCGCCTTCTGCAGCCACGGACTGGTCCTCCTCTTCTGATACTGCATTTGAAGGGTATTCTCGGTCCATAGCCGCCGCCTCCAGGTCACGCCTGGCATCTGGGCTGCCCATCCCCAAGGTCAGGATGGTGAACTCATGCAATGCCCTGCTGATGTGCTTCGCCACCGTGTCAGGGGTCAGTTCGATGGCACACCCATTTCTGGAAACTCGTTTCATAAGACTGCGACTGAACGCTGCCACTCCCAGCCGGGGGCAGGCGTCCACAGTGTCTGAGAGGGACATCAGCAGATCCAGAGAATACAGGTACACCTTCTGCCCTGCAGCAACCCTGGACAAGTCCAACGGCTGCATCACGACAGGCAAACACGTCACAAGACATCTGTAAGCAGTCATACAATCAAAGCGGGCGACATCGTACCCGGACAGGCGTGCCAGAGAAGGCTCCCATCTCCAGAGGAGTCACGTGATGTGGGGTGGCCC
>WKLD01000031.1:0-11026 GCA_011316045.1 Picochlorum costavermella | reverse complement strand
CTTTAAACGTATAACTGTTTGGTGGAAATTTTTCTTTCCACAGCTCTATATTTTCAAAGTTATCTAACAGTTCCTCATAATCTTTATCTGTTATTTTAGGAGCATCTTCATTAGGAATAATTTCAGTAAAGTCTGCATTGTAAAGTATCTTATAATAGCGTTTTATACCATTTGCATCTGGAATCTCATAAAAAAACGGACGTTTAAAATTAAGGTTATAACCATAGCAAAAATTTAGAATGATGGTACATGCAATTATATAGGTTTGATCCTCTGGCATGTTTTTCATCTCTAATTCAAAATCTTCACCTGCCGTTTTTAAGATAGATTTAAAACGTTCTGAAGCATTAAACGTAAAATTGTGAAACGGTACCGATGCCGTTTTTATTTCGTTTTTTGTAAGTATAGGACTGAAAGTGTCTTGTAGAATTCCCTCTATTTCCTTTTCTAAATCTACAAATACCGAGAAATCACTAAATCCTTCTCTTAGTATTGGGTTTTCTTCTGCTATTTTGAGTACACGACGTGCATTAGAAGCAATAAAATCGTTATCAGTCTTAATTAATTCTTCGTACTGATTTAATAATTTATTGAAACTAACCTTTAAAACAAAAGGTGATTCTATGTTGTCATTAATGTCCAAACTGTAGTTGTATAAAGTAAGCAAAGTTACAAATATTTAAAATAGTCGTTTAGTTTAAGACTACCTTACAATCAGTTTGTTACAATAAGAAATGTTAAATGGCACTAGAATCCTAGTTGACCGTAGGTCCAATTAGACCCGTCACTTACAAAAATCAAGGTTTTTGTTATGTCACCACCATCTCCTGCAGCATCTGGAGTCATAATAACTGGAGCCGCTGTGGCAACTCTACTATCGCCAGAAAAAAACTGCCCGCCAAAACTATATATC
This sequence comes from Picochlorum costavermella, assembly GCA_011316045.1. NCBI lineage: Eukaryota > Viridiplantae > Chlorophyta > Trebouxiophyceae > Picochlorum > Picochlorum costavermella. The sequence goes on along the minus strand of WKLD01000031.1, from coordinate 10,113 downwards.
TGCGCATTTTCAGTATCAGATATGTTTCTAGCAATATATATTCTGCCAGGTACAGTTGTAGCATCAGGCAGAATAAACTCTAAGTTTCCAGATGTAGGAGTTAAATTTAAATAAATACCGTCATCAATTGGAGTGGCTGATCCACCTGGCCCACCATTATAACCAACAACTTTTAAAGATAAGTTTCCATTAATGTCTAGTGTGCTCTTTGGGTCTTGTGTATTGATCCCAACACCATCTACTTGAGCATTCAAGCAAAACGTAAATATTAAACATATGAGGGTTACTATATTTTTCATAGGGATTAAAAAATTAGTTGTTTTTCTTTTTCAAACTTATGGCAAAGCCACCTCCTTCGGCAAGTTTAATTGATAGCTTATTACCTTTTTTAAGTTCCATTTTTTCTATTTCTATATCCAATGGGTTATCATTCCAATGGGCTTCTTTGCCATCTTTATAGATTGTAGCGTCGTACGTTTGGTCTTCATCCAGAAAGTCGAAAGTCAACTCATGAGTTATTGAATTTTCATCCGTTATGCCGCCAACAAACCAGTTACCTGTTTCACGCTCTTTTCTTGCAATAGTCACATAATCTCCAACTTTACCGTTCAGCACTTTAGTTTCCTCCCAATCCACACCAACATCTCTGATAAACTGCAAAGGTTCTGGGTTAGCTTCGTAATGTTCCACTAAATCTGCTGCCATTTGCACAGGGCTATAAATAACTACATATAAAGCTAGTTGCTGGGCAATTGTAGTATTGACCTGATTATCTTTTTTGAACTCATCAAATTTTATATTGAATATACCAGGCGTGTAATCTATTGGGCCAGACAACATTCTGGTAAAGGCCACTATTGGCAAATGCTCTGGTGGATTGCCACCATCTTCTGCCCAAGCGTTAAACTCCTGACCTCGCAAACCTTCTCTCGAAATTATATTAGGATAGGTTCTTCGCAGTCCTGTGGCTTTAATCGGTTCGTGTGCATTAACGGCAACTTCGTATTTAGCGGCTTTTATTGCTGCGTTGTTGTAATGATTAACCATATACTGTCCGTGATGGTATTCGCCTTTTGGTAAAATCTTACCTACATAACCCGATTTAACGGCATGCATACCATATTTCTGCATTAAGGCGTACGCTGTGTCTTGCTGTTTTTCATAGGTTTCAGTAGCTGCTGAAGTTTCGTGGTGCATTATAATTTCTACACCTTTTTCCTTGGCATAACGAGTTACTTCATCAATATCATAATCTGGATATGGTGTTACAAAATCGAAAACACCTTCACGATCTTCAAAACCAATCCAATGTTCCCAACCTGTATTCCAGCCTTCGACCAAAACACCTCCAATATTGTTTTTTGCTGAAAAATCAATAAAACGTTTTACATTTCCGGTTGTTGCTCCATGTGTTCCGTTAGATTTCCCTGGGTCTGTCCACGTATTCATATCTTGAGTCATTCCATAATCCCAAGAGGACTTACCCAAGTGCATTTCCCACCAAACGCCAGTATATTTCATGGGCTTAAACCATGACACATCACCTAGTTTGTTAGGTTCATTTAAATTGACAATGAGTTTAGACTCAATTAAATCTGGTGCATTATCTGTAATTTGAAGGGTTCGCCATGGTGTATGGAATGGCAAGCTTCGCTTTACCTTATAATCTGTATTTTCAGAACCTACTAGATTACTCTTTAGGTTAAGGTTTTCAGTATCGACCTTTAAAGTCATTCCAGAATAATCTACTAATGCCGCTTCATGAAAACTTAAATGCGTATTATCATCACCAACCATGGTTACTGGTGTATTTACAGCATTTTCTGGAATATAGGTTTGTGCCAAATTCACATGACCTACATATTTTAAAGCATCAATTTCTGATAACTTTGTAGTGCTATACAAATGCTCATAGATATCCCAATCACCAGAAATCCAAAAGGTATTGTAGTCTTTTGTGAGGTTGAATTCTGTATGCTCATCTTTAATTAATGCTTCTGTCCATCCTTCTTGCTCTGGGAATTCGTATCTAAAACCAATGCCATCATCGTAAACTCTAAAAACGATGTTTAATTTTCGTTTTGGTTCTGAAGTTTCCTGTAGTTCTACTTTTAATTCATTATAATGATTAACCACATCGACTTGTTCTCCCCAAGGCATTTGCCAGGTTTCGTTGAAGGAATTTGTGGCTGTAGTTATAATTTTTAAATCATCTTTTAAAGCTTCAGCATTTGTAAATTCGAAACCCAAATACGAAGTATCTACAACCGTTTTATTGTTGAACGTCACCTGATAGAAAGGCTCTCCTTCAGCATTTAGATTAAAACTTACCTTAAGATTAGATTGTGGTGATTCCACATCTAGAATCATACTGTCATTCTTACAAGAAAATGAGAGCATTATAATTAAAACAACAAGAAATTTACATTTCATAATTCTACTTTTTCTCTAACAATACCATATTATATTCTGAACTAACAACAGCTTTGCCATCAGTCACTTTAATATCTTGACCTGAATATGCATCATGCAGTTTATCTCCTTCTTCAAACACCTTAGAGACATCTAATACTTTTTGTCCTTTTTTAAGATCCATACCAATTACAACAAGGTCGTTAAAATGGTCTGTGGACAAACTTCTATAAAATAAATACGGAGTTTCTGTTATCATTTGATGTATACCAGCACCTACTGCAGGGTGATTTGCTCTAAACTGCCCTAATTTTTGCCAATGTTCCAAGACTTCTTTCGTTCTTGGTTGATTTGCTATAGAATCCCAATTCATAAATGAACGCAATGTTGCATCTCCTACCGTGCCTTCCACAATTAATGATCTTGCCGACTCGTCTCCATAATAGACTTGCGAAGTGCCTGGTGATAACAATAATTTATTAGCAGTTTCATAGGGCTTTTGTCTTGAGGCATCAAAAGGACTTCCGTCATCATGTGAACTTAGATAGTTCATAGTCCCAAAGTTCTCTAACTCGTTATTCAACACCTCAGAATAGCGTTTAAAAAGAGGTTCGTAATCCATTTCTTTAGAATTCCATTTGAATTCAAAATTGATAAGACTATGAAAGCTTTCAGGTTCAAAATAATTTACTTTTTTGTCACCAAAATCAAACATTTGACCTCCACTGATACCATAGTTATAAACTTCCCCAACCAAATAGAAGTTATTGTCATCCAACACCTTATCTGGATTATTCTTTTTATACTCATTAAAGGCATAGTCACACTCTTTTCTGAACTCTTGCCACACGTGTTCTTCGGTATGTTTTACGGTATCTACTCTATACCCATCAACACCGAATTCTGTGATGTAATCCGTTAGCCATTTCATAATGTAAAAACGTGGTGCTCTAGGATGTCCTGTTCGTTCAAAAAAAGCATCGAGTTCTTTTACTTCTTCTTCATAACGCCCTTCTGCTTTCCATTTTTCCACCAATTGAGGTGGTAACTCTACATCCTCGTTACTTTCGGTTTTTATATCTGGTAAATTGGCGACCAATGTACAGGTCACTGTATTTTCATAATTATCATATTTGCATTGTGGGTCAGTCCTTACCCACTCATCTGGCCAAACTGGATCTTTTTCCGTTACTGGTCCTGTGTGATTTATCACGGCATCTAAAACAATACGAATGCCTTTGGCATGCGCCTCTTTTACTAACTCTTGTAAATCTTCCTTAGTACCATAGTTAGGGTCTATTTTAGTCCAGTCTTTTGCCCAATAGCCATGAAAACCGTAGGTCACTCCTGTGCCTTCATCTGTACCTCCGTGAATTTGCTCTACGATTGGTGTCATCCAAATAGCATTGATTCCTAAATCTGTGAAATAACCTTCTTTTACTTTTTGGGTTATACCTTTAATGTCTCCACCTTCGAAGCCACGAAGTTTACCTGTTTCTTTAGTTCTACCAAAGTTGACATCATTGGATGTGTCTCCATTATTAAAACGGTCGGTTAGCAAAAAATAAAGATTGGCACCTTCCCATACAAATGGTGAATCTTGCTGTAAGCTTTCTTTTTCCAGTGCTATAGCGACATCCGAATCCGTATTATTTTTACAATTAAGAAACGTTAGTGCGATTAGTAAAACCCAAATTGTTTTCTTCATAGTTTATTTTATTAAAATCTTGTATTCCCAAGGGCCCATAGTAAAAGCATCTCCCTTCAATTCAATTTTTTCATTAGCCATATAATCTAAATACATACCTCCAGGTACAGCTATTTTATTTACTTCATCAGAAAAATTACCAATGAATAAAATAGTTTCATCATTTTTAGAACGCTCAAACATTAATATATCTTTTTCCGAGTCTAAACGCTTATACGAAGCCGCATTTTTGCCACCATGTAAGGCTGGGTTTGTATTTTTGAGTTTACCTAGTTTTTTGAGCAAATCCCAGCTATCTCCTTTTGTTTTAGGGATGGAATCCTTTTCAAAAAACTTTAATCTATAATCCATATCATATTCTTGACCTGAATAAATCAACGGCATACCTTTTAAAGTAAAGCTCAATGCAGTCATAAGCTCTGAGGCGTCTCCCATGCGTTCTTTTATAGTACCATTCCATGAGTTTTCATCGTGGTTGGTTACAAAATTCATTAAGATATCATCGTCATCATAGTCTTTTGAAATTTTTTGAATATAGGCTTCGTAATCTTCTAAATTCTTTTCGCCTTTAGCCAATCCATTAAGTAGATGGTGGCCATCCCAAGCATAGGCCATATCAAATAAATTACCATCCAATAATTCTGGTTCCCAGGCTTCAGCCAACATAAAAATATCTTTCTTTTCTCTTAATTGAGGTACGGCTTGTTGCCAAAAATCAAGAGGTACAGAACCGGCTACATCGCATCTAAAGCCATCGACTCCTTCTTCGGTTATCCAGTAAGACATGTCTTCAATCATTTCTTTTCGCATGTCTTGGTTATCGTAGTTTAAATCTGCGACATCTGTCCAATCTGTTCCTTTAGGATGAATGACTTCACCATCTTCGTTTTGTGTGTAGTATTCTGGATTTGTTTTTAACCACTCATGATCCCAACCTGTATGATTTGGCACCCAATCCAATATGACATAAATACCATTATCGTGAGCAGTTTTAACCAATTCTCTAAAATCTTCTTTGGTACCAAATTCTGGGTTAATCTCAGTAAAATCAGTTACAGCATAATAGCTCCCTAAATATTTTGAGCGCTCTTCTTCTGGAAATTCTGAAGCAAACTTGCTATCTGGTCCTCCTGTGGCTTTACGTTTAGTTTCTGAAATGGGAAATACTGGCATTAACCAAATGATTTTTACACCCAATTCCCTTAACTGAGGAATATCTTTAGTGAATTCATCAAACGTGCCTTCTGGTGAATATTGACGAATATTAGCTTCGTAAATCACGGCTGTTTCCATATCTGAAGTGGAAATTGGTGTAAATTCCTCTTTAATAGTTTCCTCTACTTTGATGTCTTCTTTTTTCTCTGATTTACATGCTACAAATACTAGTAGCATACAGATTATTAATGCAAAGTTTTTCATCTTGTTTTATTTTTTAAGTTTTATTTTTATTTCTTTTTGGGTTATCGCTTCCCAATTAATCGGTAGGGTTAAGGTTTTTGTTTTCGAATTCCATTTTACATCAACTTTTTTACCATCAACCTTAATATACTTTGGTTCGTTTTGAATATTGTGGACTGTAAAATCAATTGACTTATCACTAGACTTTAAATTTCCACCATAATCATTACTGATTTCAAACTCAAATTCAAATTTTAAATTAGATCCTTTATAAAGAGATTCAAATTTCATGAGTTCATAATTACCATTTATAATGGCGCTAGGATCAGAACCGTTATCGTTAAACAGTAGTCGTTTATTTTCAGGAGACACCTCATCAAAATAATAGTGTAGTTCTATTTCACTACTGTTATATTCTGAAGTCGATTGCGCCACCTTGGTTAATGGTATAAAAGCTCCTGCCCTAACATAAGTTGGGATATAGGCTGGATGTGTTTTAACCATCATAGTTTGCCCGCCTTCAATGATTTCATCAGTTTCTATATTAAACCAGTTTGACGTTTTCGGAAAACAAACCTCTTGTTCTGTTTTACCAGCTTCTAAAACTGGTGCTACCAGAATATCATTTCCCCATAAATAGGTTTTTGAATAGCTAAATAATTTAGGATTATCAGGTTCTTCAAAAAATAAAGGTCGCATTAATGGTTTGCCATATAAATGATTTTCGTACATCAAATTATAATTATACGGCAACATGCGATAGCGCATTTGAATCGCAAACTTCGCTAAGCGTTTTGCTTTCTCACTTCTAAATATAGGTTCGCTAGGCACATCTTCTTGTGCATGTGGTCTAAAAATTGGGTTAAATACTCCGTATTGCAACCATCTCACATATAACTCATCATCGAGGTTTGCACCTGCAAAGCCTCCTAAATCAGAATGCATATAAGCCAGACCTTGCATGCCCATTTGTAGTGCAATTTCAGGTTGAGATTGTAATCCTCCCCAAGTTCTGTTGACGTCACCAGACCATGGCACCGTGCCGTAACGCTGACTACCAGAATAACCTGCTCGCATTAAGATGAATGGTCTTTTATTTGGATTGGCTTCTAGACTGGCTTCATACACTAATTTTGCCCAATCGTGTCCGTAAATATTATGGACTTCTGAGGCCGAACCTGTATGGTGCTGTACCCAATTAGGATGCACTTCGGGTTCTCCCAAATCTCCCCAAAATCCATTGACACCCATATTAGCCAATTCCTTGTAAATATTTTTAAACCATTGCTCCCCTTTTGGGTTATAAATATCTATGATTCCTGTATTACCGAAATAGAAATCGTATTTGGCTGGGTTTCCAATAGAGTCTTTAGCTAAAATATCTTCTTCGACAGCTTCGTCCCATCGGTTAGAAGTGGTTAATACAAAAGGTTCTGTGATAAGGATCGTTTCGACGTTTTTAGATTGCAAATTCTTAATCATCTGTTTTGGATTTGGAAATGAATCCCTTAAAAACTCAAGATTTCCCATGGTTCCCTTTAGGTCTTTACCAAACCAATACAAATCCAAAATAATGGCATCAACGGGAATCTCTTCTTCCCTAAATTTATCAATCGTCATCTCAACTTCTTCTTGGGAATGATAGCCAAATCTGCTTGAAAAATTACCCAAAGCCCAACGTGGTAGCATAGGTTGTTTGCCTGTTAAATTGGTGTAGTTTTTCATGATGTCATACCATGTATCGCCAACAATGACTTGATAGGTTTTGCGACCAGAAACAGTTTCGTAAGTTAAGGTATTATCACCTTCACTATCTAAATCTAAATAGCCAATTGGTGCGTTGTCAAAATGAATCATGTACTTATTCGAAGACAATACAATTGGCATGGTGTAGTTCATCAATTGAGATTCGGTTTCGTAACCGTAATGTGCTCTATTGAATAAGGGTAAACGATGTCCTCTACGATTCATACCTAATGCTCTTGCACCTCCGCCATAAAGCACTTCATCTTTTGATAGGCTGAATTCTATTTTTTCGGTAGAATCTGCAACAATATTGCCTTTTACCATCTCCATTGGCTCGTGCTCGCTTTTGTAGTAGCCTCGTTTTTCGGATGTGATGAGTTGTTCCTTGTAGTAATATGAGATTTGGAATGGGCTTTTGGTGACAACTACATATAAACCGTTACGTGCTTTTATCAAAACGTCTTTAGCTCTTTCTGTAATATCAATTGTTGAACTTTTCGGTTTTGCCACAACGGCATGCGATTCTGTATTTAAATCTTCACCATTGGGCACAAATGTTGTTTCAACAATATTTGACGCATATGGTTTAATGATGTAATAACCGTCATTCACCTCAACCTTTACATATAACTCTTCAATTTGAGCGCTTTTAAAAATACGCTCAGCATTCTGCGCAGTGATTGAAACTGTAAAAAGTATAAACGCTATGTATAGTATGCTTTGCTTCATAGTAAATTTTAAAGACCTCACAGATTTAAACCTTTCCATGAGGTCTTAGGTTGCTATTAATCCAAATCATTCCCTAATAAGAATATTAAGGGTTGATCTAGGCGTTTATTCCAAGAATTCTCTGAATGGTCAGTGTCTTTAAAAAATAAGTTCTTAGAATCTTTATCTGTATAACCTTTTGCTTTTAATATCTCATCTACTCTAGGTGCATATTGTGGGTAATGCTGGTCTAGGGTTTTGTTGCCGTAATCAAAATACAACTTATGATTTCCTGCTTTTGGTAAATTAGTTTCGATATATTGAAAAATAGCATCAGGATAAGGGTTCTTTTCCATTGGCATAGCACCAACCCAATGGGTTGATAAACATGCTGCTCCACCGAAAACTTCAGGATATTCGGAAATAGCATACATTGACATTAAACCTCCCATACTTGAACCCATAACAAAAGTATGTTCTCTATTTGTATGAACAGGATAAGCAAAATCTATTTGTGGCTTTAATTCTTCGACTATAAATCTTAAGTAATTGTCACCATTGAGTTTTATATTCTTTTTACCAGCTATGTCTGCAAGAGAATCTTTTACACTTTCGTCTATAAAGTTAATTGCCTTCTCAGGAAACAAATCTTGCCAACGGATGCTAGGAATATTGTGGATAGCTACCACTATAAAATCCTGAACCTTTTCTTCTTCCATAAGTTTAGTTGCCCATTCATCAACTTTCCATTCTTGTTTGTTCCAAGATGTGGTACTATCAAATAACATTTGCCCATCGTGCATATAGAGGACGCTATATTTTTTATCTCTGGTGTAATCTTTAGGTAACCAAATATCTACCGGTCGTGGTGTTATATATTTTGAAGGAAAACTATCTACTCTAATTAAGGAACCTGCATAAAGCTCTACCTTGTCTAACTTTTCAAAAGTGTAGGTTTTACTTGGCACGTTAGATTCAAAATCGACATCAGTTGTTTTCTTCTCGTTTTTACAAGACATTATCATTAATAGGACTAAAACATAAATGGTATTTTTCATCTTTATAGTTTTGTCGATAAGATTATGCTTCCTTTTTCATTCAACTTTATACTATCTCCCCAAACCATGGTCTCTCCAGTAATCACATTCTTTAATGTCTTTCCTTTTAGACCCATTTCTTCGTGATAGTTTAAATCAATTTCAATTGGTTCTTCATTTTTGTTAATGATGTGCACTACGGTTTCATTACCATGTGTTCTGTATAAGAAATATGTTCCTTCGAATGGTGCAAAGTGTTTTGTTTCGCCTTCATGAATGGCTTTACTGTCCTTTCTGTAGTTGAGCATCTTTTTAAGAAAGTTCTGCATATCTTTTTGTTCGGCATTTAGACCTTCGCCTGTAAACGCATTCACAGTATCTCCTTGCCAACCTCCAGGAAAATCTGTTCTAATTAACCCATGATCGCCTGGATTATCAAAATCGTCCATTAAGATTTCTGTACCATAATAAATCTGAGGAATTCTTGGCAACATTAATAAGTAACTCAATGCCATTTTGGTGTTTACTGCATCCCCTTTCAGTTCTGTATAAACACGGCTCTTGTCATGATTATCTAGAAATGCCATGATATCTTTTGGTGAGGTATAGGCAAAATCATTTGCTAAACCTTCGTACATTTTAACAAGACCTTTATCCCAAGATTCTTCTTCGTTTAATGCATCAATAATATGTTTTTGCATCGCAAAATCCATTGATGATTTTAAGTTAGAATCGTAACCATCTTTATTTTCATGACCTTCTTGCCAATATGCTATTAAAAGCGGATTGTAACTCCACTCCTCTCCAACAATACTAAAATTAGGATACTCAGTCATAATTGCACCTGCCCAATCACTCATAAATGCTTTATCTGGATATGGATAGGTATCTTGACGAATTCCGCCAAGCCTAAAGTTTCTACCCACCAAATACTATTTTGAATGATGTAATTTGCCAATAAAACGGATTCCGTTGATTTAAATCTGGCATATCTGGTACAAACCAACCTTGAGACATGCCATCATTATCTATTTTTGCTGCATAAGGATCTTGATTTGTAGTTCGTCTATGATTAGACATTTTTAGTTGTTTCTCTATTCCAAT
>WKLD01000030.1:0-12737 GCA_011316045.1 Picochlorum costavermella | reverse complement strand
CAAAAAACTGGTATTTTCTGTTCCAAGCGGCAATTACGGAAATATATGTGCAGGAATGATGGCACAAAAATTAGGATTACCAATTCATCATTTCGTAACTGGCACCAATGCCAACAACATAGTGCCAAACTATTTGGAAACTGGTAAATACCTAGCAAAACAATCAGTACAGACGATTTCCAATGCTATGGATGTTGGTGACCCAAGCAATTTCATCCGAATAAAAGAATTGCACAACAATAATTTTGAAACACTGCGCAATAATCTTTCGGGTTACAGTTATTCAGACGCAGAAACAACGGAATCTATTGAGAACCTATATTCAAAATTTAATTATATCGCAGATCCTCACGGCGCTATAGGATATTTAGCACTAAAGGCTTATTTGAAAGACAAAACCCATACTCTGGGAGTGTTTTTAGAAACCGCACATCCAATAAAATTTTTAGATGTTATGCCTAAAATCATTGCTAAAGAAATTAAAATGCCACCTCAGATCGAAGCTGTTCTAAACAAGGATAAGAAACGGATTAAAATATCCAATTACAATCAATTAAAATCATATTTGTTGAGCTAAACAAAGTAATTATGAGTCTTAAAGTAAATATTCCAAAAGAATTTCAAATTGAGAAACCACTACACCAGGAGACCTATTTGGTTAATGGTGAATTACGAATATGGAGAGGACAAACTTCAGAAGTGTATTCTACGATTTCATCAACTGATGACTATAAACCAACACTGTTGGGTACTATCCCAACCTTAGGAAAAAAAGAAGCAATTAGTGCGTTGGACGCTGCGGTTAATGCTTATGACAATGGTCAAGGTTTATGGCCTACAATGAAGGTTGAAGACAGGATTGCTTGTATGGAAAAGTTTGTATCACAAATGAAAACCAAACGAGAGGAAGTGGTTAAGCTTTTAATGTGGGAAATTGGTAAAAACCTGCCAGACTCTCAAAAGGAATTTGATAGAACGGTAGAATATATATACGATACAATTGAAGATTACAAACAAATGGATCGCGATAGTGCAAAGTTTCATAAACATGATGGAGTTAGAGCACATATAAGAAGAGGGCCATTAGGTGTTGTATTGTGCTTAGGACCTTATAATTACCCCTTAAATGAAACCTTCGCTTTATTGATTCCAGCTATCATAATGGGAAACACCACAATTTTTAAACCAGCTAAACATGGTGTATTGTTATTGTCTCCGTTATTAGAGGCGTTTCAAAATAGTTTTCCAAAAGGAGTGGTGAATATTTTATATGGAAGAGGAAGAACAGTGGCCGCACCAATTATGCAAACCGGTAAAGTTGATGTCTTGGCTTTAATAGGAAACAGTAAATCTGCTAACGCGTTGCAAAACCAACATCCAAAAAGTAACAGATTGCGTTTGGTGTTAGGTTTGGAGGCTAAAAATCCTGCAATTGTTTTACCTGATGCAGACTTGGATCTTGCAATTACCGAATGTATTGCAGGTACCACATCATTTAACGGCCAACGCTGTACAGCATTGAAAGTGCTCTATGTGCATGAGGATATTGTGGAGGAATTCAACAAGAGATTTTCAGCAAAAGTAGATGTACTTAAGTTTGGAAACCCATGGGAGGAAGGTGTAAAACTTACGCCTTTACCAGAACCAGACAAACCTGCTTATATTCAGGGCTTAATAGATGATGCTCTTGCGAAAGGTGCTACAATTATCAATGAAAAAGGTGGAGAAACTAGTGAAAATTATATTTTTCCCGCTGTACTTTATCCAGTGTCAAAGGATATGAGAGTATTTCAAGAAGAGCAATTTGGACCAGTAATTCCCGTAATTTCATTTAGTGATATCGAAGAGCCTTTGGATGATATGGCAGAATCTAATTACGGACAGCAAGTCAGCTTATTTGGTAAAGATGTTAATACATTGGCGCCATTAATTGACACTTTGGTGAATCTTGTTTGTAGAGTTAATCTCAATAGTTCTTGTCAGCGTGGACCAGATGTTTATCCGTTTACAGGTCGAAAGGATTCTGCAGTAGCAACGTTAAGCGTTCATGATGCATTACGTTCGTTCTCCATAAGAACGTTTGTGGCTTCAAAAGACAATGCCTATAATAATGAGATTTTACAAGATTTGTTGGATTCTAAAGCCTCAAACTTTGTTAACACGGATTATATATTGTAAACGAAACCAATGTGATTGCTGCGGCACCATAAGTAATAAAAAAAGCATCTTAAACAAGATGCTTTAAATATTGCCACCAGAATTAATCCCCTAACCCTAAAACTAGCGACTTTTCTTAATTTTATATTCTCGGTAAATCATTGTCATCTTTTAACGGCAAATTGGATTCCCCCATTAAATAGGCATCGACGTGATGAGCGGCTTGGCGGCCTTCTGAAATTGCCCAAACAATTAAGGACTGCCCTCTACGCATATCACCAGCAGCAAAAATGCCAGGTACATTAGTTGCATAATCCTTTGTTGATGCTTCAATATTGGTTCTAAAATCCATATTGAGACCAAACTGGTCTGCAAGCGTTTTTTCTGAGCCTGTAAAACCAAGTGCTAATAAGGCCAACTCACATTTCCATTCTTTTTCTGTGCCTTCAATTTCTTTCAGTTGTGGACGCTCACTTGGTTTAAAAATCCATTCTACCTCAACAGTTTTCAACCCTTTTAGATGACCATTTTTATCTCCTAAAAATTCTTTGGTCGAAATACTAAAAAAGCGTTCTACACCTTCTTGATGAGACGATGTTGTCTTTAATTTCATTGGCCAATAAGGCCAAGGCTGATGTGCTGGGCGACCTTCTGTTGGCTTGCTTAAAATTTCAAAATTGGTAACCGATTTCGCTCCGTGCCGATTTGAGGTTCCAATACAATCACTTCCTGTATCTCCTCCTCCTATAACAATTACATTTTTATCTTTTGCCGAAATAATATCTTCAAAATCCTTTAGGCCATCCACATATTCATTGTTCTGTTTTAGAAAATCCATGGCTTGAACAACACCTTCTAAATCGGCTCCAGGAATTGGGATCTGTCGCCTTACAGTTGCTCCTCCACATAACACTATAGAATCAAACTCATCTTTCAACCTATTGGCATCAATATTTCCACCAACATGAGCATTGGTTTTAAAGGAAATACCCTCTTCTTCTAGTACTTTAAGGCGTCTGTCGATGATATGTTTTTCCATCTTAAAATCAGGAATGCCATAACGTAATAAGCCACCGATCTTTTCGTCGCGTTCAAAAACGGTAACCGAATGACCTGCTCTATTCAATTGCTGAGCAGCTGCTAATCCTGCTGGTCCAGAACCAACAACGGCCACAGTTTTACCAGTTCTTGTTTTGGGAGGTTGCGCAGTAATCCAACCTTCAGAAAAAGCTTGTTCAACAATATTTTTTTCGATGTTTTCTATGGTTACAGGATCTTCATTAATACCTAACACACATGCTTCCTCGCAAGGCGCAGGACATAAGCGACCCGTAAATTCTGGGAAATTATTGGTTTTGTGTAAAATCTCTGCAGCTTCTTTCCACTTGCCTTTGTAAACTTTGTCGTTAAAATCTGGGATTAAATTTCCAAGCGGACAGCCACTATGGCAAAATGGAATACCACAATCCATACAACGTGCACCTTGATTTTTCAACTTTTTTTCTTCAAGCGGAACGGTGAACTCCTTATAATTTGTAACGCGCTCTTGTGGCTTTACATAACTTTCGTTCTCTCGCTTATACTCTAAAAATCCTGTTATCTTTCCCATAATCTAAGCAGTTTCTAATAGTTTTTGTTCTAATCTCAACAAAGCTTGTCTATATTCCTCAGGAAGTACTTTCTTAAATTTTGACAAACTATTTTTCCAGTCATCTAAAAGTCGTCTTGCTAAAGGGCTTCCTGTCGCCAGGAAATGATTTTCAATCAATTGCTCCAACTGTACTTGATCTTCAATACTCTCAACAGGGTCAATGTTTAAATCTGCTCCATTGCAGTATTGCTCAAATGTGTTATCGCTATCCAATACATAAGCGATACCACCACTCATTCCAGCACCAAAATTTCGACCTACTTTTCCTAAAATAACAGCAACACCACCAGTCATGTACTCACAACCATGGTCTCCGATGCCTTCTACAACGGCTTTGGCACCAGAGTTTCTCACGCAAAATCGTTCACCAGCTTTACCATTGATGTAAACCTCACCAGAAGTTGCTCCATAAAGTGTCACGTTTCCGGTAATAATATTGTCTTCAGGAATGATGGTGCATTTTTCAGGTACCTTTATGATTAGCTTTCCACCAGAAAGCCCTTTTCCTAAATAATCGTTTGTGTTTCCATGCACCGTAAATCTTAGTCCTTTAGTTGCAAAGGCACCAAAACTCTGACCAGCTGAACCAGTGAAATCTATATTTATAGTGTCTTCTGGTAAACCATCGGCACCATAAATTTTTGAAATTTCGTTACTAACTATAGCTCCAACAGCTCTGTCTATATTGGTGATTGAAAGTTCCAGTTGTGTTTTTTGTCGTCTGAATAAAGCCTGATGTGCCTGCTTTATAATTTGAAAATCGAGATGTGATTCGAGAGCATGGTCTTGTAGCTCTGTATGATATAACTTCACATCTTCAGCTACTTTAACTTTATGTAGAATTGGAGTTAAATCAATACCTGATGCTTTGTAGTGCTCAATAGCTTTGTTGCGATTTAGCTTTTGCACTTGACCAACCATTTCATTAACGGTTCTAAAACCAAGCTTTGCCATAATTTCTCGTAATTCTTGAGCAACGAAATACATGTAATTGACTACATGCTCTGGTTTACCTTTAAACTTTTTACGCAACTCTGGATTTTGTGTAGCAATGCCAACAGGACAAGTGTTAAGATGACACACTCTCATCATAATACAACCTGAAGCGACAAGTGGTGCTGTGGCAAAACCAAATTCTTCTGCACCTAACAAGCAAGCAATGGCTACATCTCGACCAGTTTTTAATTGACCGTCACATTCTAATACGATTCGGTTTCTAAGGTTATTCATAACCAACGTTTGCTGTGCTTCTGCAATACCAAGCTCCCATGGTAAGCCAGCATGTCGTAATGAAGTTAATGGTGAAGCACCTGTCCCACCATCGAAACCAGAGATTAAGACTACATCTGCCTTGGCTTTAGCTACACCAGCAGCGACTGTGCCAACACCAACTTCTGATACTAATTTCACATTGATTCTTGCGTCTCTATTGGCGCATTTCACATCGTAAATTAATTGTGATAAATCCTCAATGGAATAAATATCGTGATGAGGTGGTGGAGAAATTAATCCAACGTAAGGTGTGGAATTTCTAGTTTTGGCGATTTCAGGATTTACTTTTGGTCCAGGTAACTGACCACCTTCACCTGGTTTTGCTCCTTGAGCGATTTTTATTTGAATTTCGTTAGCGTTGGTCAAATAATTAGATGTTACACCAAAACGACCCGAAGCAACTTGTTTAATGGCAGAATTACGCCAATCTCCTTGAGAACTTTTATAAAAGCGCTCTTGGTCTTCGCCACCTTCACCCGAATTGGATTTTCCTCCAATCCTGTTCATGGCAATTGCTAAGTTTTCGTGCGCTTCTTTACTTATGGAACCATAGGACATTGCACCTGTCTTAAATCGCTTGACGATCTCCGTCCAAGGCTCAACTTCATCAATCGGAATTGGGTCGAATTGATCGAATTCAAAAAGACCTCTAATAGTCATTAGATTTTTAGACTGGTTGTTTACCAACTCTGAATATTCTTTGAAAGTTGAGGCTTTATTTGTTCTAACGGACTCTTGAAGTTTAGCCACGGTTAATGGGTTGAACATATGCTTTTCCTGGCCTCGTCTCCATCTATAATCTCCACCAATTTCAATATTAGGCTCAACATTTTGATTGAATGCTTTTTTGTGGCGCTTAACGATTTCCTGTTCAATTTCTCGTAATCCTATGCCTTGAATTCGGGTTGGTGTATTCGGAAAATACTTGTCTACAGTAGCTTTATTGATACCAATACACTCAAATAGCTGTGAACCTCGATAAGAATTCAATGTTGAGATTCCTATTTTGTTCATCACTTTCAAAATGCCTTTTCCGATGGCTTTGTTGTAATTCTTAATGGCTTTGAGATATTCTAAATCTGTGACATCCTTATTATTAACTTGTTTCTGAACAATCTCGTTAACTATATATGGATTCACGGCACTAGCGCCATAACCAAACAATAAAGCAAAGTGGTGGACTTCACGAGGTTCTGCCGACTCAATAATCAGGCTAATTTGTGAGCGTTTTTTTAATTTGTGTAAGGCATGATTTACATAGGAGCAGGCCAAAAGTGCTGGAATCGGAGCGTGGTTTTCATCGACATATCGGTCTGAAAGTATAATGATGTTCGCTCCTTCATCAATAGCCTTGGACGCTTTTGTGACCAAATTTTCCAATGCTATTTCTAATTCATTTAAGCCTCGATTCACTTCGTACAACATGGAAATCGATTCGATTTTAAAATCTGGATTGGTATCGTAATTCCTGATCTTGTCTAAATCATGCTTAGAAATCACAGGGTTTTGAATTTTCAATTTTTTACAATGCTCTGGACTTATATCAAACAGGTTAACATCGCTACCAAGTGTTAGACTGATGTCTGTAATCAACTCTTCTCTAATTCCATCTAAAGGCGGATTGGTAACCTGGGCAAACAACTGCTTAAAATAGTTGTAAACTAATTGCGGACGTTCTGAAAGTACGGCAATTGGAGCGTCGCTTCCCATGGAACCTATTGGTTCTTTGCCCAATTGGGCCATTGGTCTAATGATGGTATTTAAATCTTCTTCCGTGTAACCAAAAACTATTTCGCGCTTTTTTAATTCAATTTCATCATAATTTATTGGTCCTTTCTTGGCCGAAAGATCCCTTAGGTGTACCATATTCTCATTAAGCCATTTTCTATACGGATGCAAGGAGGCGATTTCCTCTTTTATTTCTTCGTCATTTACAATTCGGCCTTCATTCATATCCACTAAAAACATCTTGCCAGGTTCTAGCCTACCATGATGTTCTACGTTTTCTGGTTTTATATCTACCACTCCGGTTTCTGAAGACATGATAACATTACCCGATTTTGTAACCGTGTATCGAGAAGGTCGCAGACCATTACGATCTAGTACTGCACCTATAAAATTACCATCTGTAAACGGAATGGAGGCAGGACCATCCCAAGGTTCCATAAGACAAGAATTGTACTCATAAAACGCTTTTTTGGCATCCGACATGTTATTGTTTTTCTCCCATGCTTCTGGTACCAACATCATCATAGCTTCTGGCAAGGAACGACCTGTCATCAATAATAATTCCACAACCATATCTAAAGTAGCAGAGTCTGATTTGCCTTTTAATACCGTTGGGATAATTTTCTTGATATCCTCGCCAAATAGAGGACTTTTCATTATCTCTTCGCGCGAAAACATTCGAGACACATTACCTCTTAAGGTGTTGATTTCACCGTTGTGGCAGATGTATCTAAAAGGTTGAGCTAAATCCCAAGTAGGAAATGTATTGGTTGAAAACCGCTGATGCACTAATGCTAACCTTGTATCTAATGCAGAATTGAACAAATCCAAATAATATTCATTAATGTGTTCTGGTTTTAGCAGCCCTTTAAAAATGATAATCTTTGTAGATAGACTTGGGAGGTAAAAGAATTTAGACTCTGATAATTTAGATTCGTAAATGGTATGCTCAGCAATTTTGCGCGCGGCAAATAATTTTAGATTAAAGTCTCTATCGGATTGATTTTTATCAGACTTGCCAATAAATATTTGTTTTATGGAAGGCTCAGTGACCGTTGCGAAGGCACCCAGTATATCACTGTTAACAGGAACATCTCTCCAGCCAATTAATTTAAGCCCTTGGTTTTCAATTTCTTTTTCAAAAACATCTATACAATATTGACGCTGATTTTCCTTTCTGGGCAAAAAAACATTACTTACTGCATATTCGCCAGCTTCAGGCAATTCAAACTCACAGAAAATTTTAAAAAACTTGTGTGGAATATCTATTAAGATGCCAGCGCCATCTCCTGTAACACCATCTGCACTTACGGCACCACGATGCTCTAGCTTCACTAAAATTTCTAGTGCTTTGTGTATAATGTCATTAGAGCGTTTTCCCGTTAAACTACAAATAAATCCAGCTCCACAATTATCGTGTTCAAATTCCGGTAAATAAAGTCCTTGTTTCTTCAGCATAATTCCAAGTGTTTTAGAGCCTTCTGTGCTCTATTTGAAAGGGTAATATATACTCTAATTATTGATTAAGAAAGAACTGAAAAAACTTTTCACAAATCGATAATTCAAGGCTTTCTAAATGAAAATTCGATAAATGTACTGGGTATTATTTACGAAATAAACAATGAAAAAAATTCAACAAAACTAAGATTGTATTGCGAAAACGTTTGCGAAAATATAGTTTAATTAATAATAATTTATAAAAAAGTGAAAAAATGCAACAATAATTAAATTTCAAAATTGCTAATTTATCAAAATTTGAAAATAAATAAATTTAACCCCTAAAAAAATAGGGTATAAATTTATAAAATGATAAAAATATATTTTTTACCCTATTTAATTAGGGGGTATTTTTAAAGTTTATATAGATTTGGCTCGTCTAACTAATAAAATAGATTTTTATGAAACGATTATTTACTTTAATGTTCTTATTAATGGTAGTAGTAACTAACGCGCAAGAGGACGAGGAAAAAAAGTCATTTGAGATAAGCGGAAGTATTGATGCTTATTATAGGGCAAATTTAACGGCTCCAAACGATGAGAATGCTATCGCACCTGGATCGTCCTTTGCTAACTTACCTGGCTTTGCATTGGGTATGGCAAATGTAATTGCCTCTTATGAGGGCGAAAAAGTTGGATTTGTTGCGGATTTAGTTTTTGGCCCTAGAGGAACTGATGCCATATTTGCTTCTCCAATGTACTCCGCAACAGGAAACATTGTTAACCAGTTATATGCGTATTGGAATGTTAGCGAAAGTGTTACCCTTACTTTAGGAAACTTTAATACTTTTTTAGGCTATGAAGTTATATCACCAGTAGCCAACTTTAATTATAGTACTTCTTATTTATTTTCATATGGACCGTTTAGTCATACTGGATTTAAAGCTGACTTTGCCTTATCAGACGATTTAAGTTTAATGTTGGGTGTTTTTAATGACACTGATTTAACTGAGTTTAATCCAACTGGCGATTATGCAGCCGGAGCGCAATTAGGCTATGCTGGTCAATATTTAAATGTACTATACGATCCATCATTTTTTGAAATTGATTTTACAGGTGGGTTCGATTTATCGGATGAGTTCTTCTTGGGTATCAATGCCGCTTATTTGGCAGTTGAAGATGATGGTCCAGGATTCATGGGTGCAGCTCTTTACCCTCAATACACAATTTCTGATGATTTTACACTTGGTTTAAGAGGAGAATACTTCGCTGAAGACGGCAATTTTGGGGCGATAGGATCTGGCGTTGCAGATACTAGTGTAATTACCGCGACACTTACCGGAAGCTATACTGTGGATAATTTAATTATTAAACCAGAATTAAGACTCGACAGTGCATCTGATGATGCCTTTATAGATAATGACCTAGCAGCAACTAAGAGTTTGGGGTCATTTTTAATAGCAGCTATTTATCAATTCTAACTAAATACTAATTAATAAAGATTTCCACCTGAGTGGAAACCAAAAACCAATTTTTATGAAAAAAGTTGAAGCAATTATCAGAAAATCCAAGTTTTCTGCAGTGAAAACCGCACTGCACGAAGTTGGTGTAAACTTCTTCTCGTATTGGGATGTTACCGGACTCGGTAATGAAAAAGAGGGACATGTTTATAGAGGTGTTTCTTACAGCACAAGCGACATACAACGACGCTACCTTTCTATTGTAGTTAACGATGATTTTGAAGAGGTCACTATAAAAGCCATTCTAGAATCTGCTGCTACGGGAGATGTTGGAGACGGAAAAATATTCGTCTCTCACATTGAGGAAGTCTATAGAATACGAACGGGAGAAAAAGGAGGACAAACTTTAAAATAACTAACATGGAATTATTAACTACAAATAATGTATGGATGATGATCTGTACAGCACTCGTTTTCTTTATGCACTTAGGATTTGCATTTTTAGAAATCGGATTAACACGTCAAAAGAATACGATTAACATATTATTTAAAAATATATTTATTATCACAGTAGGTTTACTATTGTATTGCTTGGTTGGCTTTAATTTAATGTATCCAGGAGACTTCAATGGATTTTTAGGATTCGCAGGATTTGGATTGGACTCACCACTTACAGATGCAGGCGCTTTAGATTTGGCCTATAATGAAGGTTATACCTACTGGACAGATTTCCTTTTCCAAGGTATGTTTGCTGCAACAGCTGCAACAATAGTATCTGGTGCCGTTGCTGAGCGTATTAAAATTGGTCCATTTATGTTGTTTACAGTACTATATGTTGGATTAATTTATCCAATTGCAGGTTCTTGGAAATGGGGTGGAGGCTTTTTACAAACTTTGGAAACTCCGTTTTATGATTTTGCTGGTTCTACGTTAGTTCATTCCGTTGGTGGTTGGGCTGCCGTTGTGGCCGTTTGTTTATTGGGCTCTAGAATAGGAAAATTTAAAGATGGAAAATTACAAGCTATTCCTGGTCACAACATTCCTATGGCAACAGCGGGAGTTTTAATCCTTTGGTTAGGATGGTTTGGTTTTAATGGTGGTTCTGTTTTGTCGGCAGATCCTGAACTCACCTCACTAACTTTAGTCACTACATGTTTGGCCGCTGCGGCTGGCGGTGTTGTAGCCGCTCTAGTTTCTACATTACGGTATAAAAATTTAGATTTAACTATGTTTCTAAATGGGATTTTAGGTGGTCTTGTTGGTATAACAGCAGGAGCAGACCAAATGAGCCCTACAGATGCGATAATTATTGGAGCCGTAGCTGGTGCGATTATCGTTTTTGCTGTGTCTCTAATTGACAGACTTAAACTCGATGACCCAGTAGGTGCCATAGCCGTACACTTGGCTTGTGGTATTTGGGGAACTTTAGCAGTAGGTATTTTTGGGAATTTAGCGAGTGGAGCACAATTTGTTAGTCAGTTAATAGGTGTTGTCTCTTATGCTGCCATTTGTATTGTCTCATCTTTTATAATCTTATTTGTATTGAAGAAAACGGTAGGTATTAGAGTTTCTGAAAAAGAAGAATTAGAAGGGCTAGATGCCCATGAACATGGTATGGACGCATATCCAGATTTTAGACTAAACGAACATTGATAGATTGTTTAGGTCATTAGTTGTTAGTGAAAACCCTCTGAGCATTTGCTTAGAGGGTTTTTTATGTAGAAGATTTAAAAAGTAGATTCCTGCCTACGCAGGAATAACAAGTTTATTAATTAAGCTGAATTACGACTGGCATTAATATTCCCAAATAACGAACGTGTTACCATACTAGCATAAACTTTCATCTGATCATCATCTGGTTTTGCTCCAGATTTTTCTAGCTCTTGGATTTTCTTTAAAGCATATTGCTGAATGGTCAGTAGTGGCAACACAATTGATTCCCTCATGGCAATTGACGCCTTACCTGTAGGCTCTTCTTGCATCAATTCTTTATAGCCTGTAAGCTTTAAAATTAATCGTTTTGAAGTTTCGTATTCGTTATAAATAATTTTCCAAAATTCTCCGTATTCAGGATCTTCTGCCATATATCGTGTTAAATCAAAAAAGGATTTAGATAATGACATCATACTGTTTTCAATCAGTGTTTTAAAGAAATCAGAGGTTTTGAATAAATTTTTGACTTGTTCAAAATTCCCAGTTTCTTCATAATGTTTTAAAGCGGTACCAACTCCAAAAAAGCCTGGTACGTTTTGCTTTAATTGACTCCAAGAGCCAACAAAGGGAATCGCTCTAAGGTCTTCAAAAACTAAGCCTTTGGATTTACCTCGTTTAGAAGGTCGGCTTCCTATATTTGTTTTTGCATAATATTTTAAGGTACTCATATGCTCCAAATATGAAATAAATTTTGGATGCGCTTTAAAGTCTGAATACGCTTTATAGCTTCTTTCAGCAAGATCTGTCATTACCTCTCGATTTTCTGGAGTCATGCTCAAATCCTTATCGCTAATACTGTTGTAAATTCCAGAACTTATGAGTTGTTCTAAGTTGTATTGCGAAGATTCCAAGGTGCCAAAATTAGAACTAATGGTTTGCCCTTGTATAGTAAGCTGTACTTCTTTATCCTCAATCGTAGGTCCAAGCGAAGCATAAAAATTATGGGTTTTTCCTCCTCCACGTGCAGGTGGTCCTCCACGTCCATCAAAGAATATAACTTTGATACCATGTACTCTTGAAACTTTGGTCAGATTTTCTTTAGCCTTATAGATAGCCCAGTTTGCCATTAAATAACCACCATCTTTGGTGCCATCACTAAAACCAAGCATTATAGTTTGCTTGTTGCCACGAGATTTTAAATGCGCTGCGTATTCTGGATTGGTATATAGTTCTTCCATCACAGCAGGAGCATTTTCTAAATCGGTAATCGTTTCAAATAAAGGTCCGATATCCACGGTTAACTCATCATGAAAAGCTACCAATTTTAACATGGCAAACAATTGCATGACGTTTAATGTTGTTTGGTTATTACTGATTAT
>WKLD01000029.1:0-16538 GCA_011316045.1 Picochlorum costavermella | reverse complement strand
TTGTTTGAAACCAGTGAAGTTACCACTCACGATCATCCAACTTTTGATTATAACGGGGTAACACATTATTGTGTTCCCAATATTCCGGCTAGATACTCTAGAACCGCTTCTGTTTCCATAAGTAACATCTTCACCCCTTACCTATTGGAAATTGGGTGAACATGGCGGTATAGAAAATGCATTGCGTTTTGATAGAGGATTAAAAAATGGGTTGTATTTTTACCACGGCATTTTAACTAACAAATCCGTTGCAGAATGGTTTGGTTTAGATTATAATGATGCCAACCTATTGATCTTTTAATTACCTCTGAATATGAAATTTATACATCGCTTAGGCTATTACCTTAGCGGCTTTGCTATAGGCCTTATTATATTAATGTTTTTTCTAAACGGAAAAGATGCCTCTTGTGATTATGGGCCAAATGCGAGAACAGTTAAGAATATAAGCTCTAAGCCTATGTCTTATTCCAACGAAGCCTCAAATTTTATAGATGAAAATTTTTTAGACTCTATTACTGTAGTTAATTTAATTAAATACGGCATTGTGGATTTTTCAAAAAGTAAGACAAAATTAGATTCTTGTAAGGTTTACCATATCGATAATAGTTATAAAGAGCAAGATTTAGAACTGACTGTGCAAAATTGTGATTCCCTCGCCAAAATTCTAAAAATCAATTACCTTAACGATTAATCTGTGATTTTATGGGTGAAAATTTAGAGGCTTCGCGTAAAATCCACATCTTTGATGTCAAAATTATATTAGCAAATTCTAAAATATGAAAGTATTAGTAACTGGAGCTGCCGGTTTTATTGGCTTTTTCACTTCCAAAGTATTGTTAGAGAAAGGTCATGAGGTTGTTGGATTGGATAACATCAACGATTATTATGATGTTAATTTAAAGTTTTCCAGATTAAAGGAATTAGGTATAGATAGAGATGATGCTGAGGAATTTAATAACATTTGTAAAAGTAGTACCAATTCTAATTTCACTTTTGTTAGAATGAATTTAGAAGATCGAGAAGCGCTACCAAATTTATTTAAGGATGAAAAGTTTGATATTGTTTGTAACCTGGCTGCACAAGCAGGAGTAAGATATAGTCTTGAAAATCCTGAAACTTATATTGATTCTAACCTTGTTGGTTTTTTAAATATACTCGAATGTTGCAGGCATAACGATATTAAGCACTTAGTATATGCTAGTAGCTCTAGTGTTTATGGCCTTAATAAGAAAATTACCGTTTTCTACAGATGATAATGTAGACCATCCTATTAGCTTGTATGCAGCTACGAAAAAAAGCAACGAGTTGATGGGACATACCTATAGCCACTTGTTTAACATTCCCACAACTGGTTTACGATTCTTTACGGTTTATGGACCTTGGGGAAGACCCGATATGGCTATGTTCTTATTTACGGATGCCATTGTAAATGACAGACCAATAAAGGTATTTAACCATGGTAAAATGGAACGTGATTTTACCTATATAGATGACATTGTAGAAGGTGTAGTTAGAATCATTGAAAAGCCAGTAACGGAAAGAGTTAATGATAATGAACTTTACAAGGTTTACAACATAGGTAATAATAACTCCGTAAAGCTTTTGGATTTTATTAAGGAAATTGAAGTCAATTTAGATAAGACTGCGGAAAAAAATATGCTACCTATACAACCTGGAGATGTTGAATGCACCTGGGCCGATGTAGATCAGTTGATTGAGGACTATGATTACAGACCAAACACCTCAATAAAAGTAGGAGTAAAATCTTTTGTTGATTGGTACAAAGGCTATTACAGTTAAAGTACATTATATCGATAGTTTCTGTTCGTTATAAATAAGAAGAGGTGTTTATCGTTAAAAAAGGTCGTTGGTATATTAATTTAGAAGAATTAAAATTCTTCCTACAAATTTGTCATCCTAAAAGGATTTAACCCAAGTCAAATAAACTTAAAACTATGAAGATAAATAAGATATGTTGCATTGGTGCCGGATATGTTGGTGGTCCAACAATGGCAGTAATTGCAAAGAAAAATCCTAATACACAGGTAACTATTGTTGATATTAATGAAGAGCGTATTGCCGCTTGGAATGATGAAGATGTATCAAAGTTACCTATCTACGAACCTGGACTTGCGGAAATCGTTGCCGAAACCAGAGGCAAGAATTTATTTTTTTCAACTGAAATCGATAAAGCCATTAAAGAGTCTGAAATGATTTTTATTTCAGTCAACACTCCAACAAAAACTTATGGTAAAGGAAAAGGCATGGCAGCCGATTTAAAATATGTGGAGCTTTGTGCAAGAAACATTGCTGAAGTTGCCACTACAGATAAGATTGTGGTTGAAAAGTCTACGTTACCTGTAAGAACTGCACAAGCGATAAAAAGTATCTTACACAATACTGGTAGCGACGTTAAGTTTGAAATTCTTTCTAACCCAGAATTCTTAGCAGAAGGTACTGCAATACAAGATTTATTACACCCAGATCGAGTGTTGATTGGTGGAGAATCAGAATCAGCTATAGAAAGTTTGGCCAACATATATGCAAGTTGGGTACCACAAGAGAAAATCTTAAGAACCAATGTTTGGTCTTCAGAATTATCAAAACTTACAGCCAATGCATTTTTAGCTCAGCGTATTTCTTCCATTAATGCAATCTCAGAATTATGCGAACATACTGAAGCTAACGTTAATGAAGTGGCAAGAGCTATAGGTATGGATTCTAGAATTGGTCCAAAGTTTTTAAATGCTTCAATTGGTTTTGGTGGGTCTTGTTTTCAAAAAGATATACTCAATCTTGTCTATATTGCTAGAAGTTATGGTTTAAACGCTGTAGCAGATTACTGGGAGCAGGTTATTATTTTAAACGATCATCAAAAAAGACGTTTTTCAGATAATTTAATCAGTACATTATACAATACCGTTTCAGGTAAAAAAATAGCAATGCTTGGTTGGGCTTTTAAAAAAGATACCAATGATACACGTGAGTCTGCCGCTATCTACGTTGCTGACCATCTTTTGAGTGAGCAGGCTAATATTGCGGTTTATGACCCTAAAGTGCCTTCTAAAAAGGTATATTCTGATTTAAATTATTTAGAAACCCGTTCGGAAGAAGAAAACAAAAATCTTGTGGCTACTTTCAGCGATCCTTATGAAGCTGTTAAAGATGCGCATGCCATTGCTATTATGACAGAATGGGACGAGTTTAAAACCTACGATTGGGAAAAGATTTATTCAAGTATGAAGAAACCAGCATTTATTTTTGATGGTAGAAACATCTTGGATAAGGCTGAAATGAACACCATTGGTTTTGAATATTCTTCAATAGGACAGTAAAGAAAACAGTATTAAAAAATAACGGCGCTAAAACCTCATTTCAATTATGAGTTTAGCGCCGTTTCACTATAATAAAAACTAACTTTTATTTCTTTTTATCTTATTATCAATCTTTTTGTTATTTCCCTATCTATATCATTCATCTTAATAATATAAATGCCTGGTCGCAACATGGTTACGTCTATTCTCGTTGTTGTTGACATACTCAAATTGTCATTTGAAATAATTTCTGAATGAATAAGCTTACCTGTAATATCATATAAATGAACTCTACTTAAAGCTACTGAGCCAGATAGTTTAACATTTACATAGTTTTTAGCTGGATTAGGAAACACATCAAAAGAAAAATTTTGAGGATCCTCAGGGACTTCTGTTTCGCCTCCTTCTTCATCACAATCATCATCAACAAAAACCATTACAGAGTCTTCGTCAAAATCTAAAGCATTAAATACCGTAACTGTATATTCTGTTGTAGTATTTGGTGACACCTGAATTGATTGTGTCGATTCACCAGTACTCCATTCATACTCATCACCTCCCGTTGCTGTTAAGGTTACTGTTTCTCCTAGACAAATTTCTACATCCTCTCCAGCATCAGCTTCAACCTCAGGAATAACATTGACTACAACTTGTTTTTCGTCATAACAATCACCAATATAGCCTCGTACTTCGTAAGTTGTTGTTTGTGATGGACTTACTGCAATATTTGGCTGTGTTGCACCATTGTTCCATTGATAGGTATTAGCACCTGTTGCTGATAGGGTAACAAAATCACCATTCATAATATTAACGCTATTACCATTTACAATTACAACATTTGGATTTGGATCTACAAAAACCGTTACGTCATCAGTATCTTCTTGAGAGCCTTCTGTAACTGTTACCGTGTAAGTAGTAGTTGACAATGGGCTTACAGTTATGCTTTGAGTAGTTTCTCCCGTACTCCATAAATAACTGTCACCTGTATTAGCTGTTAAAACAACTTCATAAGTGTCATTTTCACAAACACGTCTGTCTTCACCAGCTGAAGCTTCAAAAAGCCCTTCAACGGTTACAGTTACCTGTGCTTCAGCAGAACATGTTCCTGTTGTCCCTGTAACTGTATAGGTAGTGGTTTGTGACGGGCTTACGGTAATAGAACTTGAAACATCACCTGTATTCCATAAATATTCAGCTGCACCATTTGCAACTAATTCTATAGTCTCACCTTCAATAATAGTTATATCATTAGTAACCGTAAGGTTAGGTGTTTGGTTTACCGTTACCGTTACACTGTCTGTATCAGTATAGCCATAAGCGTCTTCTACTGTTACTGTATAAGTTGTAGTAACAGTTGGGCTTACCGTTGGGTTAGCACCTGTTCCTCCTGTATTCCATGTATAAGTAACACCACCTGTTGCATTTAATGTTACACTCTCTCCACTACAGATTACCACATCTTCACCTGCATCTGCAATCACTTCTGGTACAACTGTTACTGTAACCTCTACAGTAGTTGAACAACCATTTACACCAAGTGATGTCACTGAATATGTAGTAGTGGCAGTTGGAGTTACATTAATGAAAGGAGTTGTCTCTCCAGTACTCCAAGTATAATTATCTCCACCATTGGCTGTTAGTGTTGAAGATTCTCCTTCAACAATAACTATGTCATCACTAACCATAATATCTGGTGCATTATTAACAAATACAGTAACATCATCCGTGCTTGTACAGTTATTGTTAGTAACCTCTACTGTATATGTAGTATCTGAAGTTGGGCTTACATCTATTGTAGCTGTAGTTTCACCTGTGCTCCATAAATATGTGGTTCCACCATTAGCTGTTAAAGTTGTTGTTTCACCTTCACAAATTGTTACATCCGCGCCTGCATCTGCAACAGGAACAGGATTCACAGTAACGGTAACACTATCTTCATCAATATTCCCTTCGTTATCAAAAACTGAAACTGTATATGTTGTAGTTACTAATGGATTTACAACTATTGTAGCCGTAGTTTCACCATTGTCCCATAAAAAGTTTGGTCCGCCAGATGCTGTTAATGTTGCTGCATCTCCATCGCAAATCTCTTGGTCTGGTCCTGCATTTGCAACTGGTAGCGTACTAAAATAGAACGTTAGGGCAAAATTATCAACCGCTACGACGTTACCAGAGGCACCATCCTGACTATAATAAGTTACTGTAAACGTATACGTGCCAGCTTCAACAACATAAGGTTCAAAATCAAAATCTACATGACCTCCAGGAAGACCAGCATATATTGGTCCACTTTCTACCCAGGTTCCGCTTGTAGGACCTGTCCAAACTACTTGTACACTTTCTACATCAGGGCTATCATCTCCTCCTTGAGGAATACTTCTAAAGTTTATTTCGTTAGATTCATTACCTAGATTAACATCAGTATCACCTACAATATTCTGAATCAATTGATCCGTTGTTGCATTGTAAAGTTCATAGGTTCCGTAAAATGTGTCAATAACTGTAATTGCTGAACTATCAGTCATACCTGAATCACTAGCAGTATAGGTTATAACTGCTTCCCCTTCACTTATTGCGGTTACAAGACCAGTATCGTCTACTGTTGCCACGGACTCATTACTACTCGTCCATATCCCTAAAGTATCAGTTGTGTCTTCAGGCAATAGCTCTTTGTTTAATTGCACCGCTTCACCTACGTCTAAAGTTGCTGTATCTGGTGTAACCGTAATGGATTCTAATGGAATAACAATATTAGTAACAGTTATTGTAGATTGGTCTGTAAATCCTCCATCATTAGCTGTAAATGTAATGATTGCCTCACCCTCGGCAACTGAAGAAACCAAACCGTTAGTATCTACCGTTGCAATTGAAGGATCACTAGACGTCCATACACCACTTTGATTAGTTGTATTTACTGGAGTGAAAGTCTTAGTTAAGCTAATGGTTTCAGGTATATTTATGGTAGCCGTTTCTGGGCTTACCTCTACCGCTACAGCAGGAATATCAGGTATTTGACCATTGGCGGTTTGATTTAAGAACTCTTCTAAATCGGTATAACCATCACCATCCGTATCTATTACACCATCGCTATTTAAGTCTCCAAATTCCGCTATCTCCCAAGAGTCAGGCATACCGTCAATATCGTTATCTGGATAGGGTATACCATTAACTATAATTGGAAAAACATTATTAACTTTATTTTCTGTACTAATACCTAGATCAACATCATTAACTGCACGTGCATCTTCAGCGTCTCGCAATGGTAAGGAAGCGCCTACATGGTCTCTTAAATTATCCCAAATATCCATAGCATCCCAAAGAGCAACATTATCTGTAATTATTGGTGTATTATTTATTGTATAGCTTCTTAAGTTTTCAGGAATTAACACATCGTTATCTGCTTGTCCTCCACCGTTTTGGCCTATTTCCCATTGATCGTAACTGTCATTTGGTCTGTATGGTGTAATATTATCTTCAACATATATTTCCATGCCATTACCAACTGTAGATGCACGCAACCAACGTCTACTTGAAATATTGGTGTTAGCTACCGTAGGTGAAGGGTTACCATTTTCTTTGGCCCAATTCTTAATAACGTTTACATAGTAAATACCAGCATCCGTACTTGGGTCGTTATTGTTATAAGATGGTCCGTTAGTGTAATCATAGTGGAAGTTGTTGACATGTTCATAGTAACAGTCCCATGTAGGTGCTTCGTTAACTGGTGTGGAAACAGAAGGATTACGAGTTGCCGTACTTAACCAAGCATTTCTAAACCAACTTATATTTGTTGGTCCTCTTGAAACTAGAAACGTTTTATTATTACCACCATAAGAGTTTGTAAAAATGGAATATTGAATTGTAATATTAGAACATTCAATTTGTGGAGGTCTTCCTGGCTGACCATCATAATTAGCAATATCTAAATTACCGTCAGAAGACCAGGCGAAAGAACAATGGTCAAAAATAATATTATTACCACTATTGACCCAGACATTGTCAGCATTGTTACCACTTCTATAAGATGTAGACCGTCTAAATCTCATATACCTAATAATAACCTCGTCTGCATCAATCTCCAAAATAGGCCTATCAATTGTTTCTCTGGTAAGCATAATACCACCTCCCGGAGCGGTTTGACCAGCAATCGTTATGTTAGGATTGGTGATTTTAATTGTAGGTCCGGTAAGGTCTATCCTTCCACCTACTTTAAAAATTACAACTCTGGGACCAGAGGCTTCACATGCAGCTCTAAATGAACCTGGACCGCTATCATTAAGGTTGGTAACCTCAATTACTTGGCCTCCCCTTCCACCTACGGTATATTTACCATAGCCTTCAGCTCCGGGAAAAGCAGGTATTTGAGCGAACAAATTTAAAGAAGTTAAGCAAAAAAAGACAATACCCAGCAGGGTCTTAGTTAGGTTGTTTGGGGTACTCATAACTATTTTTTAGTTTTCATTAAGGGCAGGCAATATATATAAATAAATTACGTAGCCAAGTTTAAATACGTTATTATTCGATATAAAGCAATGTTTTGTAAGTATTTTAATACAATCATAATCGCTTTCGTTAAAATATGACTTATATACGGTGAAATACACCTTTTAGACGTTCAAAATTCAACTTTAACAACCTGAAGAAGATTATTACAAATAATGACGCAAATCGTACGAATTTAGACACGAAATACTGAATGAGCACAAAAGTTAATAGCACATCATACGTTTTCATAGCCATTTAAACGTTTTTTGAAAAAAACATATTGGTATTAAATGAAAATTGTTTTGTTTTACAAAAAACTAAACTACATGTGTGGTATATATTTAACCAATATTCCTTTTGAAGACAATGTCGTAAGAGATAAGCTTGAATCAATTTCTTTTAGAGGTCCAGATTTTACTGGCATAGACAAAGTTGGTGATATTACTTTTGGTCACCTTCGTTTGGCTATATTGGATTTAGATCCAAGATCTAATCAACCTATGTTTTATGAGGATCTTGCTCTTGTATTTAATGGTGAAATATATAACTATAAGGATATAAGAAAAGAGCTTATAGATTTAGGTTATGAATTTAAAACAGAAAGTGATACCGAAGTCCTTTTAATTGGTTTTAAACACTGGGGAAAATCCGTTTTGGATAAGACCAATGGCATGTTTGCATTTAGTATATACAACTCTACAACCAATACTCTTTTTTCTGCCAGAGACAGAATGGGCGTTAAGCCTTTTTACTACTATTGGAATGGTAGTGAATTGGAAATATGCAGTCAGATACGTCCAATGTTAAAAGGAAAACAAATCAATGAAGAAGCCATATCCATGTTTTTGGATTGTATGTTCGTTCCAAGCCCGTATACTATAGCAAAAGACATTTACAAATTGCCTCCTGGCTGTTACATGGAGGTTAACTTTAACACCAAGGAACTGAGGGTTGAAGAGTATTGGAATTTAAAACCGGTTAAGATCAAGGATATTCCTTATGAAGAGGCCAAAAAAGAATTGCACGAACTGTTGAAGGATGCCGTTAAAATTCGATTACAGTCCGATGTCCCTATTGGATCATTTCTCTCAGGTGGTATAGATTCTGCATTGGTTTCTAGTATTGCTTCCAAAGTTTCGCCTACTCAAATCAATACGTTTTCCATAGGTTTTAAAGATCCAAAATATGACGAAAGTAAAATCGCGGAGCAGTATGCTGAAATTATAAACTCTAATCATACGACTACGATTTGTAGTCCTGATGATATTTTAGAACTCATCCCAAAACTCACAGAAGT
Source organism: Picochlorum costavermella (assembly GCA_011316045.1). Classification (NCBI taxonomy): domain Eukaryota; kingdom Viridiplantae; phylum Chlorophyta; class Trebouxiophyceae; genus Picochlorum; species Picochlorum costavermella. The sequence goes on along the minus strand of WKLD01000029.1, from coordinate 7,442 downwards.
TTATGATGAGCCTTTCGCAGATAGTTCTGCCCTACCGTCCCTATTACTCAATAAAGTTACCAAGCAATATGTAACCGTTGCATTATCTGGTGATGGTGGTGATGAGAGTTTTATTGGCTATCCCTATTTTGATTCATTGGTGAGAAACAAGAAAATCATTGATATTCCTTATCCAATTAGAAAGTTTTTGTCACACCCTACGTTGCTAAAGCTTTTTGGCATGAATTCACATAGAGTTAGAAATGCTTTGAGCACTAAAACCAGAAACGATTTTATCGAAAATATTTTTTCGAGAAAAGGTTTGCTTTTAAAGAAAAAGAACCAAGATTACATGAAGCATTACCAAGGCTATAAAAAATGGTCTGATATATTTCTTCAAAGGGCAGCTGACCTTAATATAAAACTGTGGCTGGAAAATGACAGTAATGTTAAGGTGGATAGAGCGAGCATGGCCTATTCGGTTGAAGTGCGTAGTCCTTTCTTGGATTATAGAGTTGTGGAATATGCCAGAACGCTTCCGATGCACTTTAGATATGAAAAAGGCCGTCAGAAAAAAATATTGAGGGATTTACTGAAAGACTATATTCCTGAAGAGGTTTTTAACCAACCCAAAAGAGGTTTTGCCGTACCAATTGGTAATTGGATGCGTAAGGAACTTAAAGATGAATTTCTTACAGCACTTAATGACGATTTCTTAAACAAGGTACCGAACCTTAATGTTGAAAAATTCAAAACGCTTTTAGACGAACACATGAGCGGTAAGGCCAAACACACACCTAATATTTGGAAGCTTTTTGTACTGAGTAAATGGTATGATGAGTTTGGGTTTAACTAAGATTTGATTTAATGGTGATTAATCACCACCCTTTACCGTAAACTCAACATCAAAATTACTGTTCTTATTCAGGTCATATTTAATATATTCTATCAATTCCAGAAGGTTCGGGCTTTCAACCGTAATATTTCCCGTTACATTTTTAACACCATTGAGCGTTCCCAAACTCGACCCTCTAATGGTGAAGAATGAAGATTTTGTATTAAAGCTTACATAAGCATCTTCAAAAGAAAAACCACCTAGTGGGCCTGAGGACTTATAATAATCCGGTACTTCCAAATAAATGACACTCATACCATCTTTTTGCTGACAAATATTCTTGGCGCTAAGATTTTTAAATGACACTTGGTAGGCCTTGCTTGGTTTTCTAGAATAAATCAATCCCCATTTACTACTATCCACAACTATATCTTTAAAAGTGACTTTCCCTCTCACAGGATTAAATGAATTTGAGGATACAATAATTTCGGCAGCTGGATAACGGTTGGATTCATCATGATTCATGCTCAAATAACAGTTGGTGAAATTTATACTTACAGGCTTGGATTTATCCGTTAAATTGTCCAATCCCAAAACGATACCAGAATGATTATTGTTGGTAAAAGAGCAATGGTCAAAGTTGACATTGATAACAACATCGGTTTCCTTATCAGGCTCTATATCCAAACCAGCTTCTGGCAACGTACCCTTTGTTTTGGTAAATACTGAATTTTTCACCCAAACGTCCTTAGCACTGATAATACTTATACCTTGTCTTTTGTTATTGGTAGAGATAATGCTGTCAATCCTAATATTTTCAGAATATAGCGTGTCTTTATAACCATCTATATATATCCCATCTCCACCAGAGCTCGAAATGGTTAAATTACTTACAGAGATATTGCTACAACCCATAAAGCTTAGACCCATCCTCCACTCACCATCAACATATTCTTGTTTATTCATGGTAAGAAGAGCCCCATTGCCAATAATAGAAACGTTCTTACAGTCAACAAATTTTAATAAGCAGTCGCTTGTAGAGGTATAAGCTCCAGGCTTTGCTCTAAAGATTACATCTTTTTCAAAAATAATAGTCTTGTTTTCTAGGTTCCTTAATGTTAGTGGAGAAACCAACCATTCACTATTTTGTTTATCAATTATTATGGTGTCATTAGTTCTTATTGCTTTGTAAAACGCAGGTTTATTATCGTCCGTGTTAAACCCAAAATCCGAAACTTTTACGGTTTGCCCAAAAGACATCAGTGAAACTGAAATCAGGAACACAATCAACATTCCTTTGGATTGAAGGAATTTTTTCACAATCCGCAAAAATCGTGGTCTTACACCTAAGTTATATACTTTTAATCGCATGAATTGATTTTAGACGTAAAATAATGTTTTTCATCAAAAAAAGTGTTTCAGAAAGATTGTTTTTTTCATCTTTGCCTTTAACCAAATTTACTAGACATATCGTTATTTATGAATTATGGAATCAAAGTAACAATCTAATTATAAGTGATTTAAAATTTTAATCACAGCCTTATTTTAAGGTGCAGACTGTTCCTGAAAAAATGTTTTCAACCTATTTGTTTTTTACGAAATTCAACTTTCAAAAAAACAGAGGTATAACGACGGAAACAAAAACTAAAAGAATTCCCTTTATATTTTATACCGATATTTTCTAGAATTGAGTAACAATTAAGAAGGCACATAAGTTTTATTAGTTAAGTAAAATTTATATCCTTGTAGCTAGTAATGCTTTAATAGCGAAATGCTTGTAAATGTCTAGAGTAAGTAAATCTTTAAAAAACGCGAAAGTTGGTGTATTCTTCTTTATTGCATCGATATTCGTTCAGTTTTTCTCTAGAAAAATTTTCCTCGACAATCTTGGCGACGAATTTATTGGTTTAGAGACTACATTACGAAGTGTTTTAGGGTTTCTCAATTTGGCAGAACTTGGCATAGGTACAGCAATAGGTTTTACACTTTACAAACCAATTTTTGACAAAAACCATAAGGAAATAAACAAAATTATCGCATTACTCGGTGTTTTGTATAAAAGAATAGGCTATATCATTATTGGTGTAGGCGTAATTACTTCACTATTCTTTCCTTTAATATTTAATGATACTTCATTTACATTAGTTTTAATCTATTTTGTTTTTTACACCCTCTTGTTCTCTACTCTACTGAGTTATTTTGCCAACTATCATCAGAGTTTATTGGGAGCCGATCAAAAAGGGTACATCATTCAAGGTTATGTACAAACCCTGATTATAGTTAGAGTCATCCTGCAAGCAATTGTGGCTATATATCTCAAGGATTTTTATGTGTATATCGTACTGGAGTTAATTTTCAGCATTATCTACAGTGTTTTATTGCGAAAGAAAGTAAAAAAGGAATATCCATGGCTCATTATAAACTCTACTGAAAAAGCAGAGATCATTAAAGAGTATCCAGACATCATTAAAAAGATAAAGCAGGTATTTGTTCATAAAATGGGCTCGTTTGTAAAGAATGGTACCGACAATATCCTTATAGCTGTATTGGTGACTCTAGAGAGTGTGGCGTTCTTCGGAAACTACCAACTGATTCTAACTAAATTGGGAGGTTTGGTAAAGATGGCTTTTGCTGGTACAGGCTCTGCCGTGGGCAACCTAATTGCCGAAGACAATCAACAAAATATTAAAAAGGTGTTTTGGGAACTCATGGCTATTCAGTTTTTTATAGCTGGCTTTTTTAGTATGATATTATACTTTACCATGGAGCCATTTATATTGCTATGGTTAGGAGCAAAATATATTATGGCAAAAACCACGCTTCTGTTATTGATCGCTAACTTCTTTATATATCAAATCAGTTCTACAGTAGAGCGTTTTAAAAACGCCTATGGGCTTTATCAAGATACTTGGGCTGCAGCTTCTGAAGCAATTTTAAATCTTGGAATTTCATTCGTTTGTGGAAGTATTTGGGGAATAGATGGTGTAATCACTGGTACTCTAGTGAGCCTTATATTGATGGTGGTGATCTGGAAACCATATTTTTTATACAAAAACGGATTCCATAAAAGTGTATGGCTATACTGGAAAGGTGTTTTACCTCTAGTAATTATATTTTGTATATCAGCAATTCTAGTAAATACCATTAGTAGTTTTATGCCATACGATAGAGAGACTTCAAACTTTTTGGACTGGACATTTTATGCCGCCAAAATAACAGCCATTGTATCGGTTATTTACGGAGGAACTCTCTTTGTTTTCAACAATGGTTTTAAAGTATTTGTTTACAGAATGAGGGACTTAGTCGCTAAAAAATTAATTAGAAAATAAAAGATATTGGCTCGTAAAAAGAAAATAGGGTTTGTAATCGGTAAACTTTCTTCAGGAGGTGCAGAACGCGTTATATCTACGTTGAGTAACGAACTCATTGAACGCCTCGATATTACCATTATCACATTTTCAAAAGCAACACCTTTTTACGCTTTGGATGACAGAATCAACGTTATACCTTGTCTTGAAAAAGCAGAGAAACCAAAATCGATGATAGATTCTCTAAAGTTGAATTATACTTTGGTAAAACGCATAGCCAAGATTTCAAAACAAGAACAAATAGACATTCTAATTGGGTTTATAACATCAGCAAATATCCTAACCGTACTTGCGGCAAAACGTAATGGTATTCCTTCAATAATCAGTGAACGAAACAACCCCTTGGTTGAGGATGTTCCAAAGCTTTGGGAAAAATTAAGACGTTATGTATACCCAATGGCAGATACATTAGTGCTTCAGACCAAAGGCATAAAAAAGCTATACGAGAAAAAAATTAAGGCGCACAAAATTACTATATTGCCTAATCCAATTTCTTCAGAATTGTCTGAGTTGAGAAGGTCTAATACAAAGCAAGAAAAAATAATTCTATCGGTAGGACGGTTGGATAAAAACAAATGTCATGATGAATTGATAACAGCTTTCCATACTCTAAAACCCGAAGGCTGGAAAGTAAAAATTATTGGTGATGGTAACAAAAAAGAAGTGTTGACCAAACTCATCGAAAGCTATGATTTATCCGAAAAAATTGAAATCATATCAAAAGTTAAGAACATAGACAAGTATTATAATGAAGCCTCAATTTTTGTGTTCACATCAAAGACCGAAGGTTTCCCTAATGCCCTCATGGAGGCCATGCACTTTGGTTTACCGAGTATTTCGACGGATTGCAATTTTGGACCCTCAGATTTAATAAATGATGGAGAAAATGGTTATCTAATTCCGGTTAATGATCAAGAAGCATTGACAAATAAATTATCTGATTTGATTAGTGACGAAAATTTACAGCATAAGTTTTCAGAAAATGCAAAGCGGACCACAGAACAATACAAGAGTGAAAATGTAGTCTCACAATGGGAAGCATTGATAAATTCGCATATTTAAATATAAACTAATAAAGGAGCATATAGTTTGACGAGATGAAAATTATAAAGTACATAACCTTAGCACTTGTTTTGCTAAACCTTCCATCAATAGGGCTCTTTACCTATGGTGGTGGTGTAGGTGCAATGCTTAGTTATGCTACAATTTTTATGTTGGTGGTTTACTATGCTTTAGAAAAGAAAACAACACCAAACTGGTGGATTATCATTATCGCCTTATTGTATTTTATGATTGGTGCGTTGAAATATGAAGGTGCTCCTATGGCTTTTATGATGGAGCTTATTAAGTATTTCATTTTTGTTATTGGCGGATATGAATTGGCAAAGAATACCAGTACGTTAGAATTATTTGTATTCTTTCTTATAGGTGCGTTAAGTATAGGTGTTGAAGCCATGTCCTTTACCAACGACTATGGTCGTTATGCCGGTTTTTACCTCAATGCAAATGTTGCCGGATTTATATGTATTTATGGATATTCAATAATTTACGGGCTTAAAAGCAGTACGCTAAAATTACTAGGTCAATTTGTATTTACCTTAATGGGATTGTTGACATTTTCAAGAACATTTATTGTTATTTGGGTATTGCTTAATCTTATCTCTCTTAAAGTAAGTATAAAGAATGTCAGGATATTCGGAATCGCCTTTTTAATTTTCTCAACACTTTTATTTATCGATCAGGTCGTAGGTCTTAACAATCCAAGATTTGAACAATTAAAGAGTCTTGTAAGTGATGACCAAAAAGTATCAAGTGAGGAAATAAGCGAAGATTCTAGAACAGAGACTTGGGCGCAATTTTATGACCAGATTTTTGAGGCACCAATAATTGGTAGTGGTTATGGTACATTTTCAGGTAAAATTAATTCTATGGGAGTTCATAACTCATACCTAATGATTATTGGCGAAGCAGGTATAATACCTTTTTTATTATTTTTAGTTTACATGGCTAGGCTCTTCTTTAAAAGTTTTATGCATTTTAAAAAAGCCCCTTATCTTATAATGATGACCATATCCTTAGCAGTATTTTTACTGGCAAATCATAACTTTTTCACTTTTTACTATATGACTTTTGCCGCGATGTGGATTCAATATCAGATATATAAAATAGATAATGAAGAGGAGGAATTGGAAGAGGAAAAATTAATAGAAGCATGATACGTTCTAAAAAAGACTATAACAAATATATCAGTCAAGACAAAAGAGCCCTTGGTATTAAGTCCAAAGGTTTTGGTAGTAAAATTATGACCTACCTCTCACCTAACTACATATGGCAGTTTCAAAAGACCATGCGTAAATTAGAGTATTATAACAATTGTAAGAACAGTGGTATTTATAAACTATATGTTGCGTATTTAAAGTATAAGTTTAAGAAAATATCCATAAAACTTGGCTTCTCTATCCCTATTAATGTTTTTGGTCCAGGTTTATCTATTGTGCATTATGGAACTATAGTAATTAATAGAAACACAAAGGTAGGAAGCAATTGCAGAATACATGCTTGTGTTAATATTGGTGCTTCTGGTGGGGAGAAAGGCGCACCACAAATTGGAGATAATGTCTACATCGCACCCGGTGCTAAAATTTATGGAGATATAAAAATTGTAAATAACATTGCAATAGGTGCAAATGCAGTAGTCAACAAATCTTGTGAGCAAGAAAATGTTGCCCTTGCTGGAGTACCAGCAAAACCTATAGGCAATGTTGATATAAAAAAAATAATTAAACACATTTAGCCCAAATCAATGAGTACTGATTTAAGAAAAAAAGGTTTCAGAAGGAAGGTATCGGATATTTACAAATCTGATCTTGGTTATTATGCGGTAAGACCAGTTTACAAGATATACGAGCTTATTCTCAAAATGATACCTAGTGACGTCTTAGTAAAGAATAGTTTTAAAAAGCACATGGGTTACTCGTTGGATTTAAAAAACCCCAAAACCCTAAATGAAAAAATTAACTGGTTAAAGGTTTATAACAGAAAGGATATCCATACCACAATTGCAGATAAGTACAAAGTACGGGAATATATTAAAGAGAAAATTGGCGAAGAATATTTAATACCACTACTCTTTCATACAAAAAATCCAGAAGATATTAGACCAGAAAATCTACCAGATGTAGATCATATTATAAAATGCAATCACGATAGTTCTGGTGGTGTTGTGGTAAAGGATAAATCTACAATAGATTGGAAGAAAA